>OZ024786.1:14796933-14868149 GCA_964017065.1 Haliclona indistincta | reverse complement strand
GTATCATTGAATATTCTGCTTTTACAGCAACGTCGGTTGAGACTAAGTGCTGAGCAAGCAGCTGATTTCTATGCTGAACACTACGGCAAGATGTTCTTCCCAAGTCTCATCGCATTCATGCACAGCAATGATATTATAGCTATGGTGTTAGCTAAACCAAATGCAATCGCTGACTGGAGAAAAACCATAGGACCCACTGACTCGAGGAGAGCCAGAGAGGAGGCGCCAGAGACATTGAGAGCTATATACGGTCATGATCATACTAGAGACGCACTGCATGGCAGTGATAGCCAGTTCAGTGCTGAGCGAGAGATCAAGTATATCTTCCCTGGATGTGAGTTAGTGTGTGTGTGTGTTTGTATTAGCTGTACCGCTAGTGGGAACCTTAGGTAGAACTGTTCACACCTGCTGTGGGAGGTACCTGTGTGCTACTAGCCCGGGAGAGGCACTGCTTAGTGCACAGGTGTCCTGGCTCTACCAGTGACCCTCTGTGAGGCAGCTAGACACTGCTTAGTGCACAGGTGTCCTGGCTCTACCAGTGACCCTCTGTGAGGCATTGGTGTGCTGGCTATGAATACTATTAGACAATGTACCCTGCCGATACTTGTTCTCTTCTTTCTCTCAGGTTTTGCAAAATTTGAGTCCTCAGCACTATCTGATGAATCCACAGAGTACCTCAGGAAGACCATCAACCCCACACTGCTCAAGGGACTGACGGAATTGTGCAAAGAAAAACCCGAAGACCCTTTGGTGAGCACCCCACTACACTAGCTGTACAAGAGACCTTTACTCACTGTGTAGGTATGGTTGGCTGAATGGCTGCTTCGCAACGACCCCAACAAACCACGAGTGGAGCTACCTCCGGAGCAATGATACAACTGAATTCATAAAGCACTATCACTTGACAGAGTAGTATTATAGTTATGGACATTGAAAAGGATTATAATGATTTTACACTGGAGTAAAGACATTCACTACTTAAAACACACTTTTGTTGCATGTATCCACTCTTGATAATGTATAGGGCGTAGAACTATTCTAACTAGCTTGGAATTAGTTGTTTTTTTCAGCTCACATAAAAGCTAACAGTCCGATCAGAAGTATGACTACACCTGTACTGCTGCATAGCACCAGGAAGAATGCCAGCCATCGCAGAAACACATTCTGTGAGAAAAATGAGAATGCATTTACAATTGCAAGCCACTCGTTCGAAAGCCCCTCTCTCTCTCCCTCCACACAATTAGTACGCTAGTTGATCATACTGGATTTTGGCTGCCAAAGGCATCCCTGGCTACTTACCAGGTTACAGTGAACCAGCATAGCTGGATTATTGACTCCATTCTCCTCCTCCATGTCAGCGTACTCCTCATTACTGGGCATCAGTGTCCTCAACATGGTAGGACCTATAGCCTGCCTATCTGAGAGAGTGAGTGAGTGAGTGAGTGAGTGAGTGAGTGAGTGAGTGAGTGAGTGAGTGAGTGAGTGAGAGAATGAGTGAGTTAGTGAGTGAGAGAGAGAGAGAGAGTGTGTGTGTGTGTGTGTGTGTGTGTGTGTGTGTGTGTGTGTGTGTGTGTGTGTGTGTGTGTGTGCAAATGATTGTGTGAGTGGGTGAGTGATTGAGAGTAAGCAATTTTACTGCACATTCCTGAGCAGCATGCCTTACCTGGACCAGACCCTCTGCAAGCCAGAATGGTGAAAGTGACAATCATGACAGTTTCCACAATGATGATGAATATCACAAAACATTGAAACACAGCCAGCAAGTACTTGCTGAACAGATATAGACCGAGACTGATGTTGACAACTATACACAAGAGAAGCGTGTTCTAAAAATAGCTCACAGTGTGATGATGTCATACTCACATGATAATAGTAGAGCACCATAGCCAATGCCCAATCCATGCAAACTGTAAAAAATTGAGCGCCTATACAAAAAAAACACAAAAATTGATATAAAATTGAAAAGCTGGATATTATTTTACCATCTTGAGTACACGGATGGCCGAAAAAACCCTAGGATTGGCTGTATAATGGAAGAAATAACATAAAATAATTATAAGTCAGTTTTATTTTTTCAAATTTTGGTTCTAGTTGCTTACATTTATTGTTATGAGAATCATTATTGTGAATCCGACCAGAGCATGAGTTGTAACAACAGGACTCTGAGAGAAGAGAAGAGTGAGTTGGTGGGTGAGGAGAGTGGGTGAGTGAGTGGGTGGGTGAGCGAGTGAGTGAGCGAGTGAATGAAATGGATGAGTTAGTGAAGTAGCGGTTGACTGAACAGAGAAGCATGTCCAATACTATATACTCACTCTATTGAAGGACACCAGCCCAGGTGGATTATTATTCCTGTTAGCAACAATAATCAGGATGAGTCCGATCACCGTAGTAACAAATGCCGTCAGATTGAGTGTAAGATGGACCTGTAACAGCAAAAAAACAATCAAAAATCAACATACATGTAAGTATTTCCTTAATTCTTCCTTTTGTCCTCAACACAATAAGCTACACACCTAGCTATGATGATAGATAGAAGTGCATACCTGGAACCAACAGTCTTTCTTGAAAACCGGCCTCATCCATGAAGCTGTGAAAATAGCCATGAGCACTAGAAATGCCCACGATAGCATCATTATTGATCCTGTGCAATAGAAATTGAGAAAGACTCTCAAGACAGACAATGCATGTAATACCATAGATCGTGTAGTATTATTTTCGCAGACGTTATCATTTATTTTGTGAATTAGGGCAAACGGTGATTTCGTGAATGCATGCTAATTCGCGAAATATAACGTCTACAAAAATAATACAATCTACGGTAATGGATTAGTTAGTGCCCAATTTCTGTAGTTTCACTACTTTTTATTATAAGTTAACAATTGTGGCACTCTCAGAACTCAGGTTGAAAGACATTTAGGTTTTAACCATTTGTGACGACATGCGGCATCACTTTAGTATTAATAAGTCATTGATGAACTTAATACTGCAGAGAAGCATGAATAATTAATTTTATTGGTAGTTAGGAGTGCCTCACAATGCATTATGTGAACAATGCTATTATTGTCAGCTAGCTAGGCTTACCATGAGATTTCACTAGTATGACATGCAGAGTTGTGGTATTAGAGGAATTGCTAGTATTCACGTTTCCCTCTTCTGTTGCAAATACGGCTGATGATGACAGCAGACCCGTGACAACCACTAACAGCACTGATGAAGTAGTGAGAATAGCAAAGAATGAAATAATGTGCAAGTGCAACTCACTTAAACTTGACATCATTTGTCAGTCGATAAAACCAGACGAGACTCGCACTACAAACCGCGTATTCAAGCGATCGATAGCACCAGTGAGCTAGTAGATGTCACTAACTACCGGCCAGAACAATACATGTGACGAATCCGTAACAATCTGTTCTCGCCAAGATGCTGCAACCTCCACGAAGGACCGAATATTTTCCTCTCGCGGGGCGCGATATTCATATTCACGTGATCAATCATCACATGATCTAATTCCCAAGAAGTACTAGCTACGCCCCCTGCAGCTACGAGTGGAGACAATGGCGTCTTCTTTTACACTGCTGGTGGTACTCCTGGTCCTCGGCACAATCACGGTAGCTCACTCTGAAGTATTATTGGAGCCGTGTCCAGATAATTACTCAGTAAGTCAATTTTCACGCAGCGATTACCAGCTAATACACAATCTATGACACAATACACGCAGACTTAGCTTGGTGCACGTAACGTGTTGATCAATGCAGTACTGTAGTACGCACGAATAATGCGCAGTAAAGACTGCAACAAGCGCATCAGTACTAGTTTATTTCTTAAGTCTGTCCGAGTGAGTCAGCCTAGCATAAGGCTATACTATCATAGATCTACTACTAGAATATCTGCTGCATGCTTCCAGCGTGATTTTGCGGTTTAAATTTTGCAGAACGTAAAATCAACTGAGAAACGCCACAACTCTGTACATGTTGGATAAACACAATGTCTCTCATTCCCTCCCTCCCTCTCTCCCCCCTCTCTCTCTCTCTCTCTCTCTCTCTCTCTCATCTCTCTCTCTCTCTCTCTCTCTCTCTCTCATCTCTCTCTCTCTCTCTCTCTCTCTCTCTCTCTCTCTCTCTCTCTCTCTCTCTCCAGCCATCGTTTTCTTACGAGGCAGGGCTGCCTAATGGCTGCCTGGGTGATACAGACGATTGCGAGTATTATCTGAAAATGGGACCAAACTCAGCCAACCCTAACTATGTTGATATTCATCTTGAGGGCACGCTTGATGGAGGGATTGGATGGATTGCAGTGGGGTTCTCCCTTGATAAGCTAATGGTGGGTAGCATTCTCTATAATATAGCTATTTAATTTATGCTGCAATGGTGTGTTTCACTCATTCCCTTGTGTCAGGGTCTTTTGGTGCCCCATAGACTGCTCACTTCCTTCATGATTTTGTCCTTAAAATAACCGAGGCATAGCAATGTTGATATCTATCTATATTTGTCTTGTTTCAGTTTGATGATGATGTACTGAGCTGTCTCAGAGACAAGAATAACTCGGTCTATGTCATCGATGGCTGGAACCCATCCAAGCACCATCATCCTAACCAGCGTGACCCCACCCAGGAGGGGGTGTGTCCCTACCAGACCGAGTACAAGGACAATCGGATCAGCTGCAGGTGAGCTGTTTTTAAACAAAAATTTTTGATGTCGACATCAAATTTTAGGTAACACTAGTGAAATATTAGTGTGTAATATTTTTGTATATCGCGCACACAGTTTCAGCAGATATTACGATATTGTGAATCCCGGATATGACTGGGATTTGAGGAATGGTAGCTACTATCTGTTCTGGGGCAGAAGCACAAGCACAGGCGATGGTAAGTGTATTTGGAGATGGTATTCTGTTTCAAAACATGTATTAAATTTGTAAGACCTGATTGCTTATTGCACAGGTGTCCTGGCTCTACCAGTGACCCTCTGTGAGGCAGCTAGACACTGCTTAGTGCACAGGTGTCCTGGTTCTACCAGTGACCCTCTGTGAGGCAGCTAGACACTGCTTAGTGCACAGGTGTCCTGGCTCTACCAGTGACCCTCTGTGAGGCAGCTAGACACTGCTTAGTGCACAGGTGTCCTGGCTCTACCAGAGACCCTCTGTGAGGCAGCTAGGTGTCCTGGCTCTACCAGAGACCCTCTGTGAGGCAGCTAGGTGTCCTGGCTCTAGCAGTGACCCTCTGTAGAGCGGCTTTAACCAATATTATCTAAGTATCATATGCTAGGTACCGCTAATCAATCTCTTCCATACCACAATCCCAATCCTCCCGTCATATCGGACAGTGTGATGTCGCCATTTACTGATAATAACACTAATGGAACAGGATCACAAGTGAACAAGCGACCATATGAGCAGGCTCATGGTTAGTGACAGAACAGCTGCATAATGTGCTTCTAACATATGAATAGGTATATTGATGACCATTACATATGTGTTGCTGGCTGGTACTGGAATATTCTTCTCAAGTTGGATGAAATCAGTGTTGCCAAATGGACTATGGTTTCAGGTTAGTGGATTACTTCTTTTTCACTGGTGATGGTCCTGTACTGAGCACTGGCTGTGTCTCACTGACCATTAGAGGTTCAGGTGCTGGGACTGCCCACAACTACAGTGGGAACTCCTGAGCTCTTAGACAGAGTTGCATTGCACAGCTTGTAAGATACTGCTTAGTGCACAGGTGTCCTGGCTCTACCAGTCACCCTCTGTGAGGCAGCTAGACACTGCTTGGTGCACAGGTGTCCTGGCTCTACCAGTGACCCTCTGTGAGGCAGCTATGCTTAGTGCACAGGTGTACATGTCTTGTATTTCCCAGGTGGTGTAGTGACACAGTCAGTGTATAAGTCACATCTTTCTGACAGTTTGCTGATGACTAACTTCTTCTCCATAGATACACAGAGCGCTGATGTTAGCTTCTCTTGTTACTGGTATTGGTGGGTTTGCTACCATCTTCATCGGTATGCGGGACAACGCAATACCTGGACTGCTGGGATTTGAATGCGTCAGTACATCTATCCATGTATACACACACTATGAAAAATCTCATGAAGCTTTATAAATACTGTCATGTGATTGTTGTCATAACTAAATGCATTGACTTGACTGCAGCTGCTTTATAATTTTTCAGACCAAAGAAAAGGTTCATTTTGCATTTGGTATCATCGTCATGGGAATGCACCTGTTCAATGTGAGTTATGCACATGACGATCACATGACGATCACATGACCCATGTCAAGTTTACTCACTATGATCCATGCATGGGTCGTATGCAAGAATTTGTCATTTGTGCTAAAGCTTGTTTGTTACACAGATTTCTCAAACACAGTTTAAGGTCATTCGTCAAAAATTGCCTATAATTATTTGATTTGAGAAAGGGGTCACTTTACTCCTGCAATTTTCGAACAAACGCATTTTTTCAACACGCTGCCGTTCAGCCAAATTTAGTATTATTAATTTGAGTCACAAAATAGCTTCAACCAAATAGCTATTACCACAATATTATTATAGATGTCTGTAACTACATGTAATAGTCTCGCATAATCATCATCCATTGTATGCACATCATGTCAACACAATTATTTTTCTTCTCTAGCCTCTCTTGGGCCTGATCCGACCAAAACCAGACTCACCTGAGTAAGTGAATGTCGTCCATGCTCACACACATAACAATGATTTATAAGTTTTAATACATTCACGCACCCCATTAATCCATACAGCGCAGGCTAGAGGCCTGTCCGGATGACAGGGGTTATTATTGTTTAAATGGAATCACATACATTATTTTAGAAGTCTTTATTTCTTTGGTGGGTTCCACTGTATGTGATATCTCCCTATCCTACAGTCGAATCTGGTTCAATGTTATTCATGGATTTGGACTTGGCTACTTCACTAAAATCCTCGCATGTAAGATACTTCATACACACACGCATGCACAGTCACACACACACACACACACACACACACACACACACACACACACACTCACACACACACACACACACACACACACACACACACACACACACACACAATTTTATTTGTGTCTTTGCATAATTATAACTGCGATTTTTCGTGCTAACATCATAATAATTATTAATTTTATTTCACTTTTCTTTCTTTATTGTAGTCGTCAACATCGGTATTGGACTGATTCTGTTCCAGAGTCCTCACTGTGGTAAAGTGCAAATTGGTGGATCTTCTGGCGACTATATCTTCATTTATCACCTTGTCTATGTCGTGTTCATCGTCCTCTTTGAGATTGTGCTGTATGGAGTCTTCACCTACTATACACTCTTGGCTCCTTTGAACAGTGAGTGTGTGTGTGGTGAGGCATAGCTGGTCCTCCTGCGAGTTCCTTGCCCAGCTCCAGGAGGTTACTCAGCACAGCACACATAGTGCCTCTTGGAGTGTATGCCTGGTATTGTACAGACCTGTCTCACTAACCTAGTCATGGTGGTTCAGGTGGGACGGACGAGCACATCAGTGGAAGCAGAGTATCATAACGTTTTTTTGCTGGAGAGAACGTTGTTTTGTCCCAGCTAAAGCATGCGTGTCCGGGGTGTGTCTCAGGAGGTTTGTGACCCTTCAAGGAGCGATTTTTAAATGCAGTTTAGACTGGATCTGCAGCTACACACAGCACCAGTTTATTAGTGATTTATAGCTGTATTCTCTTGTAATAATCTCTTATATTAACTGTCTTCTAGTGCGTGTCATCATGGCTCCAAGTCTGCTTCGTCCATTCTTCCAGAGAGACACCAAAGGCTATAAGCAACTACCGGACATTCAGCAAGACAATGACAACATACTGTGTAATAAATCCCGGGTAAGCTTCTTATAGCACATGCATACCAACTTGCACGTCACTAAATAACTTGCTCACTCACTCCTTCGCTAACACTAAAATTTATACTTTACGCTCGTTTGTTCCTAAAACAATAGCTGACTGGAATTCTCTTCCATCCATTATTACTTTCTCTTCGTCGTTGTCATCCTTTAAATCTAGTTTGCTTAATTATAATAATTTATAGCTTAGTTTTATTAAAATTTATATTTTCTCTTTTTGGATACACACTAGAATTAGCTTAATAAATTTGCTATTTTGTGTTTCTTTTGCTCATGCAAAAAAGCATATTATATAATATAGTTCCTCTAATCTGCCCGCTCCCTTCCTTATTCACTTGTCCACTTGTTCGTGCACTCACCCACCCACCCACTTACCAACCCTCTCTCTCACTCTCTCCCACCCACTTACCAACCCTCTCTCTCTCACCCTCTCTCCCACCCACTTACCAACCCTCTCTCTCACCCTCTCTCTCACCCTCTCTCTCACCCTCTCTCCCACCCACTTACCAACCCTCTCTCTCACCCTCTCTCCCACCCTCTCTCTCACCCTCTCTCCCACCCACTTACCAACCCTCTCTCTCACCCTCTCTCTCACCCACACAGGACTTTGTCCTGCGCTGGATATCGTTTGGAGTGTTCTTTTTTGCGACAGTACTCATCACAATACTCAACGTCAGCTTCCTCATTGCTGACAAAGGATCGCTCTAGACTGGACCAGAGAATGACCACTTTGGACTAATACGCTAAAGCTGCTTTCAACAATAAATTTTCGCTGCTTGTATTTAATTTTGTACAATTTTTGACAATAAAACTTTTTAGTATAATATTATTTTCTAAACAAATTATTTTGCAGCTGAAATTTGTACAGGTGTTTTGGATGATGTGGTTTGTTAAAAATACATTTTGTCTAAAAATTGAGTACCAGTGAAGTTTTTAATGTGCAAGACCGACAAGGGAGACGTCGAAGGTACAGAGGTCAAAGGTCAGAGGTCAATCTCGTTGAATCCACCGGTGATGGACTGCTTGCAGTAGAGATAGAAGAGTCGTTCAGCCTCAGCCAGGACCAGATTGAGGTCCATGGTTAGACACAAACTGAGGAATAACAGCACATTGTAACAATAGATGAGGTGAGTCAGTCAGGTGACAGGACTACTGAATCTTGTTATTTTATGCTCATAATAACAGTGTACATTATAATGCTAGATGGAAACAATGTCACAACTACCTCAGATAACTAGCCATCTCTCTCTCTCTCTCTCTCTCTCTCTCTCTCTCTCTCTCTCTCTCTCACCTGTTAAGGTATCCATACACACTAGCAGCATCACTCTCCAGTGTGAGCACCTCTTTATGAAGAGTGAGGATAGCAACACACACAAACAGATCAAACGAGAATGACGGATTAATGGAGGACACAGCAGCTCTCATTTCACCACCTGGATGGGGGAGAGAGAGAGCTTGTCATATTCATGCACAAAGATCCCTCAAATTTGAGGTCACTGGACATCTGTGCACTAAGCAGTGTCTAGCTGGCTCACAGAGGGTCACTGGTAGAACCATGACACTTGACCTTCTGGACTAGGAGTACAGATTTTACTATTCCCAACAGTAAAGCGTGCATGTATTTAAGCTAGAGTTGCTCTATCTTCGCTACAAATAATATGTTATGTAGTAAAATTTAAAAGGAACATTATAATTATAATCAAAACTACCAATCAGCAGAGCTATGCTACACATGTACACTTTACACTTTAGATAAGCGCTGCAGATATTACAATAAATAAGAATGTCAGATAGACCCATTTAATATCAACTGTAACTAGAGTATTAAAGACAGGAGACTTGAAACCAAAGTTATCTGTTGTGAGATATTGGACGAAGTTGCTCTGCATCGCAAGAGGAATATTGAGCCATCGCTTCTTAGAAACAGTCTTTATAAAGTTCGTACGAGCATTCGCGATCGAAACAGCACAGCACAGCGGATAGAAGAGCAGAAACGGATGCAGCACGATGGCAGGAAGTACAGAGTAAAAAAAACTGAAGTTAAGAAAACTGAAGTCAAGCTTGACTTGAAATGTATCGACGATGAATTCAATGACAACAGCACTGAACAGTACAGTAGGTATCATGTACAGCACCCAGTGGATGATCAACCAAATACCGAACAAGACAATAGTAGGCGTGACAAGTTGACTGAATTCTTGGTACATTTTCTGAAGCCAAAAATAACGTCCTCTGTCAACCTTTTCTCTGTCATTTGACTGGACTAGTTGATTTATGATCTCGTCGTTTGGTACGTGTATAAGATTATTTTCAGGAAAATCAGCTCTATCCAAGTTAGCTGCAAGATTAACAAGTTTGAGCTGAATTTTGCTGACAATCTTGGAAAATATGAAACAGCTATGAATGGCACAGAACTGAGAGTAAAAGTGAAGAGAGATACTTACAACAGTAATATTCAGTCCAAAAGCCCAAGTTGAACATTCACTGAGTAAGTGTAGGGAAGTAGCAGAAATGCAAACACACACAACGAATAAAAAGAGCACGAATAGATAGTTTAAGTAAAAGTTCCTAGCCGTGGTATGTGCAGGCTCATCAAATGGTGATATACCATCATTCTCGAACGCTTTCCTGTGAGACGAACATGTAAGATCAACCACATTGTTTCCACAATGCTGATTGCCAATAGCAGGTATAAAGATTAGTACAGTAAACAGGAAGTATGACACGAAAGCAGCGATAGCAGTAATTGTAATAGCAGAGGAAAACTTCCAGTTTTTTGATGGAAAATTGCATTCTGTTGTGTCATTGTAGCTGGAATTATCAATACTGTAGACTTCTGCTATTATAGAAGAAGCAACATGATACAAGCGAAGAGAAAGATGACAAAGAACCAGAATAATTCCAGTAAGAAACACAATTGCTTTCAAATAACGCACACATATATGTAGTCGAGTTTCAATAAAATTATTAACATGATATTGCCCAGTGAGAAAGCAAAGAAAATAGAAGGGGGTCCACTTGTTGACTAGCTTAATCTCTGGCACACAACCACCACGATTCATATTTTCAGGAGCAGTGTTGTTAACAACATTGTCAACCTTCTTGTCTAACAATGGAGCTGCTTCAAGATCAGGTTGCTGCATTCCGCTTAGTTGAGCTACAAGAACCCAGGTATATAACACACACAGACGACAAGACTGAATATCAACTGATAGTGTAATAGGTATTAATACAGCACGCCCTTCCTGTCATGTGGTGATGAATATTGGTGTAAGAATCAACAAAAAAACTTAAAACATAGCAACACTGTCATTCATAGTTCCAAATTGACCAATTAATGATCAACAATAATATTCACGACCAATGGGTGTTCTTAGACAGATAAATAATGTTGTACACTGCTCACACAAACCAGAACACCAGTTCACTAAGCAGATCTCTGATGTAACTCTTGGAACCCAGGCAAGAGCTCACAGGAGAACTGACTGTGCCTCCCACTGCAGGTGTGGGCAGTCCCACCTGAACCTCTAGTGGTCAGTGAGACACTTTCAAGACAATTGATAACTATTAGTTCAACCTTTCAATGAGACAGTCTGGCAGCAGTAAAGTATAGTAACTGCAAGCAACTTGAAAAGCTTCCGGCTATGAATTAACAGCACTAAGCAAACAGTTATCATTACTTACACACACAAACACACAATGAGTCTCTCTAATACTCATACTAAGGGATTATCCAAACAAAGACTATAGTCTATAGTTGTCTAAAAACATTATATAAGTGCAGTAGATATCAGCACAAGGAGTATTGTCAGGTAGACCCACTTTATGTCCACCGTAACTAGAGTATTGAAGACAATAGACTTGAAACTAAAGTTCTCTGTCGTGAGATACTGGAGGAAGTTGCTCTGAACCGAGAGAGGGACATTAACCCATCTCTTCTTGGAGATAACAGTTATCAAGTTGGTACGAGTAGTAGCAATTGAAGCAGCACAGCATAACGGGTGGAGAACCAGGAAGAGATGAACCAGTATGAAGCAAATCAGAGTAGGTATTAAATAGCTTTGAAAATCTACATCTATATCCAGTACAGATACATGACCTGTATATACGTCGATGATATTTTCTATCAGAGATGCACTAAGCAACACCGTAGTAATCATGAACGAGACCCAGTGAAATACGAGCCACAATCCCAATAAAAGAACCGTCGGCAAAATCTGTTGACTAAAATCTTGGTACATTTTCTGAAGCCAAATATATCGTGCTCTATCAACCTTTTCTCTGTCGTTAGACTGGACCAGCGCTCGCAAATCAATCGGTATTTGTACATTGTGGTTCAGTACCGCAAAATCAACTTGATCCAAATCTACAGCAAGTCTGTTGAGCTTGAAATTCACCTTTGCGATTATTTTAGAAAACACAAAGCAACTCTGAACGGCACAGAACAGTGCGTTTAGGTAAAGACAGCATCTTACAAAGTTCAGTTTATGTATCCAGCATAAATCCAGGTTATAAAGAAAATGGTGTCGGTACCAAAAATCATCATTGTATTGAATGTTGTAGAAAAAAAGTAAAAAAAGGACGACAGCGATAAAACATGAAACAATAAAGAAATGAATCCAACAATAGGTGCAATAAAAGTCGACACTTTCTGTACAAGACGGATTGGTAGAATTATCAAATGGGGATAAGCCATTGTTCTGGAAAGCTTTCCGGTGTGCATTGCAGACAAGACCATGTTTAGAAGTTGAACGTTCACAATTGCAACGACAAAGAGCACTATCAAGAGGAAGCAAGATTATTCCAAAAAGAGTATACGAAATCCAAGCAGCTAGTGCACCGACAGTGATGGCGGAATAAAACTTCCAATACTCTTGTGGTAGAATGCATTGCACATCATAATCATCACCAGCAACAGTATAGCTCATATTTCCGATCCTGAAGACTTCGACAATTGTGGCTATGACCAAATGGCCGTAGTGAAGAACAAATTGACCAAGAAATATAATAAATCCAGCGATAGAGATGATATTACACCTTGATGGTCGCTCTCCAGTGGTGTCAATATTGATGTACTGTCCAGAGAGAAAGCAGAAGAAGGAGAACAAGCTACATCTCTTAGCACAGCCATTGTTATCATCACGCTCTTGAGCAGCATTGTTGACTGCATTGTTAGCCAACAGAGGAGCTGATTCAGGATTCTGATGCTGTCCACGATACATACTTATGATGGGTTAGTCAGGAGAAGAACACGATGGAAGATTGCAACTGGACAGATGATTTAGCAAGCAGCAACAAGCTGTTACTGCTCAATACTCAAGCAGTCAATGTATAGTATACAGAACGCCCCCTGCTAGAGTAAGACTGTTTTCAAGTCTAGAACTAGTCTAGATAAGCTTCTCAGGAATGATAACATTATCATTGTCCATTGTCTGTCTATACTGAACCACCCCCTGCTTACTACCGCCCCATGCATCTATTTCACACTGCTACTTGTGTTGAAGCCTGCACAGCTAATAAAGAATTTGAATGTAAAAACGATCTCATCACTATAAAAATCATATATAGCTAAAGCATTGTATTTTGCAACAAAAGAGGTGACAACTAGTCGGCATAGACATTGTTATGAGTAAATACAGAAGGTCACATTGTAATAACAATGTGATACTGATAACAACACTGGTTGTTCAGCAAAGAATCACTTTATACTGTGCAAAGCAGTTTGTACTACACACTCTGTGAGCCTTGTTGGTTAAAATCTACTCCAGCGAATAGTTCCTTTATTGTTAGCTGTATCAAACATTGCAACAACTCCATTAGCAAAGACACGCTTCCACACACCATTATTGTAAGATGGTGGGCTGACCGGTTCACCCAGAGGGTAGCTGTACTCTGGTCTCCAATACCATGGCTCATTATCATCACTGCTCCATTGACCACACCCAAAATAAGAATAGTTGCCAGCACCAACCAAGAAGGCGGCTAGGTAGTCAGTAATATCACCGTTGCAGTCAACAAATATTGGTACATGTGCTTCCATAACTTTGCCGTTTCTAACCCCTTCTATTAATCCTCTGATAGAATCGTTATTGGTTCTAAAGTATTCAATCATGGCTGCCTTGACGTACGGTTGATCAGGCGCCTTGCCGATCAGCAGCTTGTCATCACCTAGTCGTTGCTGCAAATCGTGAGACAGCTGAAGGAGGCCTCTGTTCCATTCCTGCATTTTAAGAGGAGACACATTCGGGTACGATTCATTATAGTGCTGGGAGGAGTCAGCAAAGCAGCCGTCCCCATTAGCTGCCGAAACAGCATCTAGACACGTCTTTATCCAGTATTCTCGTACATCGGGATTAGACTGGTCAACCACTAGAAACCCTTGCTTGTTCTTGACTGGTTTACCATCTTTGTCGTGTAGTATCCATTCTGGGTGAGCTTTAAGTTGCCGAGCCATGCGAGACATCTTAGAGCTGTCCTTAAAGGCGTTGATATAAAAGTATGTAGCGACATTTGGGTTAGCTTGCTTGATAGCCTTCATTGCTAACACCATTTCATCCTCATCATCAACATTGGGTACATCAGAACCTTGTGCCTTCCCAAAGGTAACCATTGAATACCTAGCTATGTCACGAACAGTCTTGTCAGAGTACGGTCCACTGGTGTTAGCTGAGTGGAAGAACACAGGTAGACTGTCCCATGAGAAGTGTGGAATCATAGCATTGCTGGTGCTCAATAACGCTGTCACAAGCACAGTGAAGACTACAGCTAACATTCTGCAATAAATGATTTAAACTATAATCATAGATCACATGATGTCAGCATCATGATAGATTTAGCTTAATTCATTGTCACACAGCACACCCAACACTTTGTGGTTAAAGAGTAGCCGCCATCTTAATTCGCGGTCATCTCTACATGACATAGCCGAGCGGCAATGATAATAGTGGAAAATAGAATCAAGAGGTTATA
Organism: Haliclona indistincta; assembly: GCA_964017065.1. Lineage (NCBI taxonomy): Eukaryota > Metazoa > Porifera > Demospongiae > Haplosclerida > Chalinidae > Haliclona > Haliclona indistincta. The sequence continues at coordinate 14,853,301 of OZ024786.1, read as the reverse complement.
ATGTGTGCTTTACATCGAACACAACAAAAATGGTTTAACACTACACTAGCTGTGACAGACAACGTAAGTGTACTTAATAATGTAACATTATATTGCGGCTAGCATAATAAACTGCATGAGCAGCACTATGCAATGAATGAAGACCGAACTAATATAAGACATGTTTACTATCGTACCTTCTCATTGTAGCATCAATGAATATCATTACATAATTCATGGGTCTAGCACACTAGCACTCTATTTTAAAGATGTGAGCACTAGTTGTACACTCGCTCACAGTGATTGCGTAGAGCAAGAATCGTTACGAAGAAAACTGAAATTTATTGAGGGAATTGCGAACAGTCATAAATAACTACCACACAATGTGCTACAGCTACTGATCTTAAAGTGCAAATTAACAAATAACTAAACCGAGTAATGCTAAAACTATGATGAGTAGAAATGTCAGATAGATCGATTTGGTATCAACTGTAACATGAGCACCGAAGATCGTGACATTGAAAGCAAACTTCTTCGATGAGAGATACTGCACGAAGCTGGTCTGGACCGAGAGAGGAATATTGAGCCATCGTTTCTTAGAGACAGCGTCGATCATATTCTTACGAGCGGTAGCAATTGAAGCAGCACAGAACAAAGGGAAGACAAGTAAAGTAAGATGTACCAGAGTGAAGGGAATACTAGACAATAATAGCAGCTGTACATTTAGCACTCCTGACTGGATGTTCAACCTCACAAAGTCAATGGCATCTACTATCATGGCTGCACTAGCCAGTGCTGTAGTTATGGTATACAAGATCCAGTGGAATATGAACCACACTCCTAATAAGGCAAGAGTAGGTTGAACATGGTGAATAAATTCTTTATCTATCTTTTGAAGCCAATAATATCGTCCTTTGTCAACCTTTTCTTTGTCTTTTGATTCGATTAGTTCATGTATCATCTTGTCATCTTGTACATACACATTATGGCTATGTTCAGGAAAGTCAACTTGATCGAAGTCTTCAGTGAGTTTGCTGAGCTTGAAAGCAATCTTATCGACAATTTTGAAAAACGTGCAGCACCTTTGAATGGCACAGAAATGAGAATTGAAGTGAAGAAAGAATCGAGCAAAGTTCAATATATTAATGCAGGTGACTAGGTGTTCATTGTTTACAATGTAGTAGAAAGCAAGTATGTAAGCAACAAAACCAATAACAAAGAGGAATGGCAAAAAGGGGAAAGCTTTCGTGTGTGGTTTGGACAAAATGTCAGACTGAGACCGTGAGTGATAACAACAGCCCAGGCTGTTACTGAGCAGGATCATAACTAATGTGAAGAAACAATACGATACCAAAGCAGCAAATGTGCCGAATGTGACGGCTGAAGAGAACATCCAGTCATTATGTGGCAGAGTGCATAGCATCGTGTTATCATCAATAGCAGTGATGTGGCCAATATTACCAAACCTGTAGCTCTCTATTACCATAGCAATGATGACATGACCCAAGTGAAGACACAATTGGCCAAGAAACAAGACAAATCCAGTGACAGAGATGATATTACACCTTGATGGTCCCTTCCTGGTGGAGCTCACATTGATGTACTGTCCAGAGAGAAAGCAGAAGAAGGAGAACAAGCTGAATCTCTTAGCACAACCATGCTCTTGAGCAGCATTGCCAGCCTCTTCATCAACCAATAGTGGAGGTTCTTCAGGATTCTGGCACCACATACTGGCGACAGCTAACAGCTCAGAAGAGACTAACAAGATGAGAGAGACCGACAGTATATGATGCTGTACAGTAAAGACACATCTATGCAGCACATGATCTGAGTGAAGCTTTAGAATATAGTTCCATACACTCAAAGAGATTGTATTACCAATATGTATAATTTTAGGTAATTAGGCAATTAGGCTATTCTCGTTTGTAGCCCTGGCAAACGTAAGATCAAAGGCACATGAAGCTTTATAATAGTTCCATAAACCCGCAAAGGTACTGCCCAGTGGCTTTAGTAACCATAAGAGCTGCATTCTCGAGCTTTCTGGGCTACAAAATGGTAAACCCATGGCAACTTGGCAGTAACCTCGGGGTTAATTTTACCCCGAGGTTAAATTAACGCTATGTTGTTGTTACGGTGTTGCTATGTGACGTCACTTCTTAGCTTTGTAGCCCAGGAAGCATCACAGATCACAGTACTATCACTTAGCTTTAGCTTAAATTCATTGTCACACAGCACACACACACACACACCTCGAATGGTTAGGATTAGCCGTCATCTTAATTTGCTGTCATCCCTACATATCATTACCAAGCAGCAACAATAATAGGGAGAATTAACAGCTTTGTGTTGACCTCACAATAATCACAAAGCGAGATCTAACACTACAGTAGGTGTAACAGCTATCACTCCACTTCATCCATCCACTTGACATCATAATTGTGCTCACAATATGCATATTGCACTACTCGTGCACTATACAATGAATGAAACCTAACATTTTGAAGATACAGGCACACATGTGTATAGACCAGTGCTATTCACCGTGAAACCTGTCTTAGCGACCACCTCTTTCCAGCGTCCGCAACAAAATTCCCCGAACAACAGCTATAGAAAAGCACCTAGAGCCAACTTGTCTACAGTGACCACCTGCCTAATGTGGACAACGACCGCACGTACCAGCACGCAGTGTACAAAACTACACTGTCGATTACGGCCAGTAGGCGTGGCAATTGGGCGTGGTTACGGATTTCTGCATGCATGCATCCATTGCTGATGCTGACCGGTGCAAACAGTTATGATCAGTTGCTGTTGACTCGACACTGCTAAGCTAAGAAGTATTTCTGTAAAACAAACTGTACTGGAGGACTTTTTCACTAATGTATGCTGATTTAATAATTATCGAAACCAGCCTCAACTCAAATTAATAGTTTAATTGTGAAGAGTTTTATGTTAACTACATTAGTTGAATTAATTGCACATTATAAGTGCATGAATCCTGTCTAATGAGGTCACATTCGTTAGTGGTCGCTCTTCACAGGTAACTGCCTACAGAGTCCACCTGTCTATTGCAGCCAGTCGGAGTTGGCCCACAGGTGGTCGCTTTAGACAGGTTTCACTGTACTATCATCACAAAAATCACTGGTCAAGCAAACAAACTTCCCAAATCGACTATGAGCAGGTTTTGGTCATATCCACAAAGTTTTAGTTTCGAGATGTGCACATTGAAAAGGACACTTGCTCACAGAGCGAAACCAAGAATCCATAAAATTAATAGTAAACTTTTTGTTCAGGTTGTGAACAATAGTTATTTTGGGACAGTAAAAAGCGTAAATAATTACCACACAATGGGGTCTGTTATTTTGTGAAGCAAAAAACAGCTACTGATAATTATAGTGTCTGATAACAAAGAACTAATAGAGCAAAGCTAAAATTATGATGAGTAGAAATGTCAGATAGATCCATTTGGTATCAACTGTAACTTGAGTACCAAAGATAGCGACTTTGAAAGTAAAGTTCTTCGATGAGAGATACTGCACGAAGTTGCTCTGGACCGAGAGAGGAATATTGAGCCATCGTTTCTTAGAGACAGCGTCGATCATATTCGAAGTTGAGTCTTTATTTCGAACGAGCGGTTGAAATTGAAACAGCATGAAACAAAGGGTAGACAAGTAAGGTAAGATGTATCAGTGTGAAAAGAATACTAGAAAATAACAGCAGCTGTCCATATAGCACTGAAATTCCACCTGACCGGATGTTAAACATCACGAAAGTAACAATATTTTCCATCAGAGCTGCACTAGCCAGTGCTGTAGTTATGGTATACAAGATCCAGTGGAATATGAACCACACTCCTAATAAGGCAAGACTAGGTTGACCATGGTGAATAAACTCTTGATCTATCTTTTGAAGCCAATAATATCATCCTTTGTCAACCTTTTCTTTGTCTTTTGATTCGATTAGTTCATGTATCATCTTGCCATCTTGTACATACACATTATGGCTATGTTCAGGAAAGTCAACTTGATCGAAGTCTTCAGTGAGTTTGCTGAGCTTGAAAGTGATTTTATCGACAATTTTGGAAAACATGAAGCACCTTTGAATGGCACAGAACTGAGAATTAAAGTAAAGAAAGAATCTTGCAATGTCTAATGTATTTATCCAGCAAGTGTTCATGTATTGGCCAAGCTCATAGTAGTAGACAGCAAGTGGGTAGGCAATGAATGAGATGAAGCCAATAACAAGGAACACATGCTCATAGAAATAGTCACACCTAAAGTTCACAGCAGAATAGTTGGTAGAATTGTCAAATGGAGACAAGCCCTGGAAAGCTTTCGTGTCTTTGGACAAAATTTCAGACCGTGAGTGATAACAACAGCCCAGGCTGTTATTGAGGAGGATCACAACTAATGTGAAGAAACAATACGATACCAATTTACCAAAGCAGCAAATGTGCCGAATGTGACGGCTGAAGAGAACTTCCAAGCATTTTGTGGCAGTGTGCATTGCACATGTACTGTTTTGTTAATAGCAGCATAGCTGATGATAGCATTAATCCTGTAGCTCTCTACTATCATAGCAATGATGAAATGACTCAAGTGAAGAAACAATTGACCAAGAAACAAGACAAATCCAGCGACAGAGATGATATTACACCTTGATGGCCCCTTCCTGGTGGAGCTGACATTGATGTACTGTCCAGAAAGAAAGCAGAAGAAGGAGAACAAGTTGAATCTACCTTTCTTGTCATATCGCACACCACTGTTCACTAAAAGAGGAGCTGCTTCCAGGTCTTGACACCACATACTACTGACTAAGGACCAGGAGACTAGCGGGTAACAACAGATACCTGAGTCTCACTAGCAAGATACTGGAGACATTCACTAGTACTCGAATATATATAGTTTATAAATAAACTAGCTCAGCAGAGACACAAGAATCATCATGTACACAAATATACACTAGGAAGTCTGATTGTGAAGTTAGCCATTTAGCTAGCTATATACTGGACCGAGAGTTGCATTTGTTTACAATACCAAGATGCCTAGTGAGACTAAACACACTATAATTGATGTGCAGTGTATTGGATCTATAGAGGAGTACCAAGATGGTTTCATAAACAAGAGGCTGATGGTTTCATAAACAAGAGGCTGATGGTTTCATAAACAAGAGGCAGATGGCTTCATAAATTGGGCAGATGGCTTCACAAAATGGGCAGATGGCTTCACAAAATGGGCAGATGGCTTCATAATTTCATAAACATGTGTTGGACTATGTCAACATGTGGCTACTTTCAATGTAGTTACTCTGCTAACAATGGTAATTTAACTGCTATTGTTGCTGCCTAGACACATGTATCACTGTATCACTGTCGATAATGATACAAAGAAAACACAGCAAACATGATATCCATTGATACATACATTGTGTATTGCTCAATGCTTCCTGCACATTATAATACTAGATCAGGTAAATGATAATTCAGTTCAGAATACATAGTGAGGAGTACAGTATGAAGAATTAGATAATAAAACATGCAAGAACACACAACAAACAACCATTAAACTTTACTTTAGAAATTTCTACACAATAGATTCAGGTTACAGCTGGAAGTCAAGTTGATAAAAAAATTAATAAAAATATGTTACAGCCTTGCTATGCTGAGTTCTGTTACAAAATACATTGCAATTTGTACTATATATAGCCAAAGTGACCAAATAAGGCTACAATAGGTGTGGTTTGAGACATAAATATCATCACTAGGTAAGGTTTCAATCATGGAGGCAAAATAAACAAACAAGATTGGATTTCGAGGGAATTGCGCTAACACCACTTGAAAAATAAAGGAATCACAATCAACTACACAATATTGAAACTGAAAACTAAGCTAAAGAAAAACCGCCGATCATTAACTGCATAAATGACACTGCTAATATGATGAGTAGAAATGTCAGATAGATCCATTTGGTATCAACTGTAACTTGAGCACCAAAGATAGAGACTTTGAAAGCAAACTTCTTCGATGAGAGATACTGCACGAAGCTGCTCTGGACCGAGAGAGGAATATTGAGCCATCGTTTCTTAGAGACAGCGTCGATCATATTCGTACGAGCGGAAGCAATCAAAGAAGCATAATATATGGGATGGAAAAACAGACTAAGATGGATCAATGTGAAGGAAATACTGGACACTACTAGTGGCTGTGCATCTAATACCAACATTCCTTTTGACCGGAAGTTAAACATCACGAAATATATATTTTCTATGAGAGCTGCACTAGCCAGTGCTGTAGTTATGGTATAAAAGATCCAGTGGAATATGAACCACACTCCTAATAAGGCAAGAGTAGGTTGGACTTGTTGGATAAACTCTTGATCTATCTTTTGTAGCCAATAATATCGTCCTTTGTCAACCTTTTCTTTGTCTTTTGATTCGATTAGTTCATGTATCATCTTGTCCTCTTGTACATACACATTATGGCTATGTTCAGGAAAGTCAACTTGATCGAAGTCTTCAGTGAGTTTGCTGAGCTTGAAAGTGATTTTATCGACAATTTTAAAAAACATGAAGCACCTTTGAATGGTACAGAACTCCAAATTGAAGTAAAGAAAGAATCGTGCAAAGTTCAATATAGTTATCCAGCAGAAATCATCGCTATGATTAAGTAGCTTGTGGTTCATGATGTAATAAACAGCAAATGGATAGCCAGCAAATGAGATGAAGCCAAAAACAAGGAGCACATGCTCATAGAAATATTCACAGTAGAAGTTCCAACCAGAAAAGTTAGTACGATTATCGAATGGAGACAAGCCATTGTCCTGGAAAGCTTTCCTATGAGTATTGTAGAAAACAGCAGATTTAGACTGTGTGTCCTTACAACTGCACAGGTTGTTATTGAGTGGAATCACGACTATTCTGAAGATACAATGTGATACCAAAGCAGCGACTGTGCCAGATGTGATGGCTAAAGAGAACGTCCATTGCTCTTGTGGCAGAGAGCATTGCTCCGTGTTATCATCAATAGCAGTGATGTGGCTAATATTAGTGATCCTGTAGCTCTCTACTATCATAGCTATGATGACATGACTCAAGTGAAGAAACAATTGACCAAGATAATAAATCCAGCGACAGAGATGATATTACACTTTGATGGTCCCTTCCTGGTGGAGCTGACATTGATGTACTGTCCAGAGAGAAAGCAGAAGAAGGAGAACAAGTTGAATCTCTTAGCACAACCATGCTCTTGAGCAGCATTGCTAGCCTCTTTATCAACCAATAGTGGAGGTTCTTCAGGATTCTGGCACCACATACTGCCGACTGCTAACAGCTCAAGAGAGACTAACAAGATGAAGGAGAGCTAGTGGACCAGCAGTACAATAGCAGCAAGTATGCTCAGTCGCAGTCAGTTGCACTTGATAGAGGTTAGCCTGTACAACAATAGCCTAGGCTAGAGCAAGGTATCTTGTGCTTTTCAACACCATATACTATGACAATGGCATTGTGACAGTACATCTGCCTCTTTCATAACACCATGCAGCTCCTGATATGGTTGTTTACAGAGTGGGAAGCAATTAGCAGCCATAGATAATCATAACAAGATATGATGACATGTGAGCAGCAATCAGCTCGTTAGGCATTGGCATACAATGTAAATACTCTGTTATTTATGTGTAGACACATTCTATAGGTGTGCAGTTCACCTGCAGAGTTTATGGTTCGAGTGACTATCATATACATGTACACATTTGTGAATAAATCATGTAGCTTAACAATACGCCCATATACATACATGTGCTTCACTTATGAGTCTTCAGAATTGAAATGACCATGACTTTGCCCAGCGACAGCTTTTCACAACTCAAGCTACTTGTACAAACAACGCACATAGCTACCAAAGCTACCAACTTGTGCATGCTGCTGTTGTTCATAGTGTCAAATTCTGAAGTTCGTCGTCTTCCCGCTAGTTACAGGTAACGCGTGTTACAGGTTTGTACCTGTTAATGTGTATCATTAACCTCCTAATAGGCTACAAGGAAGCAGCAAGGAACTGCTACTACCGAGCTCTTGTGTGTAAGTCAGCTATGTCATCAGCTAGTGATGGCTACAGTAGAGTACTACCAAAACTTTCTCAAGACACGGATCAGCCAAACAAGTACCAATGCAATACATTACTGTCTCTTTGTCTTGACCAGTGTTACTGAAATTCGGAAGTGACAAAATTTGACCAGTAATCAGGATTGTGAAGCTAGCCACAGCTGTTTACACTAACTTGCATTTATTTTACAACATCCATACACACTGTTAGACTAAATACACAATTATACTATTGATGTCCAGTGGAATTTTAAAATGCAGCTTCACAAACACGTGATGGAATGGTAACAACCATGCAAACATGTTCAATGGAAGTTATTTTTAAAATACACAACTGATTGCTAAAATGAAAACCACACAAGTTATACACATGAGTACTAATAACACACATTGAAAGGTAATAGGGAGTTAAGGACGCACTAAACTAACATGATTCACATACTATAAACTAGTGTGATTCACATACTACAAACTAGTGTGATTCACATACTATAAATTAGCATGATTCACACACTAAAATTGTTTTCCAAAGTTCAGATATGTACCGCAGATAGCTAAGATCAGCGCCACATAGACCCAGTTGAATTCAAAGGTGATACTAGCACAGAACAGTGGTACTCGGAATGCGAATTCTTGTGTTTTAAGGTACTGGATCAAATTCGTCTCAACACCTAGAGGAACATTAACCCATTGTTTCTTGAATATGATGTTAACGAATTTCACACGAGCAGCAGCGATAGAAGCAGCACGAAAGCACGGGTAGAGGAACAGGTAGGCATGAAACAAAGTAAAGAAAGACATATACAGGATGAACGGCAAATCAAGTCCACTAGGTAACAAATTGTTATCCATTGAATTGATGTCGTTCGAAGCAACTTGCAAGATATTGTCCAAAACAAATGCTGTGAGTAGCACTGTAGTCAGAGCATACATGACCCAGTGAACAAGGAACCATACTCCAAACAGATCTAGAGTAGGCTTTACCGCTTTGATAAAGTCTTTATCCATCTTTTGAAGCCAATAGAAACGTCCTCTGTTAATCATCTCAATGTTACCAGATCGAAACAGTCGATTAATCCTTTCATCGTTTTCTACATGTACTTCCATAGCATTTTCTCCTGCAAAATCAACTCTGTCCATCTCACTAGCAAGTGTCTTAAGTTTGTTAGTGACTTTGTAGACAACTTTAGAAAATATGAAGCAGCTTTGAATGGCACACAACTCAGTAGAAAAGTGTAAAACAACTTTTGCAATGTTTAGCCGACTAATCCAACACGAACTGTTGTAATGCGGATAGGATCTATCATAGACAGAATGTGTAAAAATGATCGAAGAGGAAAAACTGCATGAGAACAAAATGTAAGCAATAAAATAGTTGATAAAGAAAGGTTTCGTCTCTGCAGCACTAAGTTTGTCAGAATCAGTGTCATAGAAAGGAGATAAAACACCGTTCTTGAATGACTTCCAGTGAGCAGTACTGCAGGCATTACAGAACAAGCTATTGCAAGTATGCCTACAGCATCTCTGCTTACGAAAACATAGGCATAATCCATTCACAGGCATCAAGATTAAAATAGTCAAGAAACTGTACGAAAAGAAAGCTGCAAATGTACCGACAGTGATGGCTGTGGAGAACTTCCAATGCACATGTGGTAGAGTGCAATTAATCAAGCTAATATTTCTAATCCTGATATACTCAACTGCTACGCCAGTTCCAACATGACCGATATAAAGAAGCATCTGAACGATGAACAGAATAAATCCTGCTACCGAGACAAGCGAGTTGAAGGTTGTGAAATCAACTCTGACGTACTGTCCAGAGAGGAAGCAGCAGACATAGAAGAAGTTCCATAACCTTTTACAGTAGCTATCACAACAGGAAATATCATCTCTATCATCGCAATCGGAAGAGCCTGATACCTCATCATAGTCCTGGTTACGATGCGACCAACAACACATTGCTGCTGACACAAGAAGAATAAAGCACTCAAGAGTGACTGTGGTGTATAGTGCTTGCAACACAGATTATAAAAGTTTGCTTCATGTGTATATTAAAGTGTCACATGTTCATGTATACATACAATACAGTGAACATGTCATATGACCCATGCTACATACACATGACCCATTGATTCACAAGGAACCTATCGTAATAGACAATAACAAAATATTGATTGAATGAGTTGACACTTAAGTCAGTATAGCAATGGTGATCTAAATACTGCACTGAAATTTTAATAAGATGTGTTAAACATGAGGCTCTAGATGGCTAACAACCAATATTTGGTAGTTGCATTGTAAAGGGCTTTTCACACTCTTGAGGGCTACTGCATAACCAGACGCCATAATTACATAAAGATAGACGCGTTATACTGTAGAACCAGGCATCATAAAGATCTTCAATCAAAACTAGAGAACAACATGCATGTTGATACAAAACATTCATGTACTGTGCTATTTTAGGCTATTTCATCAAAAATTGATAGTACAGTTAAAATCCCAAGGTAAACTATTCAATTTGACTAAAGATGTCCACAACGGGTCAGTGTTACCAATAATAGTGTTTTTTGTTCCAAAAACAATGAAAAATACAATATTGAAAATGAAACGAATCAAGACAGGAAGCACCTTATAGCCCCAATACACACACTCAGGATTGATAGTAGCAACAACAGTTACTAATTACAAAACCAAGCTAAGAAAATATTAAGATAAGAACTGTAGACATTGAGATAAGTAGTAATGTCAACACGGCTGCTTCAGAATCAACTGTAACCTGAGTACCAAAGAAAGGAAATTTGAAAGCAAAGTTCTCTAAAGAGAGATACTGAACAAAGCTTGTCTGAGTAGTGAGAGAGATGTTGGACCATCGTTTTTTAGATATGTCATTTATCAGCTTTGCACGGGCGGAAGAAATCGAAGCAGCATAATACAAAGCGCAGAAAAGGATATCAAAATGAATCAGCGTAAAGGGAACTACGGACATTAATACATGTTGTACATAACTTTCATTTAACCGGATGTTAAACCTCACAAAGTCAATGGCAGCTTCTATCAGAGCTGCAGTTATGGTAGTTATGGTATAGCTGTAGTTATGGCTGTTATAGCTGTTATAGCTGTAGTTATGGTATACAAGATCCAGTGAAATATGAACCACACTCCTAATAAGGCAAGAGTAGGTTGAACATGGTGAATAAACTCTTGATCTATCTTTTGAAGCCAATAATATCGTCCTTTGTCAACCTTTTCTTTGTCTTTTGATTCAATTAGTTCATGTATCATCTTGTCATCTTGTACATACACATTATGGCTATGTTCAGGAAAGTCAACTTGATCAAAGTCTTCAGTGAGTTTGCTGAGCTTGAAAGTGATTCCTTCGACAATTTTGTAAAACATGAAGCACCTTTGAACGGCACAGAACTCCAAATTGAAATAAAGGAAGAAGTTCAACATAGTTATCAAGCAGGGATCCTGGCTATGGCCTAGTTCTTTGTTCTCATAGTAGTAGACAGCAAGTGGGTAAACAACAAATGAGAAGAAACCAATAACAAAAAGGATATGCTCAGAAAAATATTCACAACAAAAGTCCACAGCAGAATAATTATCGAATGGAGACAAGTATTTGTTTTGTAAATCATTCCTAGCATTGAACGAAATGCCACACTTAGACAGACAACTGCTACTAGAAAGACTGCTATTGAGACGAATCAAGATTATTGTAAAGAAACAATGCGAGATCAAACCTGCAAAGGTACCGATCAAGATTGAGTAAGAGAACGCCCATTGCTCTTGTGGCAGAGTGCACCGTACAGTGTTGTCAATAGCAGTGATGCAGTAGCTAATATTACCAATCCTGTAGCTCTCTGCTACCATGGCTATGATGACATGACTCAAGTGAAGAAACAATTGACAAAGAAACAGAATAAATCCAGCAACAGAGATGGTATTACACTTTGATGGTCCCTTCCTGGTGGAGCTGACATTGATGTACTGTCCAGAGAGAAAGCAGAAGAAGGAGAACAAGCTGAATCTCTTAGCACAACCATGCTCTTGAGCAGCATTGCCAGCCTCTTCATCAACCAATAGTGGAGGTTCTTCAGGATTCTGGCACCACATACTGCTGACTGCTAATAGCTCAGAAGAGACTAACAAGATGAGAGAGACTGACAGTATATGATGCTGTACAGTAAAGACACGTCTATGCTGCACATAATCTCAGTGAAGCTTTATAATAGTTCCAAACACCTGCACTCTACGAGATTGTATTACCAATACGGCATACTTGTAAAATTAGGCAATTAGGCTAATCTAGTTATTGGGCTATTCTCGTTTGTAGCCCAGGCAACCGTAAGATCAAAGGCGCCACTCGGTGGTTTTATCTCATATCATACCATGGGCAATACGAGTATTTTCCAGGAAGTGATGTCACATAGCAACCCTGTACAAAGCTTTATGTTTACCTGACATTAATGACAAAGCAAGATTTAGCAGTACAGTATGTGTAACAGCTATCACTCCACTTCATCCATCCACTTGACAACATAATTGTGGTCACAATATACCTAATGCACTATGAGTGCACTATACAATGAATGGAACCTAACACTTTGAAGATACAGACACACATGGTGATATTTTTATCTTTCCCAATGTAGCATCAATGAATATCATTACAAAATTTATTGGTCAAGCACACAAAGTTCCAAAAATCGACTATGAGCAGGTTTTAGTCATATCCACTAAGTTTTAGTTTCGAGAGGTGCACATTGAAAAGTACACTAGCTCACAGATCGAAACCAAGAATCCATAAAATAATAGTAAAGGTTTTGTTCAGGTTGTGAACAATAGTTATTTGGGACAGCAAACACCGTAAATAATTACCACACAATGGGACTATATTACCACACAATGGGTCTATAGTGTTGTGAAGCAAACAACAGCTACTGATAATAATAGTGTCTGGTAATAAAGAACTAGTAGAGTAATGCCAAAATTATGATGAGTAGAAATGTCAGATAGATCCATTTGGTATCAACTGTAACTTGAACACCAAAGATCGTGAGTTTGAAAACAAAGTTCTTCGATGAGAGATACTGCACGAAGCTGGTCTGGACCGAGAGAGGAAGATTGAGCCATTGTTTCTTAGAGACAGCATCGATCATATTCGTACGAGCGGTTGCAATCGAAGCAGCATGAAACAAAGGGTAGACAAGTAAAGTAAGATGTATCAGAGTGAAAAGAATACTAGAAAATAAAAGCAGCTGTACATATAGCACTGAAATACCACCTGACCGGAAGTTAAACATTACGAAAGTAACGATATTTTCTAACAGAGCTGCACTAGCCAGTGCTGTAGTTATGGTATACAAGATCCAGTGGAATATGAACCACACTCCTAATAAGGCAAGAGTAGGTTGAACATGGTGAATAAACTCTTGATCTATCTTTTGAAGCCAATAGTATCGTCCTTTGTCAACCTTTTCTTTGTCTTTTGATTCGATTAGTTCATGTATCATCTTGTCATCTTGTACATACACATTATGGCTATGTTCAGGAAAGTCAACTTGATCGTAGTCTTCAGTGAGTTTGCTGAGCTTGAAAGTGATTTTATCGACAATTTTGAAAAACATGAAGCACCTTTGAATGGCACAGAACTGAGAATTAAAGTAAAGAAAGAATCTTGCAATGTCTAATGTATTTATCCAGCAAGTGTTCAGTTGTTGGCCAAGCTCATAGTAGTAGACAGCAAGTGGGTAGGCAATGAATGAGATGAAACCAAAAACAAGGAACACATGCTCATAGAAATAGTCACACCAAAAGTTCACAGCAGAATAGTTGGTAGAAATATCGAACGGAGACAAGCTCTGGAAAGCTTTCGTGTGTGCCTTGGACAAACTGTCAGACTGAGACCGTGAGTGATAACAACAGCACAGGTTGTTATTGAGCAGGATCACAACTAATGTGAAGAAGCAATATGATACCAAAGCAGCAAACGTGCCGAATGTGACGGCTGAAGAAAATTTCCAGTCATTCTGTGGCAGTGTGCATTGCACATGTACTGTTTTGTTAATAGCAGCATAGCTAATAATAGCATTAATCCTGTAGCTCTCTACTATCATAGCAATGATGAAATGACTCAAGTGAAGAAACAATTGACAAAGAAACAGAATAAATCCAGCGACAAAGATGATATTACACTTTAATGGTCGCTTCCTGGTGGAGCTGACATTGATGTACTGTCCAGAGAGAAAGCAGAAGAAGGAGAACAAGTTAAATCTACCTTTCTTATCATCTTGCACACCACTGTTCACTAAAAGAGGAGCTGCTTCCAGGTCTTGACACCACATACTAAGGACCAGGAGACCAGCGGGTAACAACAGATACCTGCGTCTCACTAGCAAGATGCTGGAGACAATCACTAGTACTCGAATATATATTGTTTATAAATAAACTAGCTCAGCAGAGACACAAGAATCATCATGTACACAAATATACACCAGGAAGTCTGATAGTGAAAGTTAGCCATTTAGCTAGCTATATACTGGACCAAGAGTTGCATGCATTTGTTTACAATACCAAGATGCCTAGTGAGACTAAACACACTATAATTGATGTGCAGTGTATTGGATCTATAGAGGAGTACCAAGATGGTTTCATAAACAAGAGGCTGATGGTTTCATAAACAAGAGGCAGATGGCTTCACAAAATGGGCAGATGGCTTCATAAATTGGGCTGATGGCTTCATAATTTCATAAACATGTGTTGGACTATGTCAACATGTGGCTACTTTGAATGAAGTTACTCTGCTAACAATGGTAATTTAACTGCTATTGTTGCTGCCTAGACACATGTATCACTGTATCACTGTCGATAATGATACAAAGAAAACACAGCAAACATGATATCCATTGATACATACATTGTGTATTGCTCAATACTCCTGCACATTATAATACTAGATCAGGTAAACGATAATTCAGTTCAGAATACATAGTGGAGAGTGCAGTATGAAGAATTAGATAATAAAACATGCAAGAACACACAACAAACAACCATTAAACTTTACTTTGAAATTTCTATAGACTCCTAACACAATAGATTCAGGTTACAGCTGGAAGTCAAGTTGATAAAAAAATTAATAAAAATATGTTACAGCCTTGCTATGCTGAGTTCTGTTACAAAATACATTGCAATTTGTACTATATATAGCCAAAGTGACCAAATAAGGCTACAATAGGTGTGGTTTGAGACATAAATATCATCACTAGGTAAGGTTTCAATCATGGAGGCAAACAAGACTTGATTTTAAGCGAATTGTGCTAACATCACTAGAAAAATATATTGAAACTGAAAACTAATCTAAAGAAAAACCGCCGATCATTAACTGCATAAATGATACTGCTAATATGATGATTAAGAATGTCAGATAGATCCATTTGGTATCAACTGTAACTTGAGCACCAAAGATAGAGACTTTGAAAGCAAAGTTCTTCGATGAGAGATACTGCACGAAGCTGCTCTGGACCGAGAGAGGAATATTGAGCCATCGTTTCTTAGAGACAGTGTCGATCATATTCGTACGAGCGGAAGCAATCAAAGCAGCATAATATATGGGATGGAAAAACAGACTAAGATGGATCAATGTGAAGGAAATACTGGACACTACTAGTGGCTGTGCATCTAATACCAACATTCCTTTTGACCGGAAGTTAAACATTACGAAATATATATTTTCTATCAGAGCTGCACTAGCCAGTGCTGTAGTTATGGTATACAAGATCCAGTGGAATATGAACCACACTCCTAATAAGGCAAGAGTAGGTTGGACTTGTTGGATAAACTCTTGATCTATCTTTTGAAGCCAATAATATCGTCCTTTGTCAACCTTTTCTTTGTCTTTTGATTCAATTAGTTCATGTATCATCTTGTCATCTTGTACATACACATTATGGCTATGTTCAGGAAAGTCAACTTGATCGAAGTCTTCAGTGAGTTTGCTGAGCTTGAAAGTGATTTTATCGACAATTTTAAAAAACATGAAGCACCTTTGAATGGTACAGAACTCCAAATTGAAGTAAAGAAAGAATCGTGCAAAGTTCAATATAGTTATCCAGCAGAAATCATCGCTATGATTAAGTAGCTTGTGGTTCATGATGTAATAAACAGCAAATGGATAGCCAGCAAATGAGATGAAGCCAAAAACAAGGAACACATGCTCATAGAAATACTCACAGTAGAAGTTCCAACCAGAAAAGTTAGTACGATTATCGAATGGAGACAAGCCATTGTCCTGGAAAGCTTTCCTGTGAGTATTGTAGAAAACAGCAGATTTAGACTGTGTGTCCTTACAACTGCACAGGTTGTTATTGAGTGGAATCACGACTATTCTGAAGATACAATGAGATACCAAAGCAGCGACTGTGCCAGACGTGATGGCTAAAGAGAACGTCCATTGCTCTTGTGGCAGAGTGCATTGCTCCGTGTTATCATCAATAGCAGTGATGTGGCTAATATTACTGATCCTGTAGCTCTCTACTATCATGGTGATGATGACATGACTCAAGTGAAGAAACAATTGACCAAGAAACAGAATAAATCCAGCGACAGAAATGATATTACACTTTGATGGTCCCTTCCTGGTGGAGCTGACATTGATGTACAGTCCAGAGAGAAAGCAGAAGAAGGAGAACAAGTTGAATCCATGCTCTTGAGCAGCATTGCTAGCCTCTTTATCAACCAATAGTGGAGGTTCTTCAGGATTCTGGCACCACATACTGACGACTGCTAAGAGCTCAAGAGTGACTAATAAGATAAAGGAGAGCTAGTGGACCAGCAGTATGATAGCAGCAAGAATCAGTTGCACTTGATAGAGGTTAGCCTGTACAACAATAGCCTAGGCTAGAGCAAGGTATCTTGTGCGTTTAATAAACACCATATACTATGACAATGGCATTGTGACAGTACATCTGCCTCTTTCATAACACCATGCAGCTCCTGATATGGTTGTTTACAGAGTGGGAAGCAATTAGCAGCCATAGATAATCATAACAAGATATGATGGCATGTGAGCAACAATCAGCTCGTTAGGCATTGGTATACAATGTAAATACTCTGTTATTTATGTGTAGACACATTCTACAGGTGGGCAGTTCCCCTGCAGAGTTTGTGGTTCGAGCGTCTATCACATACATGTACACATTTGTGAATAAATCATGTAGCTTAACAATACGCCCATATACATGCATGTTGTCCTTCACTTATGAGTCTTTAGAATTGAAATGACCATGACTTTGCCCAGCGACAGCTTTTCACAACTCAAGCTACTTGTATAAACAACGCCCATAGCTACCAAAGCTACCAACTTGTGCATGCTGCTGTTGTTCATAGTGTCAAATTCTGAAGTTCGTCATCTTCCCGCAAGTTACAGGTAACGCTTGTTACATGCAGGTACAAGTTATTAATGTGTATAATATTAACCTCGTAATAAGCTACAAGGCAGCAACAAGGAACTGTTACTGCAGAGCTCAATGTCATCAGCTAATGACAGCTACAGTAGAGCACTACCAAGAATTGCTCAAGACACGGATTGCCCAATCAAGTACCAATGCAACACATTGTTGTCTCTTTGTCTTGACCAGTGCTACTGAAATTCGGAAGTGACCAAATTTGACCAGTAATCAGGATTGTGAAGCTAACCACAGCCGTTTACACTAACTTGCTTTTATTTTACAATATCCATACACACTGTTAGACTAAATACACTATTTGATGTCCAGTGGAATTTTAAAATGCAGCTTCACAAACAAGTGATGGACTGGTCACAACCATGCAAACATGTTCAATGGAAGTTATTTTTAAAATACACAAGTGATTGATAAAATGAAAACCACACAAGTTATACATGTGAGTACTAATAACACACATTGAAAGGTAATAGGGACGCACTAAACTAGCATGATTCACTCACTAAAATTGTTTTCCAAAGTTCAGATATGTACCGCAGATAGCTAAGATCAGCGCCACATAGACCCAGTTGAATTCAAAGGTGATACTAGCACAGAACAAAGGCACTCGGAATGCGAATTCTTGTGTTTTAAGATACTGGATGAAATTCGTCTCGACACCTAGAGGAACATTAACCCATTGCTTCTTGAATATGATGTTAATGAATTTCACACGGGCAGCAGCAATAGAAGCAGCACGAAAGCATGGGTAGAGGAACAGGTAGGCATGAAACAAAGTAAAGAAAGACAGATACAGGATGAACGGCAAATCAAGTCCACTGGGTAACAAATTATTATCCATTGAACTGATGTCGTTCGAAGCAACTTGCAAGATATTTTCCAAAACAAATGCTGTGAGTAGCACTGTAGTCAGAGCATACATGACCCAGTGGACAAGGAACCATACTCCAAACAGATCTAGAGTAGGCTTTATCTCTTTGATAAAGTCTTTATCCATCTTTTGAAGCCAATAGAAACGACCTCTATTAATCTTCTCAATGTTACCCGATTGAAACAGTTGAGCAATCCTTTCATCGTTTTCTACATGTACTTCCATAGCATTTCTCCTGCAAAATCAACTCTGTCCATCTCACTAGCAAGTGACTTAAGTTTGTTAGTGACTTTGTAGACAACTTTAGAAAATATGAAGCAGCTTTGAATGGCACACAACTCAGTAGAAAAGTGTAAAACAACTTTTGCAATGTTTAGCCGACTAATCCAACACGAACTGTTGTAATGCGGATAGGATCTATCATAGACAGAATGTGTAAAAATGATCGAAGAGGAAAAACTGCATGAGAACAAAATGTATGCAATAAAATAGTTGATAAAGAAAGGTTTAGTCTCTGCAGCACTAAGTTTGTCAGAATCAGTGTCATAGAAAGGAGATAAAACACCATTCTTGAATGACTTCCAGTGAGCAGTACTGCAGGCATTACAGAACAAGGTATTGCAAGTATGCCTACAGCATCTCTGCTTACGAAAACATAGGCATAATCCATTCACAGGCATCAAGATTAAAATAGTCAAGAAACTGTACGAAAAGAAAGCTGCAAATGTACCGACAGTGATGGTTGTGGAGAACTTCCAATGCACATGTGGTAGAGTGCAATTAATCAAGCTAATATTTCTAATCCTGATATACTCAACTGCTACACCAGTTCCAACATGACCGATATAAAGAAGCATCTGAACGATGAACAGAATAAATCCTGCTACCGAGACAAGCGAGCTGAAGGTTGTGAAATCAACTCTGACGTACTGTCCAGAGAGGAAGCAGCAGACATAGAAGAAGTTCCATAACCTTTTACAGTAGCTATCACAACATGAAATATCATCTCTATCATCATAATCGGAAGAGCCTGATACCTCATCATACTCCTGGTTACGATGCGACCAACAACACATTGCTGCTGACACAAGAAGAATAAAGCACTCAAGAGTGACTGTGGTGTGTAGTGCTTGCAACACAGATTATATAAGTTTGCTTCATGTGTATATTACAGTGTCACATGTTCATGTATACATACAATACAGTGAACATGTCATATGACCCATGCTACATACACATGACCCATTGATTCACAAGGAACCTATCGTAATAGACAATAACAAACAATGATCATATGAGTTGGTACACAAGTCAGTAGCAATGGTGGTCTAATACTCATTAGCGTAACTACCGTGAGGCAGAAGAGGCGCTTGCCTCCTCGCTTTTGCCCAACCAGAAGTTTTATGAACGTATGTACCTTGCCTAGTACAGCTGTCTTGCCTGACACAGCTGTCCCTATCTTGCTCTCCACTCCATCCAGGCAACGTACCACGAACGCGCTACATTCACCAGGCTATGCATATGGAGCGCTGTTACAAGGCAGTAAATGACGTACATTTGTAATCTAATGAATTATTAATTAGTTATTTCCCAAAATGCACCTCCTCTGTTCCAAATTTCTAGTTACGTCCTGAATACTGCACTGAAATTTTAATAAGATGTGTTAAACTTGAGGCCCTTGATGGTTAACAACCAATATCATGTAGTTGCATTGTAAAGGCCTTTTCACACTCTTCAGGGCTACTGCAGAACCAGACGCCTTATTCACATAAAGATAGACACGTTACTGTAGAACCAGACACCATAAAGATAGACGTGACATCATAAAGACAGACGTGACATCATAAAGACAGACGTGACATCATAAAGATAGACGTGACATCATAAAGATAGACGTGACATCATAAAGATAGACAACCTACATGCATGTATCATAACAATTATAAGCAATGATCTTCAATCAAAACTAGAGAACAACATGCAAACACTCAAACAAAAACATTCAAGTACTGTGCTATTTTAGGCTATTTCATCAAAATTTCATAGTACAGCTAAAATTCCCAAAGTAAACTATTATTTTGATTTGACGAAAGATATCCAGAACTTGTCAGTGTTACCAATAAAGTGTTTTTTTGTTCCAAAAACAATGAAAAATGAACAGATTTCACGAAACCCTTGGCGTTTTGCACATTGTAGAGTCAGCTCCTTGGTTATGGTTTTCAGAAGGATCTTCGCAGTTAAAGCTAACCTGCTTGCTATTGAAACTGCACTGCTAACCAGAAGACAGCAAAGTGCTGACCACAAGGACAAGGTGTGTCAAGTGGGCGTGACCGTGAACACTGAGTAGGTAGCCATTGCTTGACATGTCTACGCACCCCAGAGCTGTCCTGCAGTTTAGATGGAATCTACAAGTACCTATAGGTAGTCAACTATGCACACTTTTGTCGTCAGAGAGGTCCAAGATGGCTGTCAAGGTGAGCCACCCATACATAACTCGAGAATGAAAGCACTTTAGAGCTGAGCCTGTTCATACCTTTACCGAGTTTCAGAAGTGAGCGATGGTCTCTGCAGCTCAATGGACAGAACGAAAGAATGAACGAACGACAAATAAAACGAATCAAGACAGCAATATACACAATCCCAATACACACTCAGGTTTGATAGTAGTAACAACAGTTACTAATTACAAAACAAAGCTAAGAAAATATTAAGATAAGATTAGCATCAATGAATATCATTACAAAATTCATTGGTCAAGCAAACAAAGTTCACAAATCGACTATGAGCAGGTTTTGATCATATCCACTAAGTTTTAGTTTCGAGATGTGCACATTGAAAAGTACACTAGCACATAGAGCGAAAGCAAGAATCCATAAATAGTAAAGCTTTAATTTGTCCAGGTCGTGAACAAAGAAAATACTATTTTTTTTGGACAGTAAAAAGCGTAAATAATTACCACAAAATGGGGTCTATAGTGTTGTGAAGTAAACAACAGCTACTGATAATTATAGTGTTCAATAACAAAGAAATAAACCGAGTAATCCTAAAACTATGATGAGCAGAAATGTCAGATAGATCCATTTGGTATCAACCGTAACTTGAGTACCAAAGATAGAGACTTTGAAAGCAAACTTCTTCGATGAGAGATACTGCACGAAGCTGGTCTGGACCGAGAGAGGAATATTGAGCCATCGTTTCTTAGAGACAGCGTCGATCATATTCGTACGAGCAGTAGCAATCGAAGCAGCATAATATATGGGATAGAGAAACAGACTAAGATGAATCAATGTGAAGGAAATACTGGACACTACTAATGGCTGGTCAACTAATACCAACATTCCTTTTGACCGGAAGTTAAACATCACGAAATAAATATTTTCTATCAGAGCTGCACTAGCCAGTGCTGTAGTTATGGTATACAAGATCCAGTGGAATATGAACCACACTCCTAATAAGGCAAGAGTAGGTTGAACATGGTGAATAAACTCTTGATCTATCTTTTGAAGCCAATAATATCGTCCTTTGTCAACCTTTTCTTTGTCTTTTGATTCAATTAGTTCATGTATCATCTTGTCATCTTGTACATACACATTATGGCTATGTTCAGGAAAGTCAACTTGATCGAAGTCTTCAGTGAGTTTGCTGAGCTTGAAAGTGATTCTATCGACAATTTTGAAAAACATAAAGCACCTTTGAATGGTACAGAACTCCAAATTGAAGTAAAGAAAGAATCGTGCAAAGTTCAATATAGTTATCCAGCAGAAATCATCGCTGTGATTCAGTAGCTTTTTGTTCATGATATAATAAACAGCAAATGGATAGCCAGCAAATGAGAGGAAGCCAAAAACAAGGAACACATGCTCATCGAAATATTCACAATAGAAGTTCCAACTAGATAAGTTAGTACGATTATCGAATGGATAGAAACCATTGTTCTGGAAAGCGTTCCTGTGAGTATTGCAGAAAACAGCAGATATAGACTGTGGGTGCTTCCACAGGTTGTTACTGAGTGGAATCACGACTATTCTGAAGATACAATGCGATACCAAAGCAGCGACTGTGCCAGATGTGACGGCTAAAGAGAACTTCCATTGCCCTTGTGGCAGAGAGCATTGCTCCGTGTTATCATCAATAGCAGTGATGTGGCTAATATTAGTGATCCTGTAGCTCTCTACTATCATAGCAATGATGACATGACTCAAGTGAAGAAACAATTGACCAAGAAACAGAATAAATCCAGCAGCAGAGATGATATTACACTTTGATGGTCCCTTCCTGGTGGAGCTGACATTGATGTACTGTCCAGAGAGAAAGCAGAAGAAGGAAAACAAGCTGAATCTCTTAGCACAACCGTGCTCTTGAGCAGCATTGCCAGCCTCTTCATCAACCAATAGTGGAGGTTCTTCAGGATTCTGGCACCACATACTGCCGACTGCTAACAGCACAGAAGAGACTAACAAGATGAAGGAGAGCTAGTGGACTAGCAGTATAATAGTTGAAGGTTAGCTTGTGTATACAATACCGGGCTACAAAAGTGCAAGGTCTGCCTACTTTATGATACAGGAATGTGGGCGAAAATAGTGATAGTTGTGATAAGCATGATAGCTGTTTACTGACACCATCATGATAGTCACATTCATGGTTGGTTTATCACATGTGAAGGGTGTGTCTGCCAGTTGATGCCATGTGTGTTTGCTTAGATTCATTGCTATATAACTGCACAGCAAACCACCGTCATGAATGATCAGTGCTGACTACATCACAAAAATATTGCTGCAACGATATAGACTCTTCAGACTCCATGCACGGGCAATGTTCCAGCACTGTAGGGCTTATCACACCTTTACTAACACAGTTTGAAATGTGCCAGTTCATGGTACACTGAGTAAAGTATCACTCAGTGCTTTTCAACACATCTAGCCACAATCCTAGCTGTTTACAGAGCAAACCAATTAGTAGCCACAAGTATATTCATACCCATCAATGCCCTTCTGTCACATAATGGGTATGAATATACCTGTTGCTACTGATTGGTTTACTCTGTAAACAGCTAGCTCTATAAACAACTAGTGTTACAAATCTTGTCATCTTCCTGCAAGCTACAGGTAACACATGTGTTATAGATAAAAGTTAATGTGTAAATGTTAACCTCCTAAAAATGACTGCAAGCCGGCAATAGGAACTACTATATACTACAGAGCCAAGTTAGAAGTGATACATCATGGACGTGCTCTTGTGTGTGTAAGTCAGCCATGTCATCAGCCAGTGACAGCTACAGTAGCGTGTTACCAAGAATTGCTCAAGGCACGGATCAGCCAAACAAGTACCAATGCAACACATTGTTGTCTCTTTGTCTTGACCAGTGTTACTGCAATTTGGCTGTGATCAAATTTGACCTGGATTCAGGATTGTGAAGCTGTTTACACCAAACCATTATTTTACAATATCCATACACATTGTTAGACCAAAATAATACACTATACTATTGATGTTTCAGTGGATGGATAGCGATAGTAAAGGGTCCAGTGGAGTTTAAAAAATACAGCTTCACAAACAAGTGATGGACTGGTCACTACCATGCAAACATGTTCAATGGAAGTTATTTTTTAAAGACACAACCGATTGATAAATGAAAACCACAAGCTACAAACCTGACTGCACTAGTGTGATTTACTCAGACACTATAAACTAACATGCCATATGAGCCATGCTGCACAGACACATGACCTATTGATTCACAAGGAACCTAGACAATAACAAAACAAGAGTTCAATGGAACACATACCCTGTGCGCTATGCAAATGTGCAGAAATTGTTGTGAATGCTAGTTGTATTGTGTACTGTGATCTATTGTATCGCCCATTAGAACAAAAGAATATTTTCACTACTGTAGACATAATTATAGTGTTCATGAAGTTCTGAGCTCCTTTTGTGGCGGAGAATAATTTTTCTCTGAATCAAGGCAACACGAACTGCATCATCGTGCTGACATACTTTGCAACCGAATCTGCCGCTGCTCTGGTGTCTCAGAGGCAAGGCGATCGGATCTGTTTGGCGTGCTGACATTTCCACTGAACTGGCAACAGCACAGGTGTTTTTCCTGTTACGAGCCATCCGTTTTGTTTCTCTGAGCAAAAACTAAGTACTGACATACGAGAAGCAATACTCACCGCAAAAATTCCTCTGCTTCCATAGCCTCTACAGCCTTCCATGAAGGCATTCTTTGTCTCTTTGACATAAGTTTCAACGCTCATGCGGGAAGGTTGGGCGACACACCTCTAGTGAGTTACCGTATAATGTTCATAATTATAAGCGCTGTATTATTAGATACTATGGCCATAGCACGCCGCAGAAGAGTCTGCCGACTTTGTAGACCACTTTAGAGGAGTAAGAATCTCTCAACACAGCCGTAGAGAAGTATTGTATGGTAAGTCCCAATCGACAAACACCAAACGGCCCTGTTTTTTGTACACACACATATATACATACATACATACATACATACGGACATGGACAAACGCTTAACCCTCCGGCGCCTACGCGCCCAGGGTAACAATGATCAAATGAGTTGGCACACAAGTCAGTAGCAATGGTAGTCTAATGCAGAACTGAAATTTTAAATTTTACACGGGTATTCCCGCTATCGGCCCTAAAGAGTTAATACGATGTGTTAAACATGAGGGTCTTGATGGTTAACCTTTAAAGTATATGAGTGGGCGGAATCAAAGGCATCGAGCTTCCTGTAAATCACGTATTTCGTGATCCCCGCCCACCGTACAATATCAGCGTCATATTGAACGTGCTTTACTTCCCATTATAGCACGCTGAGTCAGCCATTCACAAGAAATCGCTTGTCACAACATAGCTGCTGCCTGGGCATATACTTTAAACCACTCAATGTAGTTGCATTGTAAAGGACTTTCCCACTCTTCAGGGCTACTGTATATAACTATTCACATAAAGTTAGACGTGTTATTTTAGAACCAGACATCATAAAGATAGACGACCTACATACATGTATCATAATAACTATAAGTAATGATCTTCAATCAAAACTAGAGAACAACATGCATGTTGATACAAACACTCAAAACAAAAACATTCAAGTACTGTGCTATTTTAGGCTATTTCATCAAAAATAGATAGTACAGCTAAAATTCCCAAAGTAAACTATTAAATTTGACTAAAGATATCCGTAAATAGTCAGTGTTACCAACATAGTGTTTTTTGTTCCAAAAACAATGAAAAATACAATATTGAAAATGAAACGAATCGAGACAGCAAGCACTTTATAACCCCAATACACACTCAGGTTTGATAGTAGCAACAACAGTTACTAATTACAAAACCAAGCTAAGAAAATATTAAGATAAGAACTGTAGATATTGAGATAAGTAGAAATGTCAACACGATTGCTTTAGAATCAACTGTAACTTGAGTACCAAAGAAAGGAACTTTGAAAGCAAAGTTCTCTAAAGAGAGATATTGAACAAAGCTTGTCTGAGTAGTGAGAGAGGTGTTGGACCATTGTCTCTTAGATATGTCATTTATCAGCTTTGCACGGGCAGAAGAAATTGAAGCAGCATAATACAAAGGGCAGAGAAGGATATCAAAATGAATCAGCGTAAAGGGAACTACGGACATTAATACATGTTGTACATAACTATCATTTAACCGGATGTTAAACCTCACAAAGTCAATGGCAGCTTCTATCAGAGCAGCACTAGCCAGTGCTGTAGTTATGGTATACAAGATCCAGTGGAATATGAACCACACTCCTAATAAGGCAAGAGTAGGTTGAACATGGTGAATAAACTCTTGATCTATCTTTTGAAGCCAATAATATCGTCCTTTGTCAACCTTTTCCTTGTCTTTTGATTCAATTAGTTCATGTATCATCTTGTTATCTTGTACATAAACATTATGGCTATGTTCAGGAAAGTCAACTTGATCGAAGTCTCCAGTGAGTTTGCTGAGCTTGAAAGTGATTTTATCGACAATTTTGAAAAACATGAAGCACCTTTGAATGGCACAAAACTCCAAATTGAAGTAAAGAAAGAATCTTCCAAATTTCAATATAGTTATCCAGCAGGAATCCTGGCTATGGCCTAGTTCTTGGTTGTCATAGTAATAGACAGCAAGTGGGTAAACAACAAACGAGAGGAAACCAATAACAAAGAGGATATGCTCAGAAACATATTCGCAACAAAAGTTCACAGCAGAATAATTATCAAATTGAGACAAGCCATTGTTTTGTAAAGCATTCCTAGCATTGTACGAAATGCCACACTTAGACAGACTACTGCTACTAGAAAGACTGCTACTGAGACGAATCAAGACTATTGTAAAGAAATAATGCGAGACCAAACCAGCAAAGGTACCGATCAAGATTGAGTAAGAGAACGTCCATTGCTCTTGTGGCAGACTGCACCGTACAGTGTTGTCAATAGTAGTGATGCAGTGGCTAATATTACCAAACCTGTAGCTCTCTACTACCATGGCGATGATGACATGACTCAAGTGAAGAAACAATTGGCCAAGAAACAAGACAAATCCAGTGACAGAGATGATATTACACTTTGATGGCCCCTTCCTGGTGGAGCTGACATTGATGTACTGTCCAGAGAGAAAGCAGAAGAAGGAGAACAAGCTGAAACTCTTAGCACAACCATGCTCTTGAGCAGCATTGCCAGCCTCTTCATCAACCAATAGTGGAGGTTCTTCAGGATTCTGGCACCACATACTGCCGACTGCTAACAGATCAGAAGAGACTAACAAGATGCTACTAGATTGACAGTATAATGATGTAACGGCATCAGTATCAACAAGTCAGTTGTACATAGTCAACACTAGCCATAGGTACGCTCCCCCTCTATGATAATATTAGCTTTTGTGTGGTAGCACAACAGGTGGATGCTGCTGCCTCCAAGACAATCAACTGCAACAACCTGCTATAGCTAGTTCTAACCAAAAGTAGAGGAGCTGCTTCCAGACTTGACCCTAAACCACATATGACTGACTAAGAACCAGGAGAACATCAGCTAACAACATAATACTAGTATAAAATACTGACTCAAAACAGTCTAACTTTCTTTTTTATATTATAGTACAGAACTGATGTCAGACAATTATCACTCATTGTTATAAAGTAAAGTAAAAAAGTTTTAATAAAAAAACTGGAAAGTGTAGGGATGACTCTTAAAAAAGGAAAGGAACAAGATGGGATATGCTTGCAAAAGTAAAGGAACAAGATGGAATGATGCTTGCAA
Source organism: Haliclona indistincta (assembly GCA_964017065.1). Classification (NCBI taxonomy): domain Eukaryota; kingdom Metazoa; phylum Porifera; class Demospongiae; order Haplosclerida; family Chalinidae; genus Haliclona; species Haliclona indistincta. The sequence continues at coordinate 14,825,627 of OZ024786.1, read as the reverse complement.
ATGTAAAAGTCCCAAGTATCCCTACATCAGCGGCTTGCTGCGACGCAACTGACAAATACGGAATCCTCTTCCTATACCTTTACAATCGTCGATTACTTCATCGGACTGCGTCCTCCAAACACAGCTATCTGCAGCTTATTTACAACTGTCAACTACTTCATCGGACTGCGTCCTTCTAAACACAGATACCTCTAGTTATTTACAACCATCAATTACTTCATCGGACTGCGTCCTCCAAACACAGATACATCTAGTTATTTACAACTGTCAACTACTTCATCGGACTGCGTCCTCCTAAACACATATACCTCTAGTTATTTACAACCGTCAATTACTCCATCGGACTGCGTCCTCCTTCAAGCCGCTGATGTAGGGAAACTTGGGACTTTTACATTTGCAAGCTTAGCATTATTCCATCTTGTTCCTTTACTTTTGCAAGCATCATCCCATCTTGTTCCTTTCCTTTTTTAAGAGTCATCCCTACACTTTCCAGTTTTTTATTAAAACTTTTTTACTTTACTTGTTCCTGTTACTTTTTTGATCACTATCAGTTTGAACTTATTAGTTGTATTCTATGTTAGATGTTATTTCATTTTGACAACTCTGTGAGCAGCAGTTACTATATAGTCTAGCAGATGTGAACGTGCACAGCTAGGGTCTGCAGAGTAAGAAGTGTAGTTTAAAATAATGTTTAATAATTATTACCACTGAATCATTCATTGAAAGGTTTAAAATAGTAAAGAGTTTAAGGACGCAGACAGCAAAATATCAAGTCCAGGTATGATTTGACAACATGATACTTGTTAGTACAGTAATGGATGAAGGAAGAGACTAATACTGACAACTCATGATGCTGCAAGCCTAATAGTACGAGCGAGCACGCCTAGTAGAACCTTGTTGATGTCAATATCACACTCACAGAGGCTTCTAGTCCTTTACAACTTATCTGCGTGGCTTACTGTGCGCAGAATCTTGCTGGCGTGCTTAGAATACTTGTTCACGTCTGGGTATGTCAGTTTTAACCCGCCATCTGAAGCTTTAACGAACAGATCAGTGTTACTTAGGGTATAGTACTGCTCTAGACAAATTTCATACCTCTGGCTTGCGCGCTGAAGCGTCCAGAGCAGAGACAAAACGCAGTATCGATCGAGATAGCTGCAAAACTGATGTGGGCGGAGTTAATAATACGAGCGTCAAGAGGGTTAAATATTTAATGGCGTCTTCAGTCCAAAACGGCCCAAAAACCATGTTTTTCAAGGATTACTCGCTTCTGGTAGTGTTTAATGCCTATCTAAGAAGTAAGTGCACTATTCCAGATATATACACGTACAATTGTGCAGGTTTGGTAGTGATTCGTTCACTCAGGACAGTGCTAGGCTCGTTCAAAGAAGAAAGAAGAAGAAGAAGAAGAAAGAAGATGAACAATTCGCGTGGGCGGCGATTTTAGTTTACCACTTTAGAAACGTCTGTCAGCTTCGCCAAAGGTATTTCCATACTCAGAACAATCGTCTGATCAATCCTAGATGTCTGGAATCTCGAGAAATGCTAAAACAGCGAAGATCTGCGACGGCTCTCTGAGAGTCGCCATCTTGATTTTCGTCGTCAAGCAAGCAGTCCCGGCGACTTTCATAGACTTCCTACAAGCGCTTACACTTCAGATTCACTTAGAGATAGTTAAAATGCAGCAGAAATGTATAACAATAGAGATATGTGCGAAAACTCATTTTCACACATGAGTAGCCGCCATCTTAGTTCGAGGTCATCTCTACAATCATTGCCGATCGGCAATGATAATACTCCACCATTTTTCCAAAGACGTCGCCAGTAGAATAAATCGAATGTTCCATTAAATCCTGGCAAAGTGACCGCCCATGAATTGTTACATGGCAAAATCCCAATGCAAATGTATGCACGGGAACTCAGAGTGGCACAACTGTATTGTACCACTCATGGGCGGGTCTGGCGGCAACCATGAATAAATCTCATGGCGCACAGCAGGACAGTAGTGCCCGCATTGCCAACTATTTAGGTAAGGCACATGACAGCAGGCCTACCGGAAGTACACTAGCCCTAAATAATTGGTCCAAGACTTGTTACTATGAACATCATTGGTCAATTATGCTGGCGACCAATAAAGTATTGTTGCTGCTTTTATTTTTATGCACCTGCCTTGTACAAGATACTCTGATCCTTCAGAGTCACATGTCATGTACACGTATAGTACATTGACAATGCATGTCATATGAACTACGCCACATGAACATGACCGGAATTGAATCAATTGATGAGTCTATGGTGGAACCTGGAAAATGCTTTTTACCATAACTGAATTGTTCATTACAGTCATAAAGTGGTATTATAACACACGGAGCACCAAGCAATGGTGTAAAATTATAAAAATTATACTTTACAATGTATTGTATAAACAAAATTATACTGTAAAATGTTATAACGTACAAAGTCTCTAAAATGTGTGGTAAACGTGTGTTACTAACAAAGGTGATGACGACAGCATAGTATACAGTGTTCCTACGTTAACTTGAGGTAATTACCACAGATGACTAAGAAAAATGACACGTAGACCCAGTTGAATCCAAACGGGATAGTAGCACAGAACAAAGGTACACGTAATGCAAAATTCTGCGCGGTAAGGTACTGAACGAAGTTGCTTTGATTAGAAGTAGAAATAGTTCGCCATCGTGTTTTGGATATTTTATGTATCAATTTCGAACGAGCTTTAGTAATCGCAGAGGCGTGGAAGCACGGGTAGAGGAAGAGATAAGCATGGACCAGTGTGAAGGAAACCACATTCATAACATATGACACAATGATATTAGCTTCTGAAAAATTGTTTGGACATACAATAGCTGGATCTGGTATTAAACCATAGTATAGAACAGAGCATGGTCTAAGCTGAGCTATGTACATGAGAATTTGTAAGATATATCCGGCGAGAAGCATTGCCGTCAAAGCATACGCAAACCAGTGAATGAGAAACCATATACCAAACAAGTCCAGAGTGGGCTCGACCTCCTTGATGAACTTTCGATCCAACTCTTGAAGCCAATAATAACGTCCTTTATCTACCTTCTCTTGGTCATCGGACTGGAGCAATTCAGTGATTTCTAAATCACGAAAAGGGGGCGAATCTAGTTCCTCGAAGTTAGTCATTTCTGTAGCAAGTTTTTCAAGCTTTTTAGTGACCTTGTAGACAAGTTTCGAAAATATGAAGCAGCTTTGAATGGTGCAAAAGAGAGACATCAAGTGAAGAAAGTTTCTTGCAAAATGCATTATGTTTTTCCAACACTTCAGATTGTAAATATTGTATGCAGTGGCTAAGTACCAAGTCGAAAACCCAACACAGCAAACTAACAAGATGTGTATAAAAAGATAGTAAATGTAGAAATTCGCCGTCTCTGCACGAGACATCTCATCATCAGAATCAACAAAAAGAGGCAAAGCACTGTACTCGAGAACTTTCTTGTGCGTGGTGAAGAAAAAATCATCTCTAGATGTAGCATTGCCATTAATGTGTCCATTGCTATCTTCATTGCAGGTGATTGGCTGACTGCTATCACCATCTCTGTCTTCATTGTTATTGGGTTGGCGGTAACACTTAATGCAATTCACCGGAATCAGGATCCAACAAGTGATTATGATATATGACAAGAAAGAAGCAAAACTACCGATGAGAATGGCAGTAGAGAACTTCCAGTACTCCTGGGGCAGAGTGCAGTCAGTGAAGCATTTGGTTGTGTAATTGGTCAAACAACCATAAGTATGATTTTCATCAATCCTGCTAAGCTCTACTGTCACAGCATCTATATCTATAATCCTGTTAATCTCTACTCCCACAGCATTACTGATATGACCAATGAAGACAATAATCTGAACAAGAAACAGTATCAATCCTGCAACTGAGATGAGCTTTTTCTTGCGATCAAGGTTGATGTATTGTCCAGAGAGGAAGCACAAGACGTAGAACAAGCTCCATCTGGAACACACAGCAGAATTACTATCAGTATCGGATATTGCAGCAGAATTATCAGTATTGGATCCTACGGTAGAAGGACTAATAGCACCATTTTGTTGATTTAACAAAAAAGAACGCTCATTGTGATTATCTGCCATGATGCTATTGTCCCACTTGTGTAGTGCAGCTTAATATGTATCAGTGACAAGATCGAACTACAATAACTGAATGGATTGATACATGTACACGATCATGTGTCGTGTTGATGTGCAAGACTACAAGAGGAAGCTGAGTCTCTGAAAAAGCAGTCACCGGAACCAAGCCTGGTGGTTAAAATCAACATCAAGACCGTGCCAAGCACTATGGTAGCACGTTAAAATATACAGTACTATACTATCAAACCATGCTGAACTGATGACATCAAATGGTTCACTGTACAGAACCAAGATCGACTCACACACATGTATAGTAGCCATTCACATTCGGCTAAGTCATGCATAGCGAATTAGGTATGAAAATTGCGAATGTCACACAATGGTACTTTGTGCATGCCTCCAAGTGTCCATCTTATTGGTTGTCATCTATCTAGTAGTATAAAGAGCATAATCTCTGACAACTAAGTTATAGGCGTAAAAAGAGATTGACTAACTGCATGATGACAAGGATGAAACTTTCCAAGCCTATACCTTTGCAACCAAAGCTGATATCGACAAAAGATCTATGTCAGTCACTAGATAACTAAGCTGTCTATCTATAAACCAAGTCTAGTAAAGCTGCAGCGAGCCTGTCTCGAGATTTTTATTTTTAGATTGCGAAGATGCTCTGGTGCTTCATGCACCTCGTCACGTTCTAGCTCGGGCAGCGTGTCCGTGTCTTGTGCAGAGAACTAAGTACAGTCTTTGGTTTGACAGCAAAAGTAAAGCTTTTAAGCATTAATACACGATGCTATGATCTTGTTTCAGAGCTTGCTCGTGCGTGGGCATACGCATCCTGCACTACCTTCATGTACATAAGTTAAAAGTGTGTCTCCAACTGATAAATAGCCAAGGTCAAGTAGCTTTCCATCGTGGTGGCTTGGCATCATTATTAAACACCTGACTTATACAAGGTGAGAACTAATTAAAGAATCACAAACACTCCCATCCAAAGGAAGGACGTCTAGAGGACGTTTCCGTAACGGTAGATATGATGAACAAATTGAGCCAAAAACAACCAGTTTTTAATTATTGATAAAGACTACTACATCAAAAAAATCATGAAAGTAAAGTTAGAAGCATGCATGTGCTATTTCAATTTTAGGAAGTTAAGAAAAGATTTCTAGATGGTTTGCCGATGCTGGATCCTATAAAAGACATGCAGGAAGAAATGAAATGGCTATGCATACATGTAAAGTGGTAACAGCAGCAGTGTGTGTATTACTAAGCTACATGTATAATGTATTGAAGTACTAATGATATCTGGAGGGGATGTTGAAGTAAACACCACAGATGGCTATGAAGAACGACACGTAGACCCAGTTGAATCCAAACGGGATAGTAGCACAGAACAAGGGCACTCGAAAAGCAAAGTTCTGCGTGGTGAGATACTGGACGAAACTATTCTGAAGTAAGGGAGAAACATTGCTCAATTGCATCTTGGAAACTTTGCGTATCAATTTCATACGAGCTGTAATAATAGAAGCAGCACGAAAGCACGGGTAGAGGAAGAGAAAGAAATGGATCAAAGTGACGAAAACTATATAAAAAATGTAAGAAACAGTGGTTGGTGTGTTATACGTACCCGATATCAATCCACTCGAATTTGGATTTGTAAGATGTATCCAGTGAGCAAGATTGTCGTCAAAGCGTATGAGACCCAGTGAACGATGAACCATAATCCGAACAAATCGAGAGTGGGATCAACCTCTTTGATGAACTTTTGATCCAACCTTTGAAACCAGTAATAACGTCCTTTATCTACCTCTTCTTGAACACCGGACTGGAGCAAATCATTTATACTTGGAACATCGTCATTTTCAATATCTGGATCATTATCGTATTTTTGTAAGTTCACATCACCTAAGTCTCGAGTAAGTACTTCAAGTTTGTTAGTGACCCTGTAGACGATTTTAGAAAATATGAAGCAGCTTTGAATCGCACAAAACTGAGAGAACAAGTGAAGAACGATTCTTGCTAAGTTAAAACCATTCCTAAGGGAATGAACATTAATCTTTTGCGAGGTGGATCCATAGACGTATCTTGTATAGAAGATTGATGAAATTAAACTGCCAAAGAAGAAGATATGCACTATAAGATATTTGATGAAGAAACACAGAGTTTCTATACCAGACAACTTATCGGAGTCATCAAATGGTGATATAAATTTACCAGTCTTGAAAACCTTTCTGTGAGCAGGGAAAACATAATCTTTATCATCTTCATCTGCAACATTTCCGTCTTTACGATAATAAAGAATTCCATTCACAGGAATCAGGATCCAACAAGTGATTAAAGAATAGGACAAGAAAGAAGCAATGCTACCTACAGTAATGGCAGCAGAGAACTTCCAGTACTCTTCCGGCAGTGCAAAATTGTTAGTTTCGAATCGATCTATGCGGCTCAAATTTCCAACCCTGAAAACTTCAACTGCCACAGCAAAGACAATATGACCAGAGTAAATCACAGCCTGAATAGCAAACAGAATTAATCCAGCAGCTGAGATAACTTTAGACTTGGAATTAATGTACTGTCCAGCAATGAAGCAGAAAACCTCGAACAAGCTCCATAAACTCAATTTATCCCTGCATCGAGTGGTACACGGCACACGGGCCTCTGATGGTGAAATTTCATTATATTCGGCACGTTGTCGTCTTATGCACATCTTATTCTATTGCCGATGGAAGAACTGAACAACTAAAAGATCACTGACAGGATGTCTATAGCTGACGACAAGAGTTTTATACTCTGTATAATACTTATGTACACCACAATACATTACATTAAGTCACATGAGGTACAATGCATGGTGATATAGCCATTATTGGAGGCTCTCCAAGCCTCACAATGTCACATGAGGAACTGTACAAATACACTGCATAGTATACATGAACACAGGCTCTCCAAATCACATGATGATCCAATAATTTGACTCTCACTGCTCACAAGAATTGCCCACATAGCTCATCATGTACAATAATCAGTTCATTGTTAATCATGACAACTCATGATAGTGGGATACTGTCTGAACTATGATTAAGTCTGAACTGACACCTGTATTCTTTGATAAAAATAAACTAACCGAGAGAGTTCTCATTGTGTGAAATATTACCAGACATGATGCTGGCTAACACAGGAACCCTATGAAGAGCAGTTGCTGAGCGGCTACAGACAACTATAAGTACCTGTCATGTGTCCTGTATATACTATTCAAGACACATACAGAGGCTGAGGAAGCTAGGCTTTCTAAGGATACCTTCGGAACCAACCAGGCTTTTGGTGCAAGCATCATGTGCTACCAGGCTTACACCAGCTCATAGCATCGTGTGTATTGCTTTAGTCAAAAAAGCTTTAATTTTCTTGTCAGAGCAAAGACTGTACTTAGTTCTCTGCACAAGACAGGGCTGACAAGTTGCTAAAGAACGTGACGAGGTGCATGAAGCAACAGAAGCATCTCTGCGATCTAAAAATCAAAAATCTCAGGATGGGTCTTGCTACAGCTCGGCTAGACTTGATTAACAGATAGACAGCTTAGTTATCTAGTGACTGACATAGAGCTTTTGTCGATATCAGCTTTGGTTGCAAAGTTATAGGCACGAAAAGAGGTTAAATATATAACTACACGATGACAAGGAGGATGACACTTTTCATACCTATATACCTTTGCAACCAAAGCTGATATCACTGATAATTGTATACAGGTGTCTATCTGAAAACCAAGTCTAGCCGAGCTGTAGCGAGCCTGTCTCGAGATTTTTATCTTTAGAACGCGAAGATACTCTGGTGCTTTGTGCACCTCGTCACATTCTCTGGCAGCGTGCCAGGCAGTGTCTTGTGCAGAGAACTAAGCACAATCTTTGCTTTGACAGGAAAAGTAAAGGTTTACACACAATGCTACGAGCTGACAACTTTCCTCGCTTCAGACGTTGCTTGTGCATGTAAGCATCCCATGACCCTAAGCACTACCTTCATGTATAAATTAATAGTGTGTCTCTAACTAATAAATAGCCAAGGTCAAGCATCCTTCTTGAATCACCCATATCTGTATTATGGAACAATCATCGTGGTGGTTTGGCATCATTATTAAACACCTGAATTATTATACATGTACAAGGTGAGAAGTAATCAAAGAGTCACTAACACAATTTTAAATAAAGTGACAAACAACTTTATTTGACTACTGTAAGCAAAAGTGACAACAAATAGCAGCAACAACAACACTAGTATTACGCAAAATAAAATGTTACATGCACTATTGAATATGACAGCGCTGTTTGCAGCAGTGTTACTGCATCCTCAGGTACATTCCACAGATAGCTACGAAGAATGACACGTAGACCCAGTTGAATCCAAACGGGATTGTAGCACAGAACAAGGGCACTCGGAATGCAAAGTTCTGTGCGGTAAGGTACTGGACGAATTTGATTTGAAGCGAAGAAGACACATTCTCCCATCGTTTGGTAGAAACATCGTGAATCAATTTTGCACGAGCTACAGCTATAGCAGAGGCACGGAAGCACGGGTAGAGGAAGAGATAAGCATGGACCAATGTGAAGGAAACAATGTAAGAAGCATAAACTAAAGTGATTTTTAAATTATCGGTACAAGTATTTGGCAACAAGTCCTTTTTTGATGCTAATGGGTGACCCGCAGCAGCGTGCATGAGTATCTGTAAGATATATCCAGTGAGTAGCATTGTTGTCAGGGCATATGAGACCCAGTGAACTATAAACCATATTCCAAATAAATTGAGAGTAGGCTCAACATCATCGATAAAGTGCTGATCCAACTTTTGAAGACAAATATAGCGCCCCTCGTTGACCTCTTCTTTGTTATTTGATTCGAGCAAACGTTTTAACCCTTCATCTACTATAAGCCCCTTCTTGACCTCTTTATTGTAAATAGATCTGAGCAAACGCTTCATCCTTTCATCTAATATACGTCTATCACGGGTATTTTGACATTGATGAAAGTCAAGCCAATCAGTTATATTGTTAGAAAGCTCATTCGTTAAGTAAGTGACCTTGTAGACAACTTTGGAAAAAATAAAGCAGCTTTGAATGGAACAGAACAGCGAAACCAAGTGAAGGGAGATTCTAGTCATGTTGAATATATTATTCCAACAGGTTTTGTTCAAATTGTTCAAAGGTACAGTCTGATGTAGTTCATTTAATGTGGTTGCACGAGAGATTTCAGTAACATAACAAACTGAGAACACGAAACAGCAGATGAACAAGAAGTGAACAAAGGCATACTTCATATAGAAACATGTCATCTCTATTTTTTGCAACTTGAATGTATCATGGAACGGAGATAATACATAATTTGTTTTTTTACATAAGAAATTGCCGCAGCAAGATTCGAAAAACCGACGAGTCGTATTTCGCAAGTTTTTGTCACGCCAAGCACGATTTAAAGGAATCAAGATTAAACAAGTTAGCAAAGAAAAAGACAAGAAGGAAGCAATGCTACCAATGGCAATGGCTGTAGAAAACTTCCAGTGTTCATCGGGCAGAGTACAATTCATATCACAACGGTACGAGCAATCGGTTGTACAGACGGTTGTACAATTGGTCAAACCATAAATGATTGTCCCACCAATGGGGCAACTTGTCATGCTACAATTAGTAGTAGAATTATTGACTTCAATCATACTTATATTTCCTATTCTGCTAACCTCGACTCCGACTGCAGTGACAACGTGACCCAAGTAGAGAAGAAACTGAAGTCCAAAGAAAGCCAATCCTGCGACCGAGACGACTATTTTCAATGTCTTCGTGAAGTCAACATTGATGAACTGTCCAGAGAGGATGCAGAACATGTAGAACACACTCCATGTAATGAAATGATCGTTTTTATCAGGAGGAGGAGGACGAGGAAGAGGAGGAGGAGGAGGACAAGCTGGAGCTCCATCACAGATAACAACTTCAGGATTTTCATCATTTTGATGAACAGGATCTGGATCTGCATTTTGTTCATCAAAAGAACAGTAATTTTGATTTCTGGCTTCATTTCCTACTAGTAAAGCTTTTTCAGTAGCCATAGTATTTTGCAGGTATTTTGTCTAGTATTTCTACCTAGCTCACGCAAGAATAAACAGCAGAGACATGCAACGGTACTGTATAATTATACAAGCTGCTATAGAAACATAAGGTACCTACATGTACCATACCACCTACCCAGTCATATGTCATGTAAATGTACAGTGGAAGCTAGAGGTGTAAACATCGGAACTAACATCAATAAAGTGTTGGTATTACGATAGAAGGAAGTGGGCTCTGCTCTATAAAAAATTGACATTGAATGTTAAATTGTTTGTCATAAATAAGTTATTTAGACCATAGCAACGTTGTATATTAATTTGCAAACTATCATCCGCTTAAATGCATGTTTACATGTACGTAATGCACCGAAATAATAGGAACTATCATGATTGAACACGAGTTATTACGTGGTGAACATACAGAAATGCATGCCAATCAGAGTACTATAAGCTTGAATGCAATAGTGTTACACTAAAGAAAAAAATTCATGATGGAAAATAATGCATACACGAGTACAATAAGTTTACTACAATGTGCAATGTAGAAAGAAAATTCTAGGAACTGTCATGATCGAACATGTCGAGTTAAATGTATTGCGTCATGGTGTACATGCAGAAATGCATGTTTGGTTTTGTCAATAAAGTACCTACCACAAGATACCTCCTACCTATGCACGTATGTGTTACATGTAAGTTATACACCGAGGTAGATGTGTATATGGGAATTTGGATACTGAGGGCGAGGCCCGAGGAATCCAAATTCACATATGCATCGAAAACCGAGGTTTATAAACGGTTTAAACTATGATTTGACTTACCTGGAGGGAATATAGCACTCTTGTACCAGCAAGATACCCGAAATGACGCAAAACATACAAATAGTGTGATCGATGGCGCTTAGTTTGCTGTCTAGTGCACGGTGGCGCCATATTTATTTTACACCCGCCCACGCACAGGTATATACGCGAATTTGGATACCTCATTACATCACAGAGAATTATTCATATCATAGTTTAAGTAAGAAACTAGTATTCTAAACAGCGGAACTAACATCAATACAACATTTAATAGAGTTGCTATTCTCATAGAAGGCAGTGGGCTCTGCTTTCTCCAATTGAACGTTTATCATAATTATTATAATTATACTAAGAATTGATAAGTTATTTATTATGCCTCGTATCATAGCAACTGCACATCAACACAAACTAAATGTTGATTACGTACACCGTACATGTGGTTATTTGTATTTACGCTTGATACAGTGCATCTGTACTTTCCTGTTAATACTTAAAATGCTATCGTTTGCTAAATGTATCATACAAGGATTGAATATTACATGACATACAGTGGCGTAGCAATAAATGGAGTACAGATGCTGTAGCATCACCTTGAATTTGTCCAAATAATCCTTTAAATACTAAATTATCTTGCTGGAATTTTAACCTCGTAAATGCTGACCAAGTCTCTCGCGAATATCTCATGTGTCTTTTGTGCTACTGGTCTCAAATTTGCGTCCTCTTTCGCCAGTGAGTAGCCACAATTGTTCACAGCCAAGTCGATAAAAATGCTCCTCCCACTGGAGCACAGATGCTGTAGCGTCGCCTTGAATTTGTCCAGTTAATGCATATTCAAAACTACTTATCACATCCATAAACCACCTGTTAGTACAGCGCACCACACAAGCCAAAGCAAGCTCCAGTCTTTAGACTACTGAGACTAGCAAGGCGCTTGCAACAATGTTATGCGTAAAAATGCCGCAGATATGGAAGATTGCGTATTAATGAGCAAAATTTTCTGGCGCTAAATGAACTGCCCAGAAAGAAAGCAGAAAAAGTAGAACGAGTTCGACAAGCTCCACTCAGTCCACACCCTGCAGACTCTTGTTGTCATCATCAGTCGATCATATTCCTGATCTCGATGCTGTCGTCGCACTCACATATCATTCACAGTGCTTCAAGAAAGCTTGAAATTAGCTGAAAACTACAACAGTGCTACTATGCTGAATACTAGCATGTTATGTCACATGAGCAAGACATATACAGTGGAACCTCTCCAAACAAGATACATTAAGATCTGGAAAAGGACGTCTATTTCAGTTTCTAATATGAATTACACCATACTACGCTCTTAAGCTAGTAAGCTTCCCAAGACTACCAGGCATCGCCATTTCCCAAAGGCAGTATGAGGGCATTTCATTTGAACCCAAAAGCTAACAATGATGCTCCACTTCAGTAGGCAATACTTGGATTTCACTGTCCTTAGTAAAGCTAACTATGAATTGGAAGTGCGTGAATCTTTTTCAAGACATGCCAGAAAGTACAGTGGAAAAAAAATGTCTGTATCTTGCTAAATCATTCACTTGCTGTTAGCCTGTCACTCACGCAATTACATACAGTTAGTGTCTCTACGCATTATACAACATCTACAGTTTATTATACATGTACTTACCTTCTTGCCTAAAAATATTTGTTTAACGACGTCATAATTACATCACACGTACACTTTCCTTTGAAGGTAGCCATGGTAGTGTACATGTTCGTGGTATGTACAGGTATAAAACGCACGTATATATAACATGTAAAATAAACCACTCAATCAAATATATCAGAAACATTAGAGTACAGATAATTCAAAAGTACATTCATACTGTACACAATCCATACATGTAAAAAATAGAGAGAGAGAGAGAGAGAGAGAGAGAGAGAGAGAGAGAGAGAGAGAGAGAGAGAGAGAGAGAGAGAGAGAGAGAGAGAGAGAGAGAGAGAGAGAAAGAGAGAGAGAGAGAGAGAGAGAGAGAGAGAGAGAGAGAGAGAGAGAGAGAGAGAGAGGAAAGAGAGAGAGAGAGAGAGAGGGAAAGAGAGAGAGAGTGGGAGGGCGAGAGGTTTCGTACACAAACCTTCATGTTCAAACTCTTTAGCTAGTACACGATCACACTCCTTCTGAGCTGTGTCACTAGTCAACTCGAGATGATGGCTACTCAATACCTCAAACAATCTGATACTATCAGAGAAGAGAAACTCACGCTTAAAATCTAACAATAACCACCTGGGAGAGAGAGGAAGAGAGGGAGAGAGGGAGAGAGAGAGGGGAGAGAGAGAGAGAGAGAGAGAGAGAGAGAGAGAGAGAGAGAGAGAGAGAGAGAGAGAGAGAGAGAGAGAGAGAGAGAGAGGATAGGATCAAGAGGATTCATATCTATAAACACGATAAAATCTTTAATCTCTCTGACACCGGGACAAAAACAACAAACAAAAGGCCTCCTCAAGGTACTTATAAAAACAGTCATCACCGAATCCTTTGACATTTCAAGACTAGGAACATCACAAACTTGCCTCTATCCCCTTCCTAATTATAGTTCTGTATTATATCACATCACACACGTGTTAGACCCATGAATTTATGCGCTATGTTTTTGTAGAACATATAGGCACTTTCAGGACTAAGTCTAACCCTCCACCTTTGTATATTATAACCCTCATTAAAAGTTGGAGATCCAAAAAAAAAAAAAAAAGAGAGAGAGAGAGAGAGAGAGAGAGAGAGAGAGAGAGAGAGAGAGAGAGGAAGAAAGGGAGAGAGAAGAGAGAAAGAGAGAGATGGAGAGAGAAAGATGGAGAGAGATATGGAGAGAGAGAGAGAGAGAGAGAGAGAGAGAGAGAGAGAGAGAGGAAGAGAGAGAGAGAGAGAGAGAGAGAGGAAGAAAGGGAGAGAGAAGAGAGAGATGGAGAGAGAGAGATGAGTGTGCATGAGTACATTCTGTACACTATAAATACATGTACCTGTGACAAAAGAGAAAATCACTGCATTCAGAGACTTCAAAGAATTCGTAGAGCGGTTTATCCAGCTCTTCCAGCAGGTTCTTGACTAACTCTGAAGAGAGACAGAGAATTGTGCGAATTCAAAATGACCAATGAAGAAAGATTACATGTTATCTCAATCGATCAGTCGATCAATCATTTAACTATCCACTCACTCACTCACTCGCTCCCTCACTCGCTCGCTCGCTCCCACACTCACTCACTCACTCACTCACTCACCAACTTTAACCATCATGGACTCCTCAAGGAATGCTGGTCTCTTCTCGTCCATATAGTGACAGAACATCCAGTATGAGTCCACCTCACTATCTGTGACTGCCAGGAATCTAGCAAGAAGATCATTCATCCCCTGACAATAACCAACATCTATGAGAAGAAAAGAGAATAAGTCTTGAAGGTCACTTGTAGAGTCAGAACACTTGTGTAGTAATACTGCGTTCACATTACATGTAAGGGGCGACCCGGTTGACAGTATGAACGCAACTGAACTGTACCATCGCAGCACCCCAACCATAGGTGGGCCGTTTCCTCGACAGTTTGGTCGTGTCAGAACATTTATCATAAAGTGCAGCACAATTCAGTTCGGCACAGTTCCGATGCTCCAATGCACTGTTCCAAAGGTGGAACAGGGCATTCATACAAGACAAGCAGTTCAACCCAGGCTAAAGCTCACAGGATTACTGACTAGAGTGTGGGCAGTCCCAACTGAGTCACAGCACACATACTGTATGCAATACAAACCCACCAACCCACTCAATGTACTACACACCAGGATGGAATGCAACTCCTGGAACCCAGGCTAGGAGGTCACATGAGTACTGACTGTGCCTCCCACTGCAGGTGTGGGCAGTCCCACCTGAAGTTCTCCACATGCATTGCACATGAACCCACCCACCCTCTCATTCATTCACTAAATCGATCAGCACACATCCAGCACTCTTTCACTCACCTGGATGGAACATGGCATAGATGTGCAATATTCTATGAACTTTTCTTAAATTTCTCTTGTGACTAAAAAGAAGAAAAACAATTAATTTAACATACCATAGTGCTAAGACATGACATTCTTTTTATTACTTCTTGCAAAAGATTTGAGTGTAAAGCATCACCTTGCAGTCATTAATGTCTCAAGTCACTGGTATTTATTCACACAATCGAGCATGATAAAAGACTTAATGACATTTTAACGCAATAGTGCTCCACGCTTTACGATCTAGCTTTACCTAATTTACCCTAATTTTATAGTAATAAAACCTCTGTACACAAACTTATCTGTTAAATGTTCGTCGCTAGCTGGTGTACGAATACAGCAAATTGCATGTTTAGTTTTTGTTTTAAGGATGGACATAGAAAAACTGAATGCCAACATTAATTTTTTCCAATCTCACACACCCACCCACCCACTCACTCACCCACTCACATGCCCACCCACTCACTCACTCACCCACTCACATGCCCACCCACCCACCCACTCACTCACTCACTCACCCACTCACATTCCCACCCACCCACTCACTCACTCACACATCCACCCACTCACTCACTCACACATCTACCCACTCACTCACTCACTCACTCACCCACTCACATGCACACGCCCACCTACCCACTCACCTAAAATAATGTATATTTCGATCTGTCCTCAATACATCTCTGAGAACAGTTCTTTTCGACTTTGGGTAAGATTTCTCTAAATCCACCGGCTGCCGTGTAGCATACACACGCGAAGGAAAGTCCAGGATCTGAAGCAGAGCTTTCGCTTCTTGTTCATCTTCCTTCATGATCTGATCGAGGCTTGTAGTACGCTGCCTCTGACAGTACGCACAGCATGGGTCAGGCAAGAGGTGGGGAGGAGGGAGAGGAGACCTGTCCTTCTCTGAACGCTGAGAAAAAGTGGTCTTCTTCTCTTCGACTTCCTTCTCAATTTCGTCGTGGTCTGACTCGTTCTGAACGTCCAGGGCATTGGCAGAGGACTTGGCGACGGAATTATCACATGCATTGTCGTCTTTAGAAGCTATAGAAAAAATAAGAGCACACAAGTTCAAAAATAATAGCTTTGACAAAGTAGAGTAAAATTATTAGAGTATTCTGAGGTGGAAAGTGTTGAGTGTCACCCTCACGCACTATTGTGTTCAATCACTGTTGTCTTTATTCACACGATGGAGGATGATCAGAGACTGAACACATCAGTGCATGAAGGTGACACTCTACACTTTCCACAAGGAGGGTTAACCCATCATGAAAATACTTTTCATGATGTCTCAATGGGCCAGTTGCGTGTAAGGCGAACTATTTTAATGATATGCAAATTGACATAACATCACTTCCGGACTGCTCGTAGCCGCCTACTTGTACCTACTTTGTATGGAGTTCATTGAGAAAATATGAGTTTTTAAAACTTCGCGGGCAGCCAAAACTTGGCGCATGTGCAGGATCTAAGAATGCGATGCGCAACTACTACCATTGGCACATGCAACGCAGTAAAAACGGAGACGATCGGTGGAGGCGCGGTCGAGAATGAGCCATCACTGTACAGCTAGGTAAGCCAATGTGACGAGCGATGAAAACGCGAAGACTAACACAGCTTAACTAGTCATAAAGCAAGATGCTCACTAGATTGCTCGAGAGACAGTGAATGGTGACAGATTTGATACTTACATTGCGAGTGATGACAATCTAGGCACGCATTTTGCCTCTGACAAAAAGAGCATACCCAGCTGTACAGTGATGGCTCGTTCTCGACCGCGCCTCCACCGATCGTCTCCGTTTTTACTGCGTTGCATGTGCCAATGGTAGTAGTTGCGCATCGTATTCTTAGATCCTGCACATGCGCCAAGTTTTGGCCGCCCGCGAAGTTTTAAAAACTCATATTTTCTCAATGAACTCCATACAAAGTAGGTACAATTAGGCGGCTACGAGCAGTCCGGAAGTGACTTTACGTTCAATTATCAATAATTAAATTCCTTGGCTCTTACACGCAACTGGCCTATTCCTTAAACATAAACTCACTCACATAGGACAAGTAAACTATGAGTCAATATATGGACATGTGGTGCACACACTGTGAAAGCACTTGAAAAGTACGTTTTGATAGAAGCTTTCAAATACAGCACTTTCAATACATTCTCTATTGACAATGTAATGATGATTAGCAAGTGTATACGACTCATTTAAATTGTAATGGTGACTGGCTTGTGTTCACCACTATGTTGTTAAGATAAGATGGACACAGGGTTTACAAATAATGAGTCAGCCTCAGATAAGATAGACAAAGGCCCCAGCAATAACACAGCGGTTTCATATGAATTATGACAGTAACAAAACCACCCACTTACTCACTCACTCACTCCACGAAATGAAGTGTTTCCATAACAGCATCCATTAATCATGAATGCAGTATGTACTACATGCACAGAAGACATGATGGAAACTCCTAAAATTTGAGCAGGGAGCTCAAAGGAGCACTCTCACTTGAAGGTGTGGGCAGTCCCACCTGAACCTCTAGTGGTCAGTGAGAGTCCTATTCCCCAAGATATTGAACACCCTCTTACTCTTAACTTTAACTTACCTTTCTCTTTCTCTTCTTCTTCCTCTCCTTCCTCTCCTTCACTCAGCTCCAGATACTCCTGTGAATTCCCTACAGGCTCATCGTCACCAAATGTGACCGTACGATCAAGGACCACCCATCTGTTGTGCAGTGCCTGATAACGAGCTCTGTTCTCGAGATCCAGAGTCCTCTGCTCCCTAGAGAAAACAACAACCAAAAGTGATATACACATAGTTGTGTCTAGCTGCCTCAAAGACGGGTCGTACAAATCGTAAGTACACTCACACTGAGACAAACAAATGCTAACCTCCAGCTACAAAATCAGGTACTCCCGACAAGCTACTCACTTACAGACAAGTGTTAAAGCTGTGTCTGACCTCACTCGACCTCATGTAACATCCCTCTCACGTCTCTCTTACCTATGGGTCGAGTTGACTGGATATATCTTGAACAGGTACTTCCACAAGTGTCTCCGCCATTTCTCGTCCACACCACCTACACATATAACAACAGACAGCACAGTATAACCTCTCAGTGACCAACACAGGTAGCTAAACAGTTCGAATAAATCTAAAATCCACTCTCACCTTCGAACATGGCTTTGTTCATCTCTGCTACTTTCACCAGTCGTCCGTCACTATCAAATAAGTTTGCACAGGCCTCGCTACTCAAGCTAGTGAAGCTCTGTCGTTGGCTGAGGCGTTCTTTGTCGATCTCTTCCATGCTTGCTGCCATTTCAGTAGTGCGCTCTAATTGAAAGAAACAAAGGCGGGGTCTAGCAGTGTGCGTTAATTAGAACGGACGAATCCGAATGCATGATGGCTGTCAGCTGGAGGGAAATCTAGACGTTGCACAGCAACAGCGAGGCGGACGCAACAACGAACGACGCAAATCAAGGACAGCTCTTTCTTTCAGGAAGCTTGTAAGCTTGAGCTACTGTACCATAAGCGTGTTTTGTAAAGATATTCACATCCTTTGCCTGTTATTCATAGTGGCCACATGTTCTCCTCCCAGGAACTTGAGACATGGCTACTTCTGACCAAGACGATGCCCTACAGTACCTCCTCAGCAAGTTGAAGAGTGAGGATGGCTGGTCTTGTGCTAACCTGGCTTGGAACGAGGACAGATTGACAGTCATAGCCGACCAATTCAGTAGTTTCGATGGAACTGTGAAGAGCAAGATACTGCTTTCGTTTCTAGCGATGACACCGCGTATTATTCATGCCTGTCGTGATGAGATGATGAAGCTGCTTCGGTTAGCGCGCCGTGACCGAGACGAATGGGTGAGACTGTTTGCCGCCGTGCTGGGCTCCTTTCCAGAGGACCAGACAGTGTCTATGGAATCAGACTCAAGCGCCAGCGACGTTCTAGAGGAATTGGGAGAGATGTGTAAGTCACCTATTTCACAATGCATGTAGCAATAAACCAAACTTTTAGAAAAATATTTTTATTCTCTCCCTCCCTTTCTCTCTTTCTCTCACCTCTCTCTCCCTCTCTTTCATTCACCTCTCTCTCCTCTCTCTCTCCCTCCCTCCCTCGCTCACTCACTCACTCCCTCCCCCTCTCTCTCCCTCCTCTCTCTCTCTCTCTCCATCCTCTCTCTCCCTCCTCTCTCTCTCTCTCTCTCTCCCTCCTCTCTCTCTCTCTCTGTCTCTCTCTCTCTCCCTCCCTCCCCCTCTCTCTCCCTCCTCTCTCTCTCTCTCTCTCTCTCTCTCTCTCTCTCTTTCTCTCTCAGTGTCGTCTACCGATCACTCCTCTTTCTCGTGTATCCCACCTGAACATGCCTACCTGAACACCACCACTCTCACCTCCTCCTCCTCCATCACTCGCACACCTCAGGAACCCAACACACACTTCCAGCTCAAGTCAAAACCACGAGCATCATCTCAACTTCGAGCAGACATACTTCAGCGAGGTACAGTATATTGTGTAGCGTTGAAATTTATTGTTTTTCATTGTTTAGCTGAGACGGATTTCTCACTAACTGGTTCGTTGGTAAAGGATCGAACCCTCCACCGCCACAATTCATTCTCATCAGGTAACACAAGATTGGACGCTGTAGATTAGAATATTCTCTTTCTGTCACAGGTTCAAACTCATTCATGACCTCTCAGCGTCCATCTATGTCGCAGAAAGCTGCACCCATACCCAGCTTACTGCAGCGACGGCAGAGAGAGAAGGGAACCAAGGTATGGATTGTACCATCACACGCTCATTCATTCACTCAGTCACTCACTTATTTAACCACCTTGCCCACTGTCGTTTTATGTAAAATTTATGTAGTTGCTTGAAATTGGTGAAGTGCCAATGGCTGGAAGGAAGAAGAGACGTGTCAGCGGTAAGTTATATTATCTCGAGGGTTTGCAGCATTTATTTCTTTCGTGATTGCAGAGGTGGAAGGTCATGTCAAGGCCGAGAGCAAGAAGATTCAGCTCAAAGCTCCACCCACTCCGCTGCTCAAGCCCCAGTTGTCCGAGGCTGAGGAGACAGAGGAGGAAGAAGGGATGGAGGAGGAGGAAAGGGTGGAGACACCTGCCGACCTACTGCCCACACCAACACCAGATTATGCAGCTGGACTGGGGATGGACGACAGCTCAATACAGCCCCACACCCCATCGCTGTATGATAGCAACTTTGGAAGAAAATCATCTGAATCCGTGAGCCGTTGCTACAGTAGACCCTCACTAATCTGAGCAGCCTTGTACCAGTAGCTACAGTAGACCCTCACTAATCTGAACAGCCTTGTACCAGTAGCTACAGTAGACCCTCACTAATCTGAAAATCCGTCTTTCTAGGCATTCAAGCTACCTTCTACTCCTACAACTCCTGCCGCTATCTCTACTCCAACCACCACCAAGCATCCGTCCTCTCTCCCTCTCTTCAAAGCACCCTCACAACCACCTACAACCACTGCTACAACCACACCCACACCTGCTACACCCTCACAAAACACACCCTCACAGCCACAGCAATCATCGTCAACAGAATCAATCCTCCAGCAAGCAATTATCTCTCGTCAATCCATCGCAGCCGCTCAAGAAGTCATCAAGCACCAAGTAGCTCACCACAAGCAACTGATCGAGAAGCTTCAGGAACACATACAACTACACCAGAATCAACAACAGACACCCCAATCACAACAAACGCAACAACAACTCCAACAGCAAATCCAGCAACAGCAGCTCCAGATTCAACAACAGAGACTGCAGCAGTTACAGCAGTTGCAGAGATTCCAGGCACAGCAGCGCCTGCAACAACAGCAGCAAAGTCAGCTACACAGCCAGCAACAGCAGTTACAGAGCCAGCAGTTACAACAACAGTTGATTCAGCAGCGCCAGCAGCAACTAGCTGCACAAAAACAGCAGCAGCAGCAACAGGCAGGCACCCAGACCCCTCAACCTGCTACTACCCCTGCCGCCACTACTCCTGCTGCTGCAGCACAGGCTAAACAACCCTCGAAGGGACTGAAACTAACGGTAAGATTCAAACCCCATACAGCTAGTACGTCATGTATCATACACACTGAACATATTATTGCCTTTCACTTATGTGTGATTAATTTCTCCTAAAAGTGTAGAGTCTTCATGCACAGTCTATGATCATTCTTTGTCGTGTGAATAAAGGCATATTCTTGTTAAGATAACAGTGACTACATAGACTGAACACATTAATGCATGAAGGTGACACTAGTTTGTGCTTCGGAAAACACAAAATTTAATAGAAACATACGTGTACATTTCAGTATGAGATTGCTCAAAAAAATTTCTTTCTGTGATGTGATGTCTTGATTTTTTCAGATCGCTCAAATTTTTGATGTCTTGATTTTTTGAGATTGCTCAAATTATTTTGTGATTTGTTGTCTTGTTTTTTGTTTGTGTAGCGTCAACAACTAGTGATAGCTCAGGAGATATTCCAAGAGTCGCCTCAACTCAACAAACAACAGAGGGCGCTGATACTAGCCTTCATGGCTGGATCAAGAGGTGAGAAGAACCCATAGGACTAATGACACTCACTCTCCTCTCTCCCCCCCCCTCTCTCTCTCTCTCTCTCTCTCCCTCTCTCTCTCCTTGCAGATAACCCTCTCCCTGGTCATGATGTGGTTACTATCAAGCTGAACCAGCGACAGCAACAAGAGGTAGTCAACACTGCCGAGGGAGAGAGGGTCAGGAACATCCAGCTGGAGACCATGTTTGAAATGAACTACTCAACCGGACAGTGGAGAAAACTGCAAGTCAAGCGACCAATGACATCATCATCATAAGACTACCTACATAGAACTGTAGCCTATCTTATATGTACTGCTATTCTCAAGAGTAAAATAATGCTATTGTCTGCTCATTTTATACAGATTATACTTGTAACGTACTTGAATTTTGTACTATGCAGGTGATTTGCTGACATACAGACATCATTATCTGATGCCATAGTGGGCCTTCCCCAGGGTAAACCCCAGATCCCTGTTAAAGAGTATATCCCACACTGTAAATTATGGCATCTGCTGTTGTGGAGGAAGCTGCCAAGCAAATCATACGTGAATTTGGAGAGGAGATTGCAGAGGCAGGTGTAAAGAAAGTTGTTGAAAGTGGTGCAAAGGAAGCTGGTAAGAAGATTGTAAGTGGAGGCATTAAAGGTGCCGCATCAGGAGCTTTGGAAGCAGGTCTCACTGCTCTAGGAAAGCAAGCTATATCAAAGGAAGCAGCAAAGAGAGTAGCTGAGGAGGTTTTTGGATCACTAGCTACCACAACAACAAACAAATTGCTCACGAAAGGTTCCTCGGTTGTTGCACAGCAAGCAACTGAGCAAGCCATTGCCCAACTAATGAACTCAGGAGGAAAAAGTATGACTGAAGCTGTTGGAAAAATCCTGATAGTGAATGGAGGGAAAGGTCTGGGGAAAGATATTATCTTAAAAACTGGTGGTAAGAGTCTGGCTGAACAAGTTGGTAAAAATATAGTGATATTTACTCGTGTTGGAGTTATTTTTGAGGGAGTCTTCTTTTCGATCAGTCTTGTGAATGAATTAAGAAAGTACAAAAAGGGGAAAAGCGGCGAACAAGTAGCCATAGATACAGCAAGCAACGCAGCCGGAACTGTAGCCAGCATGGTCGGTGCAGGCATTGGTCAGGCTCTGATACCCATTCCAGTCCTTGGAGCGATAGTAGGAGGAGCAGTAGGAAGTACAGCAGTTAGCATCTTTACACACTTGGTGACTTAAAGGTCTCGCTCTACACATCAACTACAGCAGAGTATACATGTTTGTGATGTACTCTTATCTAGAACATCTAGTGAATACTATGAAATGACCTGCCTAAACTTTCTTGTGTAAGTAAGCTGCAAAGTAATCATTTCATAATCGTGAATACGTTTTAACTCTTGGTTTTAATATTTTGAAGTTTGTTGACAAGAACAAAAAATTTTTCTATTGAACAATGATACAGTCTCTCATACATTAGTGTCAGTGCACACAGCAAGCTACTAATAGTTATTATACAATGACGTTTCATATCAAGAATAATCGGGTTCTGGGGACGATAGTTACAATTTGACTGAGGGTTAAAATATAACGGCTGTCCGTCTAATTACTGTGCACTGCGGTACGATATCGTCAAATCCCCCCTCCCTCGTCTTCCTCTTCGCTGCTGTCATCATCATCATCGCTTGACTCAAGATGGTACCCCATGAAGAAGAACTGATCGCTGAGTGGGAGAGGTAGAGAGGGCGACCGAGGGGACAACAGCTCAAAGCCAAAGAAACTGAAGTTCTGGACAATCTTTCGGCGTTGCAGGTCAGTGACAGTGCGGTCAAACACAACGTAGACAGTGTGGCAGTGGAGCGTGTTCTCAGCGTAATCCAGCAGAGAGATGAAGCTGAGGGAGGGAGAGGGGAATGAGAGAGGGAGAGGAAGTGAGAGAGAGAGAGAGAGAGGGAGGGAGAGAGAGAGAGAGAGAGAGAGAGAGAGAGAGAGAGAGGTAGGGAGAGAGATGGAGAGAGAGGGAGGGAGGGAGAGAGAGAGGTGGAGGGAGAGGAGGAAGGGAGAGAGAGAGAGAGAGAGAGAGAGAGAGAGAGAGAGAGAGAGAGAGAGAGAGAGAGAGAGAGAGAGAGAGAGAGAGGAAGGTATCACAGGATGTTTGTGTTGGTAACATACATAAGAAGTGCTTTGAAAAATACCCAAAATGTGTTTACACGACATAAGAACACACATGTAGTGATCAAGTACATGATGAAGGAAGAAGCTAAGCTTTGGCAAAAAGTCAAAGGCTACATATCAAACAACACTTGTCATCCACTACAAGTACACGTATCTTGTCTAGTCACCCAACATGTGCCATGTGTTGGTCAGGCAGTTGTCTTCTCACGGTCTTACCATTCTTTGCTGAAGGAGATGAGGTGACCGATGTTGACGTGAACAAACAGGTTGCGATTCCACGCCAGAACTTTCCACGCTACCACAGCCCCGGCTAGCTTCTGAGAGTACATGAAGAGGGAGTGACCAGGGTTGGCGCCATGGACCGACTCCATCGATTGCTGAGGGAGAGAGAGAGAGAGAGAGAGAGAGAAGGAGGGAGAGAGAGAGAGAGAGAGAGAGAGAAGGAGGGAGAGAGAGAGAGAGAGAGAGAGAGAGGGGGGAGAGAGGAGAGGGAGGAGGGAGAGAGAAAGAGATAAGAGAAGACAACTATCACTAACAGTTGGGCGATATGGGCAATATTGTATCACGATATTTTTCAAAAAGATTGTTACAACCTTATTGGGCAAGTAAGCATTATTTATTTATTTTGCTAACCACAATTCTTTTAGCTGCTTGCGGAATACAACCCAAGATCTGATGCAATCACAGGTAGTTAGGTGTGTGCATGAATGCAAGCCAAACAAAACAGAGCAAGCAATGGACAAATTAAAATAGCGCACATGCACCAATTCATCAAGATGCCTTTATGATTCCATAACCTACGAGTTGTAATCAGCTTTAGACTATCTTATTACTTTTCAAGGAATTTTGAAATTCACAGGTGGGCAGACTTATCGTATGAAGCAAAGGATTGCTGTCACGTAAACTCTTTCAAAGACAATTAGTGAATTCTGTAACAATCCGTATCAACTAAACATGATCTCATAACCAAATAATAAAGGCACATTCCAGCCAGAAAGAAGGGCAGGCACGATGTCTAGCTGCCTCACAGACGGTCACTGGTAGAGCCGGGACACCTGTGCACCAAGCAGTGTCTAGCTGCCTCACAGAGGGTCACTGGTAGAGCCAGGACACATGTGCACTAAGCAGTGTCTAGCTGCCTCACAGGGGGTCACTGGTAGAGCCAGGACACCTGGCACAAAGCAGTGTCTAGCTGCCCAACAGGGGGTCACTGGTAAAGCCAGGACACCTGTGAACTAAGCAGTGTCTAGCTGCCTCACAGGGGGTCACTGGTAGAGCCAGGACACCTGTGCACTAAGCAGTTTCTTCCAAGCTATGCAATGCAACTCCTGGAACCCAGGCTAGGAGCACTGACTGTCCCTCCCACCACAGGTGCGTAGTACAAAGTCTCACCAAGGCCTGACCCATTTCAAGAATGACCTCAATACTATGCCAGTAACCTACACCCCTTAGCATGTGATGTCAATACAACTAGACTACACGATCTTAATTGTACCATCTTGTTCGTCTGAATGAGCTGCATCTGTATCATGTAATAACTACCTATACATCTAGTCTACACACACGATATATCCACCACCAATAGCGGTCCGATAAAAACAAAGTACGCATCCTCATACACCAGGCGAAAACACAACAAACCAGCTTTCCAGTAAAGCTATGCAGTGTTTATCATCAAGTGCTGTCGATAAACAGCCATTATGGCTTCATATACACAAGTGGACCAGAGACACATTCACAATTGTCTTTTCAAACAGTGTTCAATGCTGGTGCATACCAGACGATACAGGTACCAGCCAACAAGCTTGCTATGGGCTAGAGGCAACGTTACAGAATATTCACAGTATTTCTACAAATACCAGTTCTTACTACTAAGCATTTTTGGGTTCATTATTCAAGCAATACTAGCTAGTACCTCTATTTGTACGAGAGAGAGAGAGGGGAGAGAAGAGGAGCTACTTACCACCAGCTGTTTGTAGGCTATATTGTCCTCATCATCTGCCTCTTCTCCGGCTCCTTCCAGAGAGAGGCCCTCTATGTTAACGATGTCAGGAGTACCACTCCATCCTGCAACCACAGACGGTGAGCACACACTCCCTGAGAGAGAGAGATGAGAGAGAGAGAGAGAGAGAGAGAGAGAGAGAGAGAGAGAGAGAGAGAGAGAGAGAGAGAGAGAGAGAGAGAGAGAGAGAGAGAGAGAGAGAGAGAGAGAGAGAGAGAGAGAGAGAGAGAGAGAGAGAGAGAGAGAGAGAGAGAGAGAGAGGTCATTCATTGCTATCCACAAAGCCAGGCGCAAACGTGCTAATTTGGAGAGGAATCCCGCGCATTTTGTTAAGGTCACACAAACTACTGACTTACAGCAAGAATATGAAAAATATGACTTACAGCAAGAATATGAGGGGAGCTGCTGGCGCAGTGTGAAACCAGGAAAGTGGTTGCTAGCTTGGCGGCCGGACGAAGTCTTGTTCTTTTTCGAAGGGATTTTGGCGGTTGACAGCTGCTCTGACGCAGCAAGTGATACAGCACAAAGCTGTGAGAGGGAATAGGAACGAACGGTTGAAAGCCTAACGGCTAAAGATCCTCAGTTGAGTCTTCCAGCTCTTAGCGTAGCAGTTGTCTGAAACGAGCGAGAGCGATTCTGTTTCCTTTTAGGGGCACTGCTGGATCACGTGAGCTCAACGTCAGAGCACGTGAGCACTCGTGCGTCATGTGATCAGCTGTAATGTGAATTATTAGTGGGCGTTACCCTAACTGTAAAAAAATAATGGTAAGTTTTAGCGTTTTCCAGCTAAACTTCCAACCTGTTCTTTCTTTTTTGTCTCTTGCTCTGCTCAGAAATTCCGTTTCTGTGGTGATTTAGATTGTCCTGACTGGATTCTAGCTGAGATCAGCATTCTTTCAAAGCTAGTCAGTGCTGAAGATCACATGATTTGTTCACTAACGTTTCTCTCTTCAGCCTTTTCTAAAGACCAGGCAGCTGTGTGGTTTGATCGTGAAGGACTTACTGGGAGATGGAATAGATGTATGTTTAAAAATGAGACCTTGATTCAAATTTATGCCCTCCTCCCTTTCCCTCCTTCTCCTTCCTTCTTTCCCTCCCTCCCCGCCCTCTCTCCTTCCTTCTCTCTCCCTCCTTCCTTCCTCTCTCCTTTCCTCTCTCTCCCTCCCTCCTCTCTCTCTCCCTCCCTCCTTCTCTTCCTATCTCCCTCAATCCCTCCCTTTCTCTTTCTAGTATGAGAAAATAACAAAATTGACAGCAGATGCTAAATTTGGTCAGTTTGATTACAAAGTTTTTACTATTTTTTAACCCTGACCGCTCTCTGAGTGGTTTTTTACTCTCCAGTTCATGATGTTTCTTTTACTATCTCTCTTGTATTATCTCATATTCTAGAGGAGTCTGATATCAAGGCGGCTGCGGCTGCTCTCTCGTTCATTCTCTCAAGCGCTGCTAAACATGCAGTCGATGGAGACTCACTGAACAATGAGCTACAACAGCTGGGTCTACCAAAAGGTAAGACATGTCAATAGACAGATACGACAATACAGGCAGAGACGTACGAATATGGGCTACTGACTAACTCCTGAAATAGCACTTCGGTTCATAAATGAGTGGTTTGGAGTAATCATGTTGGTTTGCAGTTATGAATGAAAGAGTTGTGTGTCAGACACTTGGTATAGAATAGAACTAAGTATCAAAAGATTCAAAACTATCAGAAAGACTTTAGAACTATCTTAGAGGCACCCCTCATCCCTCGATATATGGACACTTACTGAATCCCAAGTATAACCCACATAATGTATAATAAAACCCTATATTGGACAAATTTTGTTGGTCCCAATGGTGTACGCCTTAGAGAGGTCCAATGTAGTCTCTATTTTGACTATGATCATAGACTAGCCCATGATGGTCTTTGTTCATTTCTTACAGAGAGTACTTTCTTTGTATAGTCCACATCATGTGCTTATCATTCCAAAAGTGTATAACTTCGAATAGCGTAGCGGTATTAATACAAAATATTTCTGCTGCTCTGCTCATTGTAAGAAGTCCTTAATAGGCAGTTTTGATACAAGCCGTATAGCCGAGTGTGAACGTACACTGTACTGTGGCTGTATAAATTCTCATGCATATTAGCGGCTCATTTATTTTCAGCTATTAGTTTAATAGTACTCTCCTTGGAATGATAATCTCCTGCCCACATGTAAACACTGCCAGTGTGTGTTCAATGAGCTGTTATTGTAACACTATCTATCTATCTATTCTATGTGCAGAGAATGTTGGGTCATTGTGTAAAGTGTATGCTGACAATCTCTCCAAGTTGAGAGAGGTATTCCGATCCAAGAGTCTTCGAGGTGAGAATATGATAACACACACTTGCAATAATACAGAACTTTGTCAGAAAAAAATTCCCAAACAAGCGGAAAAAAATTGCATTCAAAAATAAGGCATTAAATTTTGTGATTAAAATTTTGCTGTAATTCTCAATTTTTCTACCAAATAATCGTAGTTGTCTTCATAAAGTACATTGAAGCTTTGCTAGTATTAACACCATAAAGGAAGAAAATATCCATTAAATACTTTTTGTGTCTGTAAGTAGTGTAGTGTCAGTTAGTTTTTGTGAATGTCATGATCTTTAATGATTGCTCAATTTTTGCTTGCGTATCTTGTCTGTAGTATCTGGACTAGAATCAGTTGAGTGGAGAGTAGACTATGTACTCAGCTCAAGCTCTCTCAAGGTAAGAGACAGAGAAAAAATCTTAATTTTGCTTCACTCTGTCACTTTAGGATGTTGGCGAACCATGTGTGCAGTTGAGACTAAAGAGGCGTGACCCTGTCACTGGTGAGATCACACCCCTCACGTGTGCTGTGGGCGGAGACACGTTTAGAATGCTACTCAAAGGTGAGTGCTATCTTTAGCATCAACAATGATGCAATTTAATATTGTATTTTTACAGATCTCAAGCAAGCACACAGAATGAT
>OZ024786.1:14500848-14796733 GCA_964017065.1 Haliclona indistincta | reverse complement strand
AAGCCAATGAATAATATGAATATTAATGAGTCTCACTCCCAAGGATTTTCTGCCTTGGCAGCTCTGAAAAGTGCTGGAGTCCGAAATGTATTTAGCTCGGTTCATATTGAAAGGGGCGGGGCTTCATGTGCGCCGAGCTAATACATTTCGGTCTCCAGCACTTTTGTTTATCATGCTGTAGCACTCCTATCGCACATATTACTGAGTTAGATAACAATGTATCTGCACACCAAGTTTTATGAAGCTCATACACTTTCTTCCATCTGGCTCAAAAATTATTTGAGCCAGATGGAAGGAAACGTCTAAGTTTTATTAAAGTTGGTATGAATGTGCATTGGTACCTAGTCTACGATTCCCTCAATATAGGGTTATTACAGTCGCAAACATGACAGAATTGGAAGGCAAAAACTCTCTTCTCGGTACCGACCTTGTTCACAAAACAGATCAACAGCAACTCCTACAAGGCACTGTAAGGCAGGAGACTTGCACGCAAGAAAACTGTATCACTGTAGAACGAGAAAACTATCTTGGCGCTCGAGACAGATTCGTAAGGTAGAAGGAATTCACTAATAAATGCAATTATCGAGGCTCCGCCCCCTCAATTCATCTTCTTTTATTTTTTATTACAAATACGAAGGAGTTTGCGTCTTTCTGTTTGTGCGTTTTGTATTCGGGTCGAAGCACTGTACACGCTGAAACACCATCCAGCCGAATCTGTGACGAGCGATTTTTTCATTGCGGACCCTATGAGAGCTTCCCTGACAATTGTTAACAGTGCTTGATGACAGCAGGATCGACTGTAATTATTCGCCGTACTATCTTTATTAGTCTACGATAGCTTGATGGTATAGCTATAATAAGAATGGCTTTAGCCTTACTACAGTCGCTGGCTCTTCTGCCAGCGACTGTAGTAAATAGGGTTCTCCTCAGCACTCGCGTTATGCGAGTCATCATCGATACTAATTGCTATAAAGGCTTGTTTGTAGCACTAAGTTTAACATACAGCTAAACCCAAAACCCTAAAAACCTTCTCCTAACTGCGCAAGGTAGGGAGGGTCTTCCTAACTAACTAAGGATCGTCGGGAGGGTCTTCCTAACTAAGGATCGTCGGGAGGGTCTTCCTAACTAAGGATCGTCGGGAGAGTCTTCCTAACTAAGGATCGTCGGGAGGGTCGTCCTAAACCGGGCCTTCGGCCCTTAGTAAGCCTAAGGATCGTCGGGAGAGTCGTCATAAACAGGCCTCAACTAAGGATGGAGCTAAAACTTAACTTTTATAAATAAAAAAAAACACAAAAAAACATGCATTCTGCGAGAATCGAACCCTGACCGTCTGCATCACGAGCCACCATACAAAACCACTGTGCCACCGAACCAACTGACCGGTTGGTGCTACAAACAAGCCTTTATAGTAATTCTGTGCGCGCGCGCACAACGCGAGTGCTGAGGAGAACCCTATTAATTAGGAAGTCTCCGCTTAACGAGACTCCTTTCGTTTGTCGAAATAGCGAGCTTGGTTCTCGACAGCAGAAAAAAACGTACCAAAACAAAAACAACAGCGTACTGGAACTTTATCTATGTGCTATCTGTCAGCAAAGTTATAGTTTACAACGACGACTGGCAGGACTTTCGAAAACACGCACGATTAACAATGCAAACAGAAAATATTTGTATTTTGGTGCACGGGGTAATTTCGGACACCTAGCTGGGCATCGCACTCGCAGTGATTCGCCGTACTATCTTTATTAGTCTACGATAGCTTGATGGTATAGCTATAATAAGAATGGCTTTAGCCTTACTACAGTCGCTGGCTCTTCTGCAGCGAAACAGAACCCGGGTGTCCGAAATTATGCGCGTATCAATGAAATGCCCCACTCCCCCCCACCCGGGGTAGGGTGGGGATTTGTCAAAATACGTCTGTCAAAAGCCCCACCCCTCGGGCAGTGTAACTACGAAGCCGGCTCACAGTTTGCCTAAACGATGACACACTACGCAAGTTTGTTGCTGGCAACAGTTGCGCAAAACAAATTTGCCTAGTGAATCATCATTTATGGCAAACTGTAGACAGGCTTCGAATTTACTCTGCCCCAGGGGTGGGGCTTTTGACACACGAATTTTGACAAATCCCCCACCCTACCCGGGAGGGGGGGAGTGGGGCATTTCATTGATACGCGCATTACCCCGCCCTCCCTTAATCAATTATAATCATGAATAATAAATTAATTTTAATTACTGAATAATGAATTCGTTTACAGAATAGGTATTTTAACTAAAACGATCTAATCTATATGAAGTGTCCACTTCAAATGTTACTGCTCCGGATAGTTTGCATTTAATTCTAAGTTCATTACGTTGGTGGATATCTGCATCTTGACAGTAAATTGTTACAGCAATCTCCCAAGACGACTGATCAACGCTGACTTCAGCAAAAGCACTTTTTCTATTGTAAGTAGCCTCAACATTAAGTCTACATCTTTCCAGTGGTATTGTTGGAAAAAACAATGGAAGTGGATTATTACTCCTATAGTTAGTACTCCTACAGTTAGTATTGCTGCGGACTGCAAGTGATGCTTTGATGCTTATAATATTCTTGCCCAATGTAAGATTGGATATTTCGAATCCAAACTGGGGTAAAAATGTTAGCGAGTTTGGTTGACCCAAAGTAAAGAGCTCATCAAAAGGAACGCGCATTGAACTGTCAGTTTTGTAAGATGACCCAATAGCCAACCTATGCTCAAGAACATGCTTATCTCCATGGGTGTTGTTCAGTCGTTTCATTAGTTTGACACCTTGAGCCGCCATTGCTACAAAGCTCATGTCAGTCCTGCACTTGTGTGTGTTCTCAGCAAATCTAGTGAAGCTGTCTAGTTGAGCCAGACTGACCTCCATCATCTCCTTCTGTGACCAGATCTCCTTCACTCCTTGTGAAACACTCTGGAGAGCTTCATTCCTCTGTGCCTCTACTGATGCTACGATACCATCAAACACATTGTTCACTTCACTCTTCATAAGCTCACTATACTCTAGTGCCTTGCCTTCAGCCTTACTAGCCTTCTCTAAATAATCACTAAACTCTTGTTTCTTTTCCGTGACTAAATCAGCCAACTCCTTCATTCTTGTCTCCAAAGTATGCCTTGTCTCTTCAGCCAAGCTGTATTGATGGTCACTGGGAGTACACACTCAGCACAAACCAATTCAGAACAGCTAGTACACCAGTAATTCAGTTCTACTCTGATGTGCCTTGGACAATAACTCGGCTTAGACACAATAAGCTGTTGACTTTCTTTGTTACCTATGACATGGTGTTCTCGAAAAATAGCTATCTTCTTGTGCAATGTCAGACACGGTTGACAGATCATGGCGTCACAATCATAGCACCAAGCAACCATTACTGCCTGTTCCCCACACGACTTACACTCGACTAGCTGGTGTGGTCCACCATTGTCCTCTCGTTGCTGCTGTAGTCTCTTGAGTGGTAGTTCTTGTAGAGAATATTGGTTGACAGGCAGTAGCCCCGCCCCCTCGCTTAGCTCGTGTTTAGCGCGGCACACGGGACACTTCAGTGAGTGGTTCTCCTCGTTCAGTGAGCGCTGTATACACTCTCGACAGAACGTGTGTAGACAGGGCAGACTCCGCGGATCCTGGAACAACTCCAGACAGATACCACAATTCAGATGATGCTCCGAGTCCATCGCATCCAAAACACCAGCTTCACCCAAGTGACGTAATGTGACGCAATAACAATAATGCTATTCGACAGTTGTACTCTTGATAATCTCCTGCCCACATAACTACTATACAAGGAAACGTGCACAAAGTGCATGAATATGTAGCAGTTATGCAAGCCAGGCTAATCTAACATCTTACTGGTTAAATCATGTGGTCGTCTTTCAATGCACACCTTGTAAAAGCTTTGCTCTCCATGCCAAGTACTAAATAACACTTACAGTCATGCAGCCTGTCTCGATCCCAGCAAAAATTTACTTACACATACACCATGCATGCATGCAGACAACTGTGACAAAGCAGTAATAATGCTCAGCACATACAGTGGGGAATAAACTGCAGCAGCTATAATTATATAATTATTGTGCAACTGTGCATGTGACTACCGAGAGAGATGTCAAAATCTAGGTAACTATGGACTCTGCATGCTTGTTTGTGGGTATTATAGTTTGTGGGTATTATAGTTTGTGGGTATTATAGTTTGTGGGTATTATAGTTTGTGGGTATTATAGTTTGTGGGTATTATAGTTTGTGGGTATTATAGTTTGTGCAGTAGATCCAAACCTCGCCAGTCGAACCCGAATGGACAAATTCGGGGTCTATGCATGTCAGTATTATACCAGTTGATATTGCAAGTGCGTAATTATTAATGATTGAGTCTGCTGTTGAACTAAGATGATCACATTTTGAATCATGCATACTATAACAGATAGCTAAATTTTTGGATTATTATAAAGTATAGCATACCGAGACAACCGTGTTCACTTTTTACGAGTGAGGATTAAACTGTATATTGGTATGTCATACTCAATTTGCTAGTATCGTTTCACGCATGCTTGTAGCAAGTTTGCTTTGTTAACATACGAGAAGCTCAAACTTATTATCGAGTCAATCATGCGTGAGTTTCATGCAGGTATTCAATCATTGTTCTCAACAACACGAAAGTATTGTTAAGCTAGCTAGTGATAATAATTACGCTCACTTTTTAACTTTGTTTTGTGTACTATAGTCTTTGGAAGATTTGTGCATGGTATCTCAACATCATGCTTTTGGGGGTCATGCAGTTGCCCTATTACTAGCTTGATATAATTTTATATGCATAATTATTATGCATGCATGCATGATAAAACTGAATACAAGATCGAATGAATCATTAGTTAATAGTTTATCCAAGCTTGATTAGCATAGTCTGTAGCTATACAGCAAATGCATACAAACAAGGTCAGTTTCGAATCATAATACGTTAGTAGTTGACACTATATAGCTTGTTTTTCAAAATGTTCGCAACCTCTTATCAGTCTTCTTCAATGTGGTATTTATTCCTAAGTGTTTGTGTCCTTATATGCATACGTATTTCCGAGCTTCATGATCATCAGTAAGACCTCTTAAAGGTTTAGACTCTTGGTATTTTATTACCCATGCATATCAGACTACTATAATTCAGTAATCCGAACAACTAGATAGCTATCGGCAGTTACATAACTGATTTGTAAAAATTTTATTACTATTGCCGCACATGAAGTGCTCACAAGACAATATATTTTGTTTATATTATCAGAGTGAAGTCAGTACTAACATTATGCACACTAACACAACAGATTGCTATCAATAATATTGTCATAAGAATAAGTATGTTGACAAAAATCAAAAAATAGATTATACAAAAAATTAAAAATTATAATCTTATATCATAATCAATATAATTATGGAGTCATGTTGACAAAATCAAATTCAACCAAAAATAGATCAAACAAAAATTTATAATAAATTTGCTTCGAGGTCATCACTGAAGCTTGAGCTCATATCATCATCTTCAGCACTATTCAATAGTTCCATTCGAACTTGTACAGTCTCAGAGGATATGGCTCCTGAAAACTTGCATCTAACTACCAGTGACTTATAATCCTTTTGCAAACAACGGAAATCAGCATCGATAACCCATTCCAGATCATCTGAACCATCTAGCAACTTTACGGAGCATTCAATTTTAATTGCATCTTCCTCAGTAAAACTCTCAATACCGCTTTCAGAACTTGACGGTAAAACATTCAATGCAACTAGCCCTTTCTGATGAAGTGAAGTATCATTTACTTTAGATTCATCTTCATTGGTGCACTCTGAGTGAGAATCATTCTTGGTGGTAAGAATTGGTCCTTCATCATCCTCCTCAAATGAGTCAATTTCCATGCGTAAGACTCTATTTGACCACAGATATATTGTTGGTTCAATGTCACCGTCAGAAGAGCTCTCTTCGTGAAATTTAGTGGAATTGAGATCATGCTCAGATTCTTTGTCATCGTTTTCAGGTTTCTTGTCATCATGCTCAGATTCTTCATCGTCATCATTCTCAGATTTCTTGTCATCATGCTCAGATTCTTCGTCGTCATCATTTTCATATTTCCTGTCACCATTTTTAGATTCCTCATTAAAATCATTACTAGGGTCATCATAAACTTCTTTAGACCAGTACATCGATACATTCAAACTGCAATTTTCACGAAGATATTCTGAAGAGATGATTTCCCCTCCCACCGTCAGTGACACTGACATAGATTCCTTTCTTCCATTTATAATTCCTGATTCGGGAGATGGTAAGAAAAAGAGTGATGGTCTACCCAAGATAAACAGCTCCTTAAGATCTACATGCAAAGGAAATTCCTCCTCATTTCCGCACAACGGAAGAATAGCAACCATATTTCGGTTGAGAGCTGTTTCGTCGACTTTAACATTTTTGATTTGACTCATTAACTTGATACACTGGGTTGCCATAGATACAAAACTTGCATCGGTTGTGCACTTGTGGGTTTGGTCAGCAAATCTAGTGAAGCTGTCTAGTTGAGCCAGACTGACCTCCATCATCTCCTTCTGTGACCAGATCTCCTTCACTCCTTGTGACACACTCTGGAGAGCTTCATTCCTCTGTGCCTCTACTGATGCTACGATACCATCAAACACATTGTTCACTTCACTCTTCATTAGCTCACTATACTCTAGTGCCTTGCCTTCAGCCTTACTAGCCTTCTCTAGGTAATTGCTGAATTCTTCGTTCTTTTCCTTAACTAAACTACCCAATTCCTTCATCTCAGTCTGAAAGCTATGGCGTGCCTCTTCAACCAAGCTGTGCTCATGCCCTGTATGACTACCAGCAAGTAGGCAATCAGAACAAACTAACTCAGAGCATGGAACACAAAAGTGCTTCAAGTTCTGGTCAATGTGTATCAGACATTTAGGAATTGCCACTTTCCTTAAAGAAGCTCTAGGACTCACCTTGTTAGCTTCTTCCTCTGTTGGTTTCTTTGCAACGTGGTGTTCTCGAAAAATAGCTAATTTCTTGTGCGATGCTTCACACAGTGGGCAGATCATAGCGTCACATTCATAGCACCAAGCAACCATTACTGCCTGTTCCCCACACGACTTACACTCGACTAGCTGGTGTCCACCATTGTCCTCTTGTTGTTGCTGTAGTCTCTTGAGTGGTAGTTCTTGTAGAGCATATTGGTTCACAGGCAGTAGCCCCGCCCCCTCGCTTAGCTCGTGTTTAGCGCGGCACACGGGACACTTCAGTGAGTGGTTCTCCTCGTTCAGTGAGCGCTGTATACACTCTCGACAGAACGTGTGTAGACAGGGCAGACTCCGCGGGTCCTGGAACAACTCCAGACAGATACCACACTTCAGATGCTCCTCCATCGCATCCAAAACACCAGCTCCACCCAAGTGACGTAATGTGACGCAATAACAATAATGTTATTCAACAGTTGCATTGTCCTGAATATGATAATCATACAAACACCAGTGTGTGTGTGTTCAAAGAATACTATCTATTCTGTGTGTGCAGAGAATATCGGTAGAAACTTTAACAGAAAATTTCCCAATGAGCGAAATAAAATAATTTGGCAAATTTTGTCACTGAAAACAAGATTTTTGCAAAATTTCTGTAATTCTCAATTTTTTCTAACAAATAATCACTGTTGTCTTCATATAGTACTTCTAAGCTTTACTAGTATACCATATAGAAGAGGAAAAATATCCGAAATCTCACATTTAAAAGCTGAAGTACTTTCAGTGTATGCAAGTAGTGCAGTGTCCACAGTTCAGCTACATGTAGGTTAGCTTGTTTTACGATTTTTATATTGTTTGCTGATTTTAGCTCAATTTTTGTTTGTGTATCTTGTCCGTAGTAGAATCAGTTGAATGGAGAGTAGACTATATATGTACTCAGCTCAAGCTCTCTCAAGGTAAGAGAGAGAGAGAAAAATTTTGATTTAGCTTCACTCTGTCACTTCAGGACTGATGTTGGTGAACTATGTGTGCAGTTGAGACTAAAGAGGCGTCACCCAGTCACTGGTGAGACCACACCCCTCACGTGTGCTGTAGGTGGAGACACCTTTATAGAATGCTACTCAAAGGTTAGTGCTATTTTTAGCATCAACAAAGACGTAATTAATATTGTTACAGATCTCAAGCAAGCACACACGTTTATGATGGAAAATTTATCATGACAATTTCAATTGAATGTTACCATAGCTACAGTAAATATGAGTTAAGCTATATAACTGACATCGCCTTCAAGTATCGCAGCACCTAAATGTAGCTTGCACGTAATTGTCAGTGGATGATACTCATTTTTAGAGGCCTTAACAATAAGAATTCTCCAACATGAAGGACCTGATTTAACTTCAGCAGATATAGCCGAACCATTATACCGTGCTGTCACACTTAGTTTAAACTCGAAAACATGTGGTGGAAGTAACTCAGGAAATCTTATTCCGCCGACGTCTAATGATACATTGACGTACAGCTTGCTACGGTTAGAGCTTAATAGTTCTATATCAGGAGCAGGTGAGAATTTAAACTTCAAAGGCTGTCCCAATCCAAATACCACATGCAGTCGAAAGTTCAGATGATCTTTGCTACAATGCGATTCAAGATGAGCCTGTGACTTTATCTTCCTCTCATCAAGAGCATTCTTATCTCCATGAAAATTCTTCAGTCGTTCCATCAGCTTGACACTTTGAGCTGCCATTGCTACATCAGTTCTGCACTTGTGTGTGTTCTCAGTAAATCTAGTGAAGCTGTCTAGTTGAGCCAGACTGACCTCCATCATCTCCTTCTGTGACCAGATCTCCTTCACTCCTTGTGACACACTCTGGAGAGCTTCATTCCTCTGTGCCTCTACTGATGCTACGATACCATCAAACACATTGTTCACTTTACTCTTCATAAGCTCACTATACTCTAGTGCCTTGCCTTCAGCCTTACTAGCCTTCTCCAAATAATCACTAAATTCTTGTTTCTTTCTCGTGACTAAACCAGCCAACTCCTTTATTCTTGTCTCCAAAGTATGCCTTGCCTCTTCAGCCAAACTGAATTGATGATCTTTGTGATCTCGGACTAGACACTCAGCACAAACCAATTCAGAACAAGTAGTACACCAGTAATTCAGTTCTACTCTGCAATGTCTTGGACAATAACTGGACTTAGACACAATAGGCTGTTGACTTTCTTTGTTACCTACGACATGGTGTCCACGTAAACTCGCTATCTTCTTGTGCAATGTCACACACGGCTGACAGATCATGGCGTCACAATCATAGCACCAAGCAACCATTACTGCCTGTTCCCCACACGACTTACACTCGACTAGCTGGTGTGGTCCACCATTGTCCTCTCGTTGCTGCTGTAGTCTCTTGAGTGGTAGTTCTTGTAGAGCATATTGGTTCACAGGTAGGAGCCCCGCCCCCTCTCTTAGCTCGTGTTTAGCGCGGCACACGGGACACTTCAGTGAGTGGTTCTCCTCGTTCAGTGAGCGCTGTATACACTCTCGACAGAACGTGTGTAGACAGGGCAGACTCCGCGGGTCCTGGAACAACTCCAGACAGATACCACACTTC
This sequence comes from Haliclona indistincta, assembly GCA_964017065.1. NCBI lineage: Eukaryota > Metazoa > Porifera > Demospongiae > Haplosclerida > Chalinidae > Haliclona > Haliclona indistincta. Next base: position 14,787,119 of record OZ024786.1, on the reverse strand, counting down.
AGATGCTCCTCCATCGCATCCAAAACACCAGCTCCACCCAAGTGACGTATTGTGACGCACTAGTTATTCAATACTTGTTGGAATGATAATCATGCAAACACCACCAGTGTGTGTGTTCAATGAATACTATCTATTCTGTGTGTGCAGAGAATATCGGTAGAAACTTTAACAGAAAAAATTCCCAAAATGAGCGAAATAAATATAATTTGGCAAATTGTGTCACTGAAAACAAGACAAATTTTGAGATTGCAAAATTTCTGTATTTCTCAATTTTTTCAGGCAAATAACCATAGAAGCTCTTCTATGGTATACTAGTATGAAGTACTTTCAGTGTCTACAAGTAGTGTAGTGTCCACAGTTCAGATTAACTATAGTTTTTGTGAATGTCATGATCTTGAATAAATTGCTGGTTTTAAGCTCAAAATTATGTTTGTGTATCTCAATTGTCTGTAGTATTATTTGGACTAGAATCAGTTGAGTGGAGAGTAGACTATGTACTCAGCTCAAGCTCTCTCAAGGTAAGAGACAGAGAAAAAATCTTTAATTTTGCTTCACTCTGTCACTTCAGGATGATGGTGAACCATGTGTGCAGTTGAGACTGAAGAGGCGTGATCCAGTCACTGGTGAGACCACACCCCTCACGTGTGCTGTGGGTGGACACACCTTTAGAATGCTACTCAAAGGTGAGTGCTATTCTAGCATCAACAATGATGCAATTAATTTTAATAATTATTGTATTTTTACAGATCTCAAGCAAGCACACAGTATGATGGAAAATTTATCATGACAATTTGAATGTTTCCATAGCTACAGAAAAATTATGAGTTATGCTGTATAATTGACAGTGCCTTCAAGTATTGCAGCACCTAAAAGTAGCTTGCACGTAATTGCCAGTGGATAATATTTATTTGCAGAGACCTTAACAATAACTGTCCAAGATGAAGGTCCTGATTCAACTCGAGCAGATGTAGCCGAATTATTATACAGTGCGGTCACACTTAGTTCAAACTCGAAAACACGTGGTGGAAGTAACTCTGGAAATCTTATTCCACCAACTTCTAAAGATACATTGAAATTTACTTTGTTGAGCCAAGAGCGCATGGATATTTGTGTTCCAGGAGCAGGTGAGAATTTAAACATTAAAGGCTGTCCCAATCCAAATACCGTATGCAGTCGAATGTTTGGGTGATCCTTGCTACAATGCGATTCAAGAGCGTGTGACTTTAGTTTCTCCTCGTCAAGAGCATTCTCATCTCCATGAATATCCTTCAGTCGTTCCATCAGCGCAACACTTTGAGCTGCCATTGCTACATCAGTCTTGCACTTCTGGGTGTTCTCAGCAAATTTAGTGAAGCTGTCTAGTTGAGCCAGACTGACCTCTATCATCTCCTTCTGTGACCAGATCTCCTCCTTCACTCTCTGTGACACACTCTGGAGAGCTTCATTCCTCTGTGCCTCTACTGATGCTACGATACCATTAACCCTTTAAGCCCTAATGACGCAATTTTGCGTCATACATACTTCAGACAGCATAACTTAATGAAAAAGTGCTAAAATATCACAAAATTAAGCCAAATTGAAGAATACAAATAACCGCAAAAAATTGACCGGTTTTCCGTGCGACACATGCGCTAAACGTATTGGCTTCGGCATTTCTATGGCTTCAGTGCAAATTTCACAACATTTTAGGAAAAACAAAATGGCTGCCAAGAAAATTTGGACGTTTTATGGCTTCGGGTGCTCGGAAAACACATTTTTACGCATTCTCTATGATCTGGGCTACATTTTACATTGACCAAAACCACTGCTATTTACATGTACTTTTCAGTAGCCAGCCCCAAAGTACTAACTTTGAGCAAAATTTGACGAGGTCGCTGCACTTTATCGGCTTCACTTTCGAAGTGGGAGGGGCATATCGACCGACTTGAGTGTGAGCAATTGCGGCTACTCACTGGCGTAAAAAGACGCAAATTTGAGACCGGTAGCACAAAAGACACACGAGATATTCACGATAGAAGTGGTCAGCATTTACTAGGTTAAAATTTCAGCAAGATAATTTAGTAGTTAAAGGGTTAAACACATTGTCCACTTTACTCTTCATAAGCTCACTATACTCTAGTGCCTTGCCTTCAGCCTCACTAGCCTTCTCCAAATACTCACTAAATTCTTGTTTCTTTTCCGTGACTAAACCTGCCAACTCCTTTATTCTGGTCTCCAAAGTATGCCTTGCCTCTTCAGCCAAGCTGTATTGATGGTCACTGTGCTCCCGGAGTAGACACTCAGCACAAACCAATTCAGAACAGCTAGTACACCAGTAATTCAGTTCTACTCTGCAATGTCTTGGACAATAACTAGACTTAGACACAATAGGCTGTTGACTTTCTTTGTTACCTACGACATGGTGTCCTCGTAAACCCGCTATCTTCTTGTGCAATGTCACACACGGTTGACAGATCATGGCGTCACAATCATAGCACCAAGCAACCATTACTGCCTGTTCTCCACACGACTTACACTCGACTAGCTGGTGTGGTCCACCATTGTCCTCTCGTTGCTGCTGCAGTCTCTTGAGTGGTAGTTCTTGTAGAGCATATTGGTTCACAGGCAGTAGCCCCGCCCCCTCGCTTAGCACGTGTTTAGCGCGGCACACGGGACACTTCAGTGAGTGGTTCTCCTCGTTCAGTGAGCGCTGTATACAATCTCGACAGAACGTGTGTAGACAGGGCAGACTCCGCGGGTCCTGGAACAACTCCAGACAGATACCGCACTTCAGATCGTCCATCACTCAGATCAGCAAATTTTAAGCGGGCAGTGACGTAAATTTGCGCAATGTTGTTCGGCAATACCGCAAAGTGATCATGATCCTCGTCATTATCAGATGTGAACATCATGCACATTGGCTCATAGCGATAAAATACTATGAGAAGCGATTGCTGTACATGTATGTTAGCAAAGCTTTTAGAGGATAAAACACTTTGCTATAGTTTCATAGTTTTTAATAATTTTTAAAGGTTTTCCATGATATAAAATTATTATTCGACGACAATAATAAACTAGAGGCAGCGTCAGAGGGAAATGACAAACAAAAATTAATTTGAAGAAGTCAAGATCACAAAAAGAGAAACGACAGCAGCTGCAAAATCATTCGCACATTGAATTAAGAAAGTTTTAGAGTTGTGTGATCTTGCAAATAAATTATTGTTAATCATAAGCTAAAGTGAAGGAGATCGATGTTAGCCTACAAACATTGGATCGTTATTTCTTGACATTTACATGTGAAGCCTCTCAAGCATGTGCATCATTATTGAGAAAATCAAGTCACAATTTGTAGTGTACAAATAAATTATGCTCTATATGTGATCTTGTCCTCAATTGTCACTGCTCCCGATACCTTGCACTTGATTACCAGTGCAAAATAGTTAACAAAAGTTCTACGTAGGTTCACAAATATTTTCCAAGATGACTGATTGATTTTAATTTTAGTATGAGAAACATTCTCATTGCAAGACGTTGCAGTGACATTGAGTTTATCAGTCTCACAGATATGAGTAAGTGATGGAAAAAACTGCGAAAAACCAGATGTTTTGAATTGCTGTGATACTTCAACAGATACTGTTGAGTCAGTGCGTTTAGAAATTTTTGCACCAGAACTAGGATAAAACAATAGTGAAGGTTGTTCCAAAGCAAATAGACTATTCAAAGGAACACGGAGAGCTCTAGTGTCACTGTGAGTTGCAATAACCATTCCCTTGTGGTCTAGAACAGCCTCATCCCATGGATATCTTTCAGTCGCTCCATCAGCTTGATTCCTTGAGATGCCATCGCTACATAGCTAGTATTAGTCGTGCACTTGCTGGTGTGGTCAGCAAATCTAGTGAAGCTGTCTAGTTGAGCCAGACTGACCTCTATCATCTCCTTCTGTGACCAGATCTCCTTTACTCCTTGTGACACACTCTGGAGAGCTTCATTCCTCTGTGCCTCTACTGATGCTACGATACCATCAAACACATTGTTCACTCTACGCTCACTATACTCTAGTGCCTTAATTGACTTCAATCACACGAGCCTTCTCTAAATACTCACTAAACTCTTGTTTCTTTTCCGCTACTAAACCAGCCATCTCCTTTATCTTAGTCTCTAAGTTGTGGTGTACATCCTCAGACAAGCAGTGATCATGGTATTTGTGGGCCCCGAGTAGACATTCAGCTCAAACCACCTCAGAGCAAAGGGTACACCAGTATTTTAGTTCTACCCTGACATGCTTCACACAACATGTTACCAGGCTGGGCTTAGCATTATTTCTTTCAGGCACATTGGGTGATCTGCTATCATTATTCTTTACAACATGATGCCTTTGAAAGATGACCAACTTCTTGTGCTGATCATTGTTGACAGATGACGCCATCGCAGTCCTCACACCAAGCAACCACTGGTCCGACCTGTTCCCCACCCGACTTACACTCGACTAGCTGGTGTGGTCCACCATTGTCCTCTCGTTGCTGCTGTAGTCTCTTGAGTGGTAGTTCTTGTAGAGCATATTGGTTCACAGGTAGTAGCCCCGCCCCCTCGCTTAGCTCGTGTTTAGCGCGGCACACGGGACGCTTCAGTGAGTGGTTCTCCTCGTTCAGTGAGCGCTGTCTACACTCTCGACAGAACGTGTGTAGACAGGGCAGAATCCGCGGGTCCTGGAACAACTCCAGACAGATACCACACTTCAAATCGTCCATCGCTCATAGCGATGTTTTAAATTATTATTGGACAACTAGAGTTCTTAGAACACATACCCTGTGCGCTATGCTGTGCTGTATCAATTTCATGTGTAATTCATGTGAGCAGTTGCAAAACGGAAAACGCGGACTGTTGCAGTGAACTACATTGTATTATACAGTGAACACGCGTTTAATTGTTCGCTCAGTCTCACAATTGTGGCACACCCACATACCGGAATGTTCTAATCGGCGATGTTGCTAATACGAACACATGGCCATAGCACGCGACAGGAGACTATCTCGACTTCGCGGGCGTCTTTCAAAGAATAAATATTCAACTACCAACCTGTTGAGAGCTATTTCATGACAATCTTCGAGCAGTAAGGCAGTAAACAGCCGCGTTTTTTGTACACACACATAAATACGGACATAGACAAACGCTTAACCCTCCGGCGCCCACGCGCCCAGGGTAATAATAAACTAGAGGCAGTGCCAGAGGGCAATGATAAACAAAAAAATTAATTAGAAGAAGTCACAAAAAGAGAAACGAAAGCAGCTGCAAATCATTCGCACATTTACTCGGAATTACCAAACTAGAGTTATGAGATGGATGTGATCTTGCAAATTGTTAATCATAAGCTGAAGTGAAGGAGATGTTTGCCCACATACATTGGTTCGTTATTTTTAACACGAATTGAAGTGTACAAATAAATTATGCACTATATGTGATCTTGTCCGCTATTGTCACTGCTCCTGATAACTTGCACTCGATTACCAGTGGATGATAATAGATATTTCTACGTAGGTTCACATTTATTTTCCAAGATGACTGATTGATTTCAATTTCAGTAGAAACATCTTGGTAATTATGCCTCGGTGGGCGGAGCCACGAGGTTCGTCGGTTTGTCATTCATTCGTTCCGTCCGCAGGCAGAACTCCGCGTCGGCTGAAAACTAAGCGCTGATACTTGCAATACATGTTCAACTCGGTGTTGCCTCGGAACTGAATTGATAGACTTTTGGTTTCAAAGCTTCGTTACCTTGAATGGCATTGCTGGACTCGCTCAGCATTGTGGGACTTCGCTGAAGATAAAGCTGTCTACTATAGTCTTCTTCACAGCTTGTAAGACAATTCTTTACTCAAGGTAGTACAGTGAGTGCTGAGAAATCAATCGTGCTATCGCTAAGCAGCGCCAGCTCCAGCAAGCTAGCAACCAGCGCTCACGTGCTGTGTTGATTATAGGCACGCCCAACTGAATTCCATGTGGTTAGCACTGCTAGGCTTCTGATTGCATAGTTGCAACCCCACTAGCTTATTCTGCAAACAGTGCTGTATTGCAGCTTGTTGCAACGCTCTTCAGCTTTAATTTCATCATACAGGAATTGCATTGCATAACTATTATACTGCATTGTGATTGCTGTACTTGCTGTACAGAAATCATGTATACATGCATCTGCAGCTGTTGCCTTGTTTGTAGAATGGTGGATAGTTTAATTTATTGTGTTTGTGGATATTTGTGTATATTTTTATAACTTTAGTTTTTATGACTGTACCGAGGCATCAGCACCTTGGTGCTTTCATTATATGCTGCAGTGACACTGAGTTTACCAAACTCACAGATGCGTGTAAATGGTGGAAATAACTGCGAAAAAGAAGTTGTTTTGAATTGCAGCGATACTTCAATAGATACTGTTGAGTCAGTGCGTTTAGAAATTTTTGCACCAGAACTAGGATAAAACCTAAACGACGGTTGACCCAAAGCAAATGAACTATTCAAAGGAACACGAAGAGCTCTAGTGTCACCGTGAGTAGCAATAACCATTCCCTTGTGCTCTAGAGCAGCCTCATCTCCATGACTATCTTTCAGTTGCTCCATCAGCTTGATTCCTTGAGATGCCATAGCTACATATCGTGTACTAGTCGTGCACTTGTGTGTGTTTTCAGCAAATCTAGTGAAGCTTTCTAGTTGAGCCAGACTGACCTCCATCATCTCCTTCTGTGACCAGATCTCCTTCACTCCTTGTGACACACTCTGGAGAGCTTCATTCCTCTGTGCCTCTACTGATGCTACGATACCATCAAACATATTGTTCACTTCACTCTTCATAAGCTCACTATACTCTAGTGCCATGCCTTCAGCCTCACTAGCCCTCTCCAAATACTCGCTAAACTCTTGTTTCTTTTCCACTACTAAACCAGCCATATCCTTTATCTTAGTCTCTAAGTTGTGGTGTGCCTCTTCAGCCAAGCTGTAGTCATGGTCTTTGTGGGCCCCGAGTAGACATTCAGCACAAACCACCTCAGAACAAAGGGTACACCAGTATTTTAGTTCTACCCTGACATGCCTTGGACAACATGAAGCCATGCTGAACTTGGACTTATTTCTTGCAGGCACATTCGGTGATCTGCTATCATTGTTCTTTACAACATGATGATCACGCAAGCCAACTAACTTCTCATGCTGACCTACACAGGGCCGGCAGATGACGCCATCACAGTCCTCACACCAAGCAACCACTGGTCCGGTCTGTTCTCCACACGACTTACACTCGACTAGCTGGTGTCCGCCATTTTCCTCTCGTTGCTGCTGTAGTCTCTTGAGTGGTAGTTCTTGTAGAGCATATTGGTTCACAGGCAGTAGCCCCGCCCCCTCGCTTAGCTCGTGTTTAGCGCGGCACACGGGACACTTCAGTGAGTGGTTCTCCTCGTTCAGTGAGCGCTGTATACACTCTCGACAGAACGTGTGTAGACAGGGCAGACTCCGCGGGTCCTGGAACAACTCCAGACAGATACCACACTTCAAGTCGTCCATGATCTCGCTCCAGGGGGGGTACGACAAGCTAATTTATTCTGACGTATTGCTAACATACGACACGCCCACTAACGAATGGAATGTATGCAGGATAGTTTAAACAGTTTGCCATCGCGCTATAGTACATGATATCGAGCTCAGGTGTGCATTGTTTACACTCCAGATCAAGGCAAGTAATATTCCAGAACAATCTACTGAAAATAGCTAAAACAAGTTTCTACTGTTACAGTGATTGGACAACATTTGTGCGTATTGCAGCCAGAGTTTGTGCGCCACAGTCGCAATTTCTTTACATTATTAACTGAATGATGCTCAAGAATGGTAGCGATGCTGTTTTGATCACGTTGGTGCTTTCTTGGGTGAATAGTTTTGCCAACCAATTCTCCATCTTCATCTCTCTATACTGCAAAAACTAAAAGAGGTAAGGGTGGGGTAAGGTAGCTTAAACGAAAGCTCTTGGGTAGTAGTATCCATTCCGCAACACACTTACCGTCGAAATTGTCCTCTAAAGACGAAGCTGACCAGGAAAGTCGCAATGTATTTTGATTTACCCTACGAGCAGTAACGTCAGCATTACGTCAGAATAAATTAGCTTGTCGTACCCCCCCTGATCTCGCTCAGTGACTCACGTGTGTTTGAACAATCCGCTAATTTGATTGGTCAGCGTTTATTTCCGGTTTGACCCTGTACTACTACTGTACATGATTGTACGAATATAATTTTTTGTGAATTAGTATGTGAATAAACATTGCTAACAAATGACAATAATTATTATAAGTCTGTGTCCATTCTGTGGAAAATAGTTATTTTATACAAATGCAGTATCAAAAATTATTCTCATTATATTTCACATCAATTAGCATTAATTTGTTATAATAAATTATACCATGATGCATTGTTTTGAAAAAAAATAATGGTGTCTACATGTATATCATTGGAATTGGTCGTGAGCGGCTATTACGGACCAACACAATCAATTAGAAGAGGTACATATGAACTAGCATTTAAATCTGCTATAACATTAATATGAACTGAGATGAAGAGGTTTATTTCTTTCAAGGCTAGCCGTGGAATCGTAAAGCATGAATGCATCTTAAAATAGCTATAGTAATATGCTGATGATCAATTGTAATTATAAGTGTCCAAACTTTCCTTGTGCAGTGCTGTATGCATTAGTGGCTATACCTCTGTACAAGTAGTCTAAGACTAAAAACTGAAGTGTTAATACCACACCGAAGGTGGGAGGATTGCCTCACTTTTGCCATCGAAAGCGGGAAAAGTGAAGCAATTCTCCCACTTTCGGTGTGATATTACCACTTATATGTCTGTGTATACATTTCAAGGCTCTGAGCATGCATTTGCTCTGATGCAAGATTCCAGTGCAAGATTCCACTTTGTGAATGTCATGATCGATCATTAGTGGTTTACTGGTTCTTAGTTTTGCATTTTCACTGTCGTGTTTGGTATCTGCACTGACTAGATTCATCTGAGCGGTCAGCTATTGTACTGAGTTCAACACACTCCGGCAAGGCATGCACAAGATCTTTAGTTCAATATTATCACCCGTCAATTCAGGATGTTGCACATGTTGGTGACAATGTTTGCCGCTGAGATAGGAGAATCACTGAGGTTACGCCCCTCTCGTTAGCTGTAGGTATAGAAACACCTTTATAATGCTGCTCAAGGGTGACAGGTATTTTATGCACTACATGTACCAGTGACATATAGTTTTAAAAATTACATGTATAGTTCTCAAGCAATCACACAGTATGGTATAAAACTTATCATACTATAATTATAACTATTATAAAGTAATAGTAAATTAATAATGCTGTATATTCCATCTCACTTTCATGATTCACAGCTCCAGAGAGCTTGCAGTGAATTGTAAGCGGACGATAACCCATTGCACGTACTGGAATGCTAATCATCCAAGATGACCGACCCACTTCAACTTCAGTAGAGACAGGCGTACCATCATACAAGGCCGAGACATCGAATTTGCATATTTGGTGCAGAGATGGGAAAAATACCTCTTGGAAACAGATACCTTCTGCTTGTAGCTGATAATGATACTTTGACTTTCACCCCACAGCCTAGAGAGCGATGAGAAATTTTTGATCCTGTGGTAGGAGAGAATGTTAATCCAAACCTAAAAATTTTAGGTTGTCCCAAGGCAAATAGCTTATTCAGTTTCTTGCTAGTTGCAAGGATCATCTTCTTGGGTTCAAAAGCAGCCTCATTTCCATGAACATCCTTCAGTCGTTCCATCAGCTTGACACCTTGAGCTGCCATTACGTAGCTTGTATTAGTCGTGCACTAGTGGACTTGGTCAGCAAATCTAGTGAAGCTGTCTAGTTGAGCCAGACTGACCTCCATCATCTCCTTCTGTGACCAGATCTCCTTCACTCCTTGTGACACACTCTGGAGAGCTTCATTCCTCTGTGCCTCTACTGATGCTACGATACCATCAAACACATTGTTCACTTCACTCTTCATAAGCTCACTATACTCTAGTGCCTTGACTTCAGCATTGTCGGCCTCCTCCAAATACTCACTGAATTCTTCCCTTTTGCGCTCAACTAAACTACCCAACTTCTTCATCTTGACCTCAAAGCTATGCCTTGCCTTCTCGACCAAGCTGTACTTATGACGTTCGTGGGTCACATGTAGACATTCAGCGCAAACCACCTCAGAACAGCGGTTACACCGTACCGATATTTCATTTCTTCTCAGAGGTGTTTTGGACAACATGGTAATTCACTTTCTTTGCTCTTTACGACATGATTTCGACATGATTCTTTGTCATTTTGCGCCTATCAATGTCACGCCCCACCCCCCCCCAGTACGGGGCAAGTAGGGGATTATAGGGGATTTGCACAAACAGGAAGTCAAAAGCCCCAGGGAGGGGCAAAGTTGGCGATGCAAATCCCCTACTAATCCCGTATATATCCCCACCCTGCCCCTACGGGATTTGACCTTACATATAGAAGAATGACTCAGCTACACGTATATCATGAAATCCAAGCGTAACCGGAGTTGGTCAAATGCCCGACCCTCGGGCAAAATTTCGTTGTATAATCCCGTACAACCCCCACCCCTGTCCCGTACTGGGGGGGGGGGGGGGGGTGGGGCGTGACATTGATAGGCGCATTTGTTTCAGCTATTGATTCACTCGCACTTCGCCCGAACTTCTTAATTGATTTAATAACATGCCCACGCAGAATCGACATTTTCTCGTGCTGACTCAAGCATTGTTGGCAGATCATTGCATCGCAGTCCCCACACCAAGCAACCACTGGTCCGGCCTGTTCCCCACACGACTTACACTCGACTACCTGGTGTCCACCATTGTCTTCTCGTTGCTGCTGTAGTCTCTTGAGTGGTAGTTCTTGTAGAGCATATTGGGTCACATGCAGGCAGTAGCCTCCCCCTCCTTGCCGCTTATAGTTCGAGTCGTGTTTAGCGCAGCACACTGGACATTCAAGTGAGTGGTTCTCCTTATTCAGTGCGGAGCGCTGTATACACTCTCGACAGAACGTGTGTAGACTCCGCGGGTCCTGGAACAACTCCTGACAGATAGCACTCTTCAGATCGCCCATGATCTCGTTCCCAGCTATTCCACCCTTTTTCTGAATAGACGTAACTAGACGTAATTTAATACGCAGCAAAGATGACACTGTACAGTCAGTACTCACATTTATATATAAAAGCCTAAGAAATTAAAAAGATATCAAAAGGCCAGGATGTATATAGGGTTGTGAAATCTACCACTGGTCCACAATGCAAACTAACAAGGAAAAAGCATGGAATGGTAGCACGATTGACTTGCTAACAGAACATAGATCCCTACATCAGTGGCTGCTGTGGTTGGCCATAGCTAGTTCAGCTATTTGCTGTTGACTGACACCTGACGTGCATTCAGCTTGTGACATCTTATGTACAGCCACTGATGTAGGGATCTATGGTCTGTTAGCAAGTCGCAAGCATGTTGGTGAACCATGTGTGCAGTTGAGACTGACTGGTAAGAATTACAGAATTGCTGGTGAGACCACACCCCTCACCTTTAGATCTAAAGGTGAGTGCTATTTTTAGCATCATCTGTGATGTAAATTTTCAATTTTAAAACCGACCTCAAACACTGTATGATGGAGAACTTATCATGATAACGTACTTAATAACATACTTAAATGTATACAGTACCTACATGTATTAGGTACAAAATGAATTTAATTTTTATGCTGTGTACTGAATCTTGGTTTCAAATGTCACTCTTCCTGATAGCTTGCACACAATAACCAGTGGTCGATAATGCTTTGAATCAATACTTGATATTGTAGCAATAATTGTCCAAGATTCCTGACCCGCTTTAACTTCTGTATAAATAGGCGTACGATTGTACGAGGCTATGACATGAAGTTTACAACTCTCTTCAATTGGTAACAGTATCTCTGGGAAACTGTTTCCTCCCACTTCTAGTGAAACTTTAACTTGAACTGTGTACTCATTAAACAATGTAGAACTGGAAGCCAATTCTGATCCTGGAGTCGGTGAACACTTGAGTGATGGACGAACCAAAGCAAAAAGCCCATCAAGTGGAACTTTCATAGGCCTCATATTGTGAGATTCAATTATGACCATTTCTTTACGGTTTAGAGCTGCTTGGTCACCATGAATATTCATGAGTTGCTCCATCAGCTTGATAGCCTGGCAGGCCATAGCTACGTAGCTTGTATCAGTCGTGCATTTGTGGGTGTGGTCAGCAAATCTAGTGAAGCTGTCTAGTTGAGCCAGACTGACCTCCATCATCTCCTTCTGTGACCAGATCTCCTTCACATCTTGTGACACACTCTGGAGAGCTTCATTCCTCTGTGCCTCTACTGATGCTACGATACCATCAAACACATAGTTCACTTTACTCTTCATTACCTCACTATACTCTAACGCCTTGCCTTCAGCCTTACTAGCCTTCTCTATATACATACTAAACTCTTGGGCTTTTCCTTTGACTAAATTAGTCATCTCTTTCATCTTGGTTGCCAAATTATTGCGTGCCTTTTCAGCCAAGCTGTATTTGTGACCCTTGTGGGCCCCTAGTAGACACTCTGAGCAAACCAGCTCAGAACAAGCTAGGCAGCAGTATTTTAGCTCGACCTTGAGGTGCTTCGGACAGCATGAAATCAACCCAGTCTTGGGATTGTTTAAAGACACATCAGGCAGTTTGCTCTCTACACTCTTTATGACACGATGCCCACGTAGAACCGACATTTTCTCGTGCTGACTCGAACATTGCTGACAGATCATAGCGTCACAATCATAGCACCAAGCAACCATTACTGCCTGTTCCCCACACGACTTACACTCGACTAGCTGGTTTGGTCCACCATTGTCTTCCCGTTGCTGCTGTAGTCTCTTGAGTGGTAGTTCTTGTAGAGCATATTGGTTCACAGGCAGTAGCTCCGCCCCCTCGACGCTTAGCTCGTGTTCAGCGCGGCACACGGGACACTTCAGTGAGTGGTTCTCCTCGTTCAGTGAGCGCTGTATACACTCTCGACAGAACGTGTGTAGACAGGGCAGACTCCGCGGGTCCAGGAACAACTCCAGACAGATACCACACTTCAAGTCGTCCATGATCTCGCTCGGCACTCACGTGTGTTTGAAAAAATCCGCTAATTTGATTGGTCAGCGTTTACTTCCGGTTCGCACAAAACCCTGTACATGTACTACATGATTGTACGAATATAATTTTTGTGAATAAGTATGTGAATAAACATACTTTCAGTATAAAAATGGGATGATTTGACAATACTATAATTCAGTGTCCATGCATTCTGTGTGTTAAAATAGTTATTTTACATTACTACACAAATGCAGTATCAATTCTCCATTAATATCAGCTTTAACTCCCACTTCACTCATCATTTCTCACTTCTTAATATTCAGCCTAGTTCTGCAGAACTTCCGTCTTCTACAACTCATTCTATCTCTCTGTCATCAAGCTATGGAAATCCCTCCCATATTCGTGTCTCCATGTAATCAAATCACACAAGTACATCTCTCTCCTCAAACTCGGACTCAAATCATTCCAGATTAAAATTAATATTTCACATTAATTAGCATTAATTTGTATAATAATTATACCACCAAGCATTGCTGATGATCAATTGTAATTATAAGTGACCGTACTTACCTTATTAATTGTGCAGTAACTGTTTGTATATTAGTGGCTAAACCTCTGCAGGTACAAGTAGTCTAAGACTAAAAACTGAAGCGGTAATATCAGACCGAAGGTGGGAGAATTGCCTCAGTTTTGCCATTGAAAGTGGGAAAAGTGAGGCAATTTTCTCTGATCATCAGTGGGGCACAGCACATGAAAAATTCATCCATAATCTGTCAGGGTATGAATTTCAAGGCTCTGTGCATGCATTTGCTCTGATATAGTGTCCGCAGTGCAAGATTCCACGTTGTGAATGTCATGATCGATCATTAGTGGTTTACTGGTTCTTAATAAAATTATCTGTTCTTTCATTGTCTTGTATCTGCACTGACTAGATTCATCTGAGTGGAGAGTCAGCTATTCTTCTGAGTTCCAACTCACCCCAGCAAGGCATGCACATGATCTTTAATTTGGTTCAATATTAATTATTATTATTATTATTACCCATCAATTCAGGATGTTGCACGCTGGTGACCATGTTTGCCGCTGAGATAGGAGAATCACTGAGGTTACGCCCCTCGAGTTTGCTGTAGGTAGAGACACGTTCAGAATGCTGCTCAAGGGCGAGCGGTATATTTTAAGCACCAAAAGTGATGTATATAGTTTTAAAAATTACAAGTATACAGTAGTTCTCAAGTATATAATCACACGCAGTATGGTATAAAACCTTATCATGAAAATTGTTACTACTGTACATGCATAATTATTATAAAGTAATAGTAAAATTATGCTGTATACTCCACGTCACTTTCATGATTCACAGCTCCAGCGAGCTTGCAGTAAATTATCAGTGGACAATAACCCTTTGCACGTACTGGAACGGTAATCATCCAAGATGACCGACCCACTTCAACTTCAGTAGTAACAGACGCACCATTATACAAGGCTGAGACATCGAATTTGCAACTTTGGTGCAGAGATGGGGAAAATACCTCTTGGAAACAGATACCTTCTGCCATAGCTGATAATGATACCTTGACTTTCACAGCCTAGAGAGCGATTAGTAATTTTTGATCCTGTGATAGGAGAGAATGTTAATCTGAACCTAAAAATTTCAGGTTGTCCCAAAGAAAATAGCTTATTCAGAGGAAGTTGTTTCTTGCTAGGAGTCACAAGGATCATCTTTGTCTTGGGTTCCAAAGCAGCCTTATTTCCATGAACATCCATTAGTCGTTCCATCAGCATGACACTTTGAATTGCCATAGCTACGTATCGTGTACTAGTCATGCACTTGCGGACTTGGTCAGCAAATCTAGTGAAGCTGTCTAGTTGAGCCAGACTGACCTCCATCACTTCCTTCTGTGACCAGATCTCCTTCTGTGACCAGATTTCATTCATTCCTTGTGACACACTCTGGAGAGCTTCATTCCTCTGTGCCTCTACTGATGCTACGATACCATCAAACACATTGTTCACTTCACTCTTCATAAGCTCACTATACTCTAGTGCCTTGCCTTCAGCCTCACTAGCCTTCTCCAAATACTCACCAAACTCTAGTTTCTTTGTCATCGCTAAACTAGCCATTTCCTCCATCATGGTCTCTAAGTCGTGGCGTACCTCCTCAATCAAGCTGAATTGATGGTCTTTGTGATCATACAATAGGCATTCCGGACAAACAAGCTCCGAACAGAACACACAAAAGAACTTCAATTTTTCATCACCATGTAGCGAGCATTTTGAAGACACATTCCCGTTTTCTATTGCCTTATTGCTGCTACCGTCCTTAGGTTATTCTACAACATGATGTTCTCGCAAACCGACAATTTTTTAATGCAAGGCCACACATTGTTGACAGATCATGGTGTCGCAGTCCTCACACCAAGCAACCACTGGTCCGGCCTGTTCCCCACATGACTTACACTCGACTAGCTGGTGTGGTCCACCATTGTCCTCTCGTTGCTGCTGTAGTCTCTTGAGTGGTAGTTCTTGTAGAGCATATTGGTAAACAGGCAGCAGCCCCGCCCCCTCGCTTAGATCGTGTTTAGCGCGGCACACGGGACACTTCAGTGAGTGGTTCTCCTCGTTTAGTGAGCGCTGTATACACTCTCGACAGAACGTGTGTAGACAGGGCAGACTCCGCGGGTCCTGGAACAACTCGAGACAGATACCACACTTCAGATCAACCATGATGGCTAACTCACTGACTCACGTGTGTTTCATTAATCCGCTAATTTGATTGGTCAGCGTTTACTTCCGGATTTACTGTATAAACATTGCTAGCACAATAATAGGATGCTTATTATGAGAGCCTGGGGACGAGGCTACTTATTATGTGTCCATTCTGTGTGGAAAATAGTTATTTAACACTACACCGTTTCAATTCTCCATTAATATCAGCTTTGACTCCCACTTCACTCATCATATCTCACCTCTAGTATACAGCCTAGTTCTGCATAACTTCCATCTTCTACAACTGATTCTATCCCCCTTACCATCAAGCCATCGATCTCCATGCAAACAAATCACCGCTCAAGTGCATGTCTCTTCTCAAACTCAGACTCAAATCATTCCAGATTAAAATTATTATCAGCATTAATTTGCTATAATAATTATATACCATGCATTGTTTTGAAAAATTAAATAGTGTCTATATCATAAGAATTGATCATGAGCTATTACGGCTCCAGCACAATCAATTAGAAGAGGTACATACATACTAGCTCTAGCATTTTAGATCACAATACCTTGCATAGCTAGACCGTGCCGCGTATACCAAATAATAACGTATAGAAACATAATGTGGAATCAATCATTATGCATTATATGCACATGCATGTACTATCATTTAAGCCATATAGAAGCAGTCCTGTCATGTGTGACTATTGGCAGCCAGTGTGGCCGCCTAATTGCACAGCCATTTCAATAACATCATCTAGAACAAAATAGACTTTACTCATTTGTATAGCTACTTGATTTATAAAGCCAAACTGTAACTCACTATTATCACTACGTACAGTACCACACACTCTGGCCATTCGTAGCTCTTATGTAGATGCAAAGTCGGTCACCACCAGTGTTAGAGGTACAGCTCTGACCTATTGCAAAATAATTACATCAATGCAGTTTGTAATGCTCAGTGCAAATTTTAACTTACTTACAATCTCTGAAGGATCTTTTGCAACAAATGATACAATATTCATGCATCATATGCCTCAGATCAGCATGATGCAACAGACCATACAATGCAACATGCACTGACTGCTGAATCATTGCATGTGAACGGACATGTGTGAAAATAGTCAGCTGCATGTGAACTGGGAGTATAGTGTATGTATAATACTTACACAATATTTACTAAATTCTGTCAGTTTCTTGCTGCACGATTGAAATCATGTGACACATTAGCTATGCATCAACCTGCACTGCAGGTGGTCCACCACGACATTGATCAAATACGTCATTATGGCCCACTTAATTGTACAATGATATCTTGAGTGGTTAGAAAATCTGACGGAGACGTAGTGCATGCAATGGCATGGAAATTCTATTAATACAGCATAGCTGCACATGCGCAGGCCAGCAATACTGCACCAGAACAGATCCACCATCGTAATCCCTGCAGCCGGCCTACTTCAATTCATTGAAAAAATTAATCAACAAACAATAAGAGCTTTTTTATTGCGTGGAATAGCTCAACACTTCAATAAATTATTTCACTTGGATCACAGTAGCACTGCACATTCAGGTAGTACAGGCAAAAAAGAAAACAGCTGCAAACAGGATATTTCCCTTGAAAGTAGTCATCCTTTCAGTCTTCTTGGTCTGGTTATGAAGTCTACCTCGAGCCGGAGACTGGCTCCTTTTAAACACCTTATGAGTGAATTATGACAATGCATCATCACATGAGAACATAATGCACATGCATACATGTATACGGACAGAGAAAGGTGCACTAGAACTCATGCGGATAAACTTGAAGAAATATATAGCTTACAGGAGGTCAGACTAAACTTACGTAATCTATACCTACATGGTTTAGTCACACCTTGTAGAGCCATGGTTTATTCTCAATGCCAAGAAACCAGCTGAAATTGACAATGTAACATTTACAGCTAGCTTGCTGTCGTCAGGGAAATTAATTCACTAAAGCTTCTCATACGTTCACTCCAAAGGAGCGAACCCTGCAGCAAAAAGGAATGACGTTATATAACTCCTCTTTTGATACAGGGTTCATGCACTCTTTCTACTATTATTTTTAGCGATCTATTTTACTCTAAATGCATGAGCTTGAATGAATTACAATAAAGTATACTTGTAAGTTGTGAAACAAAAAAACAACTTTACATTATCATGTAGTTTTCACAGCACTTGTTTAGCACGGCACACCGGACACTTCAGTGAGCGGTTCTCCTTGTTCAGTGAGCGCTGTATACACTCTCGACAGAACGTGTGTAGACAGGGCAGACTCCGCAGGTCCTGGAACAACTCCAGACAGATACCACACTTCAGATCATCCATGCTGTACTGAGCGCATCAAAAACACCAGCTCCTCCCAAGTGACGTAATGTATAATTATGACGCAATAACACTATCAACCAGTTGATATGGTCCTTTTGAACGATAATCTCAAACGATAACTCCTGACTACACTGGTAGTGTAGTCATGCAGGGGTTATCTGATATCATGTTCTTTGTTAATTCTGTTAAGTATCCCATTTCAAACTTTAACATTCTTGATTTTGTATATTTTAGTTTTGCCCCAACCCGCTCTTCAACTTTCAATAAACTATGTCACACTAAATCTTCTACTAATAATATTATGTCAAGTAATATCCATTTTAATCGGTTAGTACCTGCAGATTATGGAATTCTCTTCCCCAAATTGACCTCAGTTACCTCACTCATCCTCCTCAACAATTAAATTCAAAATCACTCAATTCTTTTGATCTCATTTTCATGTGTATTTCCAATCAGATAATCCCTGTACTTTTCATTCTTTCTGTCCATGTTCAAAATGCAAACTTATTATTTTGTTCAAATTTTGTATCATGTAGTTAAGTTAGGCTAGTAGCAGAAATTTCTACTAGTCCTTGAGTTTAAATTTAGTAGTTGTGTATGCTGTAAAACCATTAATAAAATATTCATTTCTTCATCAGGTATACTAATCTTCTATCTATTTTGTGTTCTGTTTTCTGTTGATAATAATAATAATCTAGTAATAATATATAGTGAGTGTTGAATGAGTAGGTTAATTTGCCGTGTAAAGTGCTTGTATGCTGACAATCTTACCAGGTTAAAAGAGGTATTCCGATCCAAGAGTCCTCGAGGTGAGACTATGATCTCACACACTAATAATACTGTACAGTAGAAACATATATCAAAAAAATTCCCAAATGAGTGAAATAACTTTTATTATTTTTGCAAATTTTGTCACTCAAAACAAGGCATTCATGTTTCAAATTTTGCAAAATTTCAGTAATTCTCAAATCATTGTCTCCATAAAGTACATTAGTATAATCATAGAAATATCCGAAATCTCTCATGTACACTGTAATTATTGCTGAAATACTTCAGTAATTTACTCTGTCTGAAAGTAGTGTAGTGTCCACAGTTCATATTAGCTGAATGCCACGGTCTTTAATATAGTGGCCGAGACGGTCGTTTGTCGCCGCTGACTGTCGATATTTGTTTTAACACCGCCCATAGCAGTTTTAACACCGGCCATAGCAGTTTTAACATCGTCGATAGTAGTCTAGCCGCTAGCCCTCTTTTCGCTAATAATTAATGGGCGGTGTTAAAACAAATATCGACAGTCAGCGGCGACAAACGACCGTCTCGGCCACTATACTTTAATGATTCACAAGTGCTGGTCATGCATTATATGATTTTTAGCTCAATTTTTTGTTTGTTTATCTTGTCTGTAGTATCTGGACTAGAATCAGTTGAATGGAGAGTAGACTGTACATGTATATTCAGCTCAAGCTCTCTCATGGTAAGAGATAGACAAAATCTTTGATTTTGCTTCACTCTGTCATTTCAGGATGATGGTGAACCATGTGTGCAGTTAAGACTGAAGAGGCGTGATCCAGTTACTGCATGGTGAGACCACACCGCTCACGTGTGCTGTGGGTGGAGGCACCTTTAGAATGCTACTCAAAGGTGAGAGCTATAATTTTGACCTATTATTTGCGAAAAGGGGTATTTTGGCTCCTGGAAATTTAGAACGCATGCCTGAACGCACGCAAATGGCTGTTTCTCGGATAAATGAAGAACAGTGACTTAAAAATTTTTTATACAGCAAGCAGAATAATCAAGTATAATAATTAATAGAACTTTCATCAACTTTCAATTATGTTTGACTGAGTAGCAGCTATTTGACTACATGCAGGCATGCGCTCAACATCTTCTGGAGCCAAAATACCCCTTTTTGCAAAATTTTTAAGCACCAATTTGATATTATAATTATTTTTACAGATCTTAAGCACAGTATGATGGAAAATTTATCATGACAATTTGAATTTACCATAGCTATAGTAAAATTGTATGAGTTATACTGTATAATTGACAGTGCCTTCAAGTATTGCAGCACCTAAATATAGCCTGTACGCAATTGTCAGTGGAGAATTATCACTTATAGAGATCCTGACAGTAACTCTCCAAGATGAAGGACCTGATATAACTTGAGCAGATATAGCCGAATTATTATACAGTGCGGTCACACTTAGTTTCAACTCGAACACACGTGGTGGAAGTAACTCTGGAAATCTTATTCCACCTACTTCTAATGATACATTGACGTGTACCCTGGTGCGGTAAGAGCGTTGTAGTAATATTTGTGTTCCAGGAGCAGGTGAGAATTTAAACATCAAAGGTTGTCTCAATCCAAATATGGTATGCAGTCGAATGTTCAGATGATCCTTGCTACAATGTGATCCAAGAACCTGTGGCTTTATCTTCTCCTCGTCAAGAGCATTCTCATCTCCATGAATATCCTTCAGTCGTTCCATTAGCTTGACACTTTGAGCTGCCATTGCTACATCAGTCTTGAACTTGTGGGTGTTCTCAGCAAATCTAGTGAAGCTGTCTAGTTGAGCCAGACTGACCTCCATCATCTCCTTCTGTGACCAGATCTCCTTCACTCCTTGTGGCACACTCTGGAGAGCTTCATTCCTCTGTGCCTCAACTGATGCTACGATACCATCAAACACATTGTTCACTTCACTCTTCATAAGCTCGCTATACTCTAGTGCCTAGCCTTCAGCCTCACTAGCCTTCTCTAAATAATCACTAAATTCTTGTTTCTTTTCCGTGACTAAACCAGCCAACTCCTTTATTCTTGTCTCCAAAGTATGCCTTGCCTCTTCAGCCAAGCTGTATTGATGATCATTGTGCTCCCGGAGTAGACACTCAGCACAAACCAATTCAGAACAACTAGTACACCAGTAATTCAGTTCTACTCTGATGTGCCTTGGACAATAACTGGACTTAGACACAATAGGCTGTTGACCTTCTTTGTTACCTATGACATGGTGTTCTCGAAAAATAGCTAATTTCTTGTGCGATGACTCACACAATTGGCAGATCATGACGTCACAGTCATAGCACCAAGCTACCATCTCTGCTGGTGTGCCGGTCCACCATTGTTCGCTCGACTCGTTGCTGCTGTAGTCTCTTGAGTGGTAGTTCTTGTAGAGAATACTGGTTCACAGGCAGTAGCTCTGCCCCCTCGCTCTTGAGATCATGTTTAGCGCGGCACACGGGACACTTCAGGGCCTTTTCTTTCCTTGTCCCAAATCAGGAATTGTAAATGGAAGTAGGAAACCTATGTCAGTGTCACTGGTGGTGAGAGAGAAATTCATATTTTCGGAATATCTTCGTGAAAAATTCAGTCTGAATGTATCGATGTACTGGTCTACCAAGCCTGTTGAAGAAATTGATGATGAGCCTGATAATGATGATGACAAGGAATCTGAAAATGATGACGAAGAACCTACTCTTACTACAAAGAACGATTCCGAATCAGAGTACACCATTGAAGATGAATCTATAGTAGATGATACTTCAGACCTAGTTGCATTAAAGATTTTACCGTCAAGTTCTGAAGGTGGTATTGAGAGCTTTACTGAGGAAGATGCTGTTGAAATTGAATGCTCTACAAAGTTGGTAGATGATTCAGATGCGCTGGAATGGGTTATCGATGCTGACTTCTGTTGTTTGCGAAAGGATTGTCGGTCACTGGTTGTTAGATGCAAGTTGTCGGGAGCCATATCCTCTGAGACTGTACAAGTTTTAATTGAACTGGCTATTGAATAGTGCTGAGCTCAAGCTCCAGTGATGACTTCGATGATTTATAAATTATTTTTGTTGGATATAATGATTATTTTGGTTGGTGGTTCTCCTCGTTCAGTGAGCGATGTATACACTCTTGACAGAACGTGTGTATAGACAGGGCAGACTTCGCGGGTCCTGGAACAACTCCAGACCGGCAGATACAACACTTCGGATCTTCAATGCATGTGGCCATACTATCGACTTTTGTACCGGTTCACAATGTGCAAAAATTTTCTCCCACTCCCTTATAATTTATTTGAGCAACAAAAATTGTACCCTATCTAGTAGAGCGGATTGGTAGCATTTTTGGGGTGAATCGTTCACTTTATGATAAAAGCATGAAACTTGGTACACTGTTAGAACATGACATGAGGATCATTTTTAGCTATAGGGCCATCTCAGATTTGACCTCTGACCTTTGCGGCAGCTTTTTCTTCCAAATTGCCGATAAAGTCTTCAACTCTCTGCTATCTATACTCTTTCTATATAATTTTGATCATTATACATAATAACAACATGCCCTAAGGAATATGTTTATTCTTAAAAAGTTTGACCTTTGACCTCTGCGGCAACGCTTTACTCAAAATAAATTACGAGAGCAATCATTTTTAATGGTATTCACTGTTTGTGAGTTACCAGTTCATTGTAGATAGTAAGAGTATTCAAAGTAATTATTTTTGACAATCAAAAGTTGACCTTTGACCTTTGCGGCAAGTTTTTCTTCAAAAGTAATAAATGTGCATGACTACATGTACTGTTAATTTAATGATAATGAATTTAATAATGTACTTTCTCATGATAATTACTCACCTAATAAAACATTAAACTGAAACAACATCATGAAGATCAGTCTCACATATAATTATTTTCAACATTAATTAATATTATTCACCATGTGAAGAGTGCATATCTTGTCAGACACGTGATGGAGACATTAATGAATTCTTTAAGCATGAAAATCAGGCATACCCACCATCACTGTCAAATTTGGGCAAACTGAGGCTAGGAACCAAGTCAGATATTGCCAGCTGTCTTGAAATAGTTTTAAATCACCTACTGTTGATGCTGTCGTTGTTGATGGTGCAGCAGTAGTAAATAATTATGCTGAAGCCTGGTACTGCACAGACCTTTTCAGATTACGGTTCTCAAGTATTTTTGCCTTAGATTAAAGAACAACTACAGAAAGTACAAAGGCTTGAGTTGGTGTGGGATGAGTATATTCAAGGCAGCTTAAAAAGTATTCACGCAGTACAAGGGGCAAAGGAAGCCGCAGGCGAGTAGGATCCACCAATGCTTTGCCTAGAAACTGGAGGAAATTTCTTAAAAACGATGACAACATGGCTGAGCTGTTCTCTTTTTTAAGTATTGAAACTGCTAAGATTGAAACAAAGGTACAAATTGTTGTAACACACCACAAAGATGTGCTATGCAATTGGACAAGAGACACTAAAGGTCTTGCCAGAGGCAAAATTTGCAAGGAGCAAGGCCTGTGTGCAAGGAGCAAGACCTTTAGTGTCTCTTGTCCAATTGCATAGCACATCTTTGTGGTGTGTTATGCAATTGGACTCTTGCACTCTTCACATGGTGAATAATATTAATTAATGTTGAAAATAATTATATGTGAGACTGATCTTCATGATGTTGTTTCAGTTTAATGAAGTAATGATATTCATACTGCGCGTATTATTGTGCGCACTAAAAAGGTACCCGCCACCTTAATGTTTTATTAGGTGAGTAATTATCATGAGACAGTACATTATTAAATTCATTATCATTATCATTAAATTAACAGTACATGTAGTCATGCACATTTATTAATTTTGAAGAAAAACTTGCCGCAAAGGTCAAAGGTCAATTTTTGATTGTCAAAAATAATTACTTTGAATACTCTTACTATCTACAATGAACTGGTAACTCACAAACAGTGAATACCATTAAAAATGATTGCTCTCGTAATTTATTTTGAGTAAAGCGTTGCCGCAGAGGTCAAAGGTCAAACTTTTTAAGAATAAAAATATTCCTTAGGGCATGTTGTTATTATGTATAATGATCAAAATTATATAGAAAGAGTATAGATAGCAGAGAGTTGAAGACTTTATCGGCAATTTGGAAGAAAAAGCTGCCGCAAAGGTCAGAGGTCAAATCTGAGATGGCCCTATAGCTAAAAATGATCCTCATGTCATGTTCTAACAGTGTACCAAGTTTCATGCTTTTATCATAAAGTGAACGATTTTTCAACCAATCCGCTCTACTAATCTTGACAAAAACGTAAAAAAATTTACATTGCAATACGTTTACTGCAATAATCATACAACTTTGACGTAACGTACACGAAGGTCGCATGTGCAGGATATAATCATCAAAAAACAGCAGTAACCAAGTTATACCAAAATGCTAAACAAGAGCAGCCGTCATCATGCATACTGCAATAAGCAGATCAGCATGCAGCATAAACGAGTACATGATAGTTATGTGTCATACATGATGTTAGTCTTAATCGAAACAGCTCCTGAAACCTGGCACTTAAGAAGCAATGGCAACGCTGTTTCTTCGCTACAAGTAAACTTCAAACAAATACTCCAAGATGACCGATCTTTTTTTCTGACATCAGGACGCCATTGCCTACCTCGATAAACAACTATAACTTTAAGGCTACAGTTGTCAATCAGTATCGATGGAAACAGCACAGGTTGTCCTCCAGCAACCAACGTCACGTCTATGCTGTATATGTTCCTGATGCCGTGGATAAGATTAGGCAATTCAGTTCGTGGAGCTGGAGAAAAATCGAGCGAAGGCAAACCAAATGTAAACAGGTGTGGTAAGTGAGGATCTTCGTCATGAAAATTCGACCCAATGTGAATCTTCTGGTTTAGAGCTGAGTCATTTCCGTGCGTATACT
The DNA here is from genome assembly GCA_964017065.1 of Haliclona indistincta. Taxonomy (NCBI): domain Eukaryota; kingdom Metazoa; phylum Porifera; class Demospongiae; order Haplosclerida; family Chalinidae; genus Haliclona; species Haliclona indistincta. The sequence continues at coordinate 14,762,211 of OZ024786.1, read as the reverse complement.
TCAGTCGTTCCATCAGTTTGACACCTTGAGCTGCCATTGCTACATAGCTTGTATCAGACGTACACTTGTGGGTGTTCTCAGCAAATCTAGTGAAGCTGTCTAGTTGAGCCAAACTGACCTCCATCATCTCCTTCTGTGACCAGATCTCCTTCACTTCTTTTGACACATTCTGGAGAGCTTCGTTCCTCTGTGCCTCGACTCTTGCTACGATACCATCAAACAATATGTTAACCTTAGTCTCCATAAGCTCTTTATAATCCAACGCCTCGCCTTCAGCTCTCTTAACCTTCTCCAAGTATTCACTGAATTCTTGTTTCTTGTGTCCTGTGACAGCAACCAACTGACCCATTTTAGTCTCCAGGCTTGGGCGAGCTCCTTCTAACAATTCTTTACGATGGCCTGCATGCGATCCCAGCAATAGACAATCTGAACAAACCAGTTCAGAACAACTAATGCACAAGTACTTCAATCTCTCGTTTCCATGCCTCAAGCATTTGGAAAATGTGTTCAGTTTCTCAGGAGGCAGGTCTGTTGATTCACTGTCGTTTCCTTCAGCTATTGATTCGCTTGAACCTTGTCTAAACTTCTTAACCGGTTTAATCACATGCCCACGCAGAATCGACATTTTCTCGTGTTGACTTGAGCATTGTTGACAGATCATAGCGTCACAGTCCTCACACCAAGCAACCATAGATCCGGCCTGTTCCCCACACGACTTACACTTGACTAGCTGGTGTGGTCCCCCATTTTCCTCTCGTTGCTGCTGTAGTCTCTTGAGTTGTAGTTCTTGTTGGGCATATTGGTTCACAGGCAGTAGCTCCGCCCCCTCGCTTAGCTCGTGTTTAGCACGGCACACGGGACACTTCAGTGAGTGGTTCTCCTCGTTCAGTGAGCGCTGTATACACTCTCGACAGAACGTGTGTAGACAGGGCAGACTCCGCGGGTCCTGGAACAACTCCAGACAGATACCACACTTCAGATCTTCAATGCATGTGGCCATACCGTATCGACTTTTGTACCGGTTCTCAATGCGCAAAAAATTTCTCCCACTCCCTTATAATTTATTTGAGCAACAAAATTTTTACCCTATCTTGACAAAAATGGGAAATTTTACATTGCAAAATACGTATACTGTAATTATGAAACTTTGACGTAACGTACAAGGAGTTCGCATGTGCAGGATAGTCATCAAAACAGCAGTAACCAAGTTATACCAAAATGCTAAACAAGAGCAGCCGTCATCATGCATACTGCAATAAGCAGATCAGTATGCAGCATAAATGAGTACATGATAGTTATGTGTCATACATGATGTTAGTCTTAATAGAAACAGCTCCTGAAACCTGGCACTTAAGAAGCAATGGCAACGCTGTTTCTTCGCTACAAGTAAACTTCAAACAAATACTCCAAGATGACCGATCTTTTTTCTGACATCAGGACGCCATTGCCTACCTCAATAAACAACTATAACTTTAAGGCTACAGTTGTCAATCAGTATCGATGGAAACAGCACCGGTTGTCCTCCAGCTACCAACGTCACGTCTATGCTGTACATGTTCCTGAAGCCGTGGATAAGATTAGGCAATTCAGTTCCCGGAGCTGGCGAGAACTCGAGTGAAGGCAGACCAAGTGAAAACAGCTGTGGTAAGTGAGGATCTTCGTCATGAAAATTCGACCCAATGTGAATCCTCTGATTTAGAACTGAATCATTTCCGTGCGTATACTTCAGTCGTTCCATCAGCTTGACACCTTGAGCTGCCATTGCTACATAGCTTGTATTAGTCGTACACTTGTGGGTGTTCTCAGCAAATTTAGTGAAGCTGTCTAGTTGAGCCAGACTGACCTCCATCATCTCCTTCTGTGACCAGATCTCCTTCACTTCTTTTGACACATTCTGAAGAGCTTCATTCCTCTGTGCCTCCACTCTTGCTACGATACCATCAAACAATACGTTCACCTTAGTCTCCATAAGCTCTTTATAATCCAACGCCTTGCCTTCAGCTCTCTTAACCCTCTCCAAGTATTCACTGAATTCTTGTTTCTTGTGTCCTGTGACGGCAACCAACTGACCCATTTTAGTCTCCAGGCTTGGGCGAGCTCCATCTAACAATTCTTTGTGATGCCCTGCATGCGATCCCAGCAATAGACAATCTGAACAAACCAGTTCAGAACAACTAATGCACAAGTACTTCAATCTCTCGTTTTCATGCCTCAAGCATTTGGAAAATGTGTTCAGTTTCTGATCAGGAGGCAGGTCTGTTGATTCACTCCCGTTTCCTTCAGCTGTTGATTCGCTTGAACCTTGTCTAAACTTCTTAACTGGTTTAATAACATGCCCACGCAGAATCGACATTTTCTCGTGTTGACTTGAGCATTGTTGGCAGATCATAGCGTCACAGTCCTCACACCAAGCAACCACTGGTCCGGCCTGTTCCCCACACGACTTACACTCGACTAGCTGGTGTGGTCCACCATTGTCCTCTCGTTGCTGCTGTAGTCTCTTGAGTGGTAGTTTTTGTAGAGCATATTGGTTCACAGGGAGTAGCTCGATCCGCCCTCTCGCTTAGTTCGTGTTTAGCGCGGCACACGGGACACTTCAGCGAGTGGTTCTCCTCGTTCAGTGAGCGCTGTATACAATCTCGACAGAACGTGTGTAGACAGGGCAGACTCCGCGGGTCCTGGAACAACTCGAGACAGATACCACACTTCAGGTCATCCATAATTATAACCAACCACGTGGGATTGCACGTGGTTAATACGTCATCAAAATGGATTATGCCGGGTTGCAAGTCGGCCGGTCCATGTACAGGCCCGGCGGAAGCAAATTTTCATTGGACCGGCAGCTCATTAATATTCATATTTATTGCGTATGACTCCGCCCCTTTGCAATCTGTTCATTGTGTTCAATGTTTTGGTCGCGTGTGACGAGAGTCTCTGTCTACGAAACAAGTTTATACTGACTCGTAGAGTGACTATGGCCACAGTTTAGCTCGTGGCAACGTAAGGAAAGTGCTTTTGTATAATCGTGGCCCAAAATTATTGGTCCGGCACGTGCCGGGTCTGCCCTGTTGGGTGCGCCGGGCCTGATGTAGCACTGCAGTACCACACGTACTCACGGTCCTTGTTGCTTGAAGCCCTTTCCATATAGATACAAAGCTACTATATGCATGTCACCAGCATTTTCTTTGATGATCTACACTATTGAACTAATCATAAAAATTGCGCTCAGCCGGTTGGAAATAATAATTTATTATTATTATTATATGCTCTGGCTCTACAGCAAATAAACAATTGGAGATAGTGGTGACAAACAAAAAAGAGATACATAAATAGCAGGAACTGAAGTTGGCGCTGAAAGATGCCCCACATATAGTGCGGGGACAGCCTTTCAGTAAAAAATCAGTGTTAAACAGCTAGAATAAAGTTGGTGAATTAGAAAAGTAGGAAATACATTTAGAACAAGGACAGGAGATGTCAAACGAACATAAGATAGATGGGTTGAAGTGATCAATAAAATAATAATGATCAAAAATAGTTTTTTTTTATTTGGCAAGTAACCGATGCATGCATGAAATCCCAACTTGCTACAGATATTATGCGAATACATGTGTTTCTTTTAGCAATTGTGTATCCAGGCTGGACTAGATTGTATAGTCCAGCCTTGATAGGCTAGATAGGATAGATTGGGTACAGATTGTAGTCTCAAAGCAAAAAAGCCTGTTCAACTTGAAGAGCACTATAGTTGTGTGTTACCATGAGTTCAGTGCATCGTAGACTATGTTCCCTCCAGAGCGGTATAGTCCTTCGATCCCTCCATCAGTTTGTTATCTTGAGCAGCCACTAACTTATCGCGTCTACTTCTGGGATGAGACCATCTTTACATTATCAATTTGTGTGGGCATGTATAGGTATAGACCCCAAAAAACAGTAATGAATTAAAACAATTATAATTGTTTTGGCTAGGCAAGCTCATGCCGCATTAGACATAAGTAAATTCAAAGGATAATGGCGACTTTAAAGACAATAATTATTCTTTCTTTTTTGCGCTCAACATGTTGCTTTCACAAACTAGTCATTTTCTTGAGCTGTTTGATCGAAGCATATTGTTGACAGATCATGCATGGTATGATGCATGTGAACAGTACTCACACCATGCAACCACTGGTCCGGCCTGCTCCCCACACGACTTATACACTCGACTAGCTGATGTGGTCCACCATTGTCCTCTCATTGCTGCTGTAGTCTCTTGAGTTTCCTTGCAGAGCACATTAATTTTGTTCACAGGCAGTAGCCCCGCCCCCCTCACACATGGGACACTTACTGCATGAGTGGTTCTCCTCTATCAGAGAGTGCTGTACTCACTCTTGGCAGAACATGTCTTGACAGGGTGAGTTTCGCGGGTCCTGGAACAACTCCAGACAGATAGCACACTTCAGATGCTCCTCTATATCCTCCTTATAAACACCAACTCCACCATAGTGACATTATGTGTCGCAAAGTCTATAACATAATATATTTCATGCACTAGCGAGTCGAGCATGTTCATTGTTCTGTTAGCTATACGAGGTAACTACAGGTATTGTAGTAGAGGGAGTGGTGCCTGAAAGAAATGTGCATGAGATCATAACGGGATATCCAATACATATAGAACGTGCCGCTTAGATATGAAAAGGTAATTAATGATTCAGAGAAAATAATCAATGTGGAATCAATGCATGCATGCATGTATACTATTATTTAAGCCATATTGAAGCAGTCCTGTAGCCAGAGTCTCATGCTGACTATTAGCGGCAAATGTACTTGTTGACACCTCCTAGTTGCACATCCATTAAATTGACATCACCTTGAGCAACATAATATTATTAGTAAAATTTTGTACTTTACTGTGCGCAGTAACTCACTGTCATCACTACAGTACCACTGTTCCTGCCCATCTGATTTCACATAGATGCAAAGTCGTTTACCGCTAGACAGGCTACAGCTTTCAGCTACATAATATTACATCAGTGCATCATGGAGTTTAAACTGCTTAGTGAAACTTACTTACTACCTCTGTAGGATCATCCGCAACAAATTCTGTAGAATGATAATTATAATAATCATTTATGGTTGGCTATGTAGAGCCTGCTGGTTAGCAATACTGAATGATGTAACAAGACGATGCATGCATGCAGCACTGCTGAATGTATGCATACACTTCAAATTTTGAATAAAAGTATACGTACGTCAGCACGTGAACTGAGATCAGTGTATCAATTTTTAAGTTGCAATGCCGAAATCATTTACAGTGTTCCACACGAAGAGAGGGAATAATGTTAGGAATGTATGATGTCACGTCAATAGCAAAAAATACATTGTACCAAACAAAATGGCCACCAAAACCTGCTCTCTTGCAGAGTGAAGTCGCGCTTGTCGCTGTATATGCTTCTAGAGACGCTAGGTGAGATCTACTTTCATGATTAACGTTTTAGCATTGCAGTTATAAAGTTTTATAGCTTAACTACCAGTAGAACTGAAATTCCTCTTCCTAACGATAGGCTCGTCGTGAACCAACTGTTGCTCTCTGCCGCCGATGTAGCACTGATTGGGACTAATCTCGTTGCCAATAGATAAGCATCCGAGGTACGTTAAAGCTTCAATGCAGCGGTAACAGAGCCTAACTACCAGTAGCCCCTGAGATTTGTTCCCTAACGTGTTTTTCCAAATGGCTGCCTGTCTTTCAAATTTCTGTCACGTGAGTGTTATCTGACAAGAAGCTATATAAAGCATAAGATTCAGTGGATCAAAATGATACATGCATCTTAACTCTTGGACAAATGATTCTAAATAAATCAAGCAAACTGTCAAACACACAATTATTCCCTCTCTTCATGTGGAACACTTTAGCCTATATGCACTAACCTGCAGGTGGTCCATTTTCACAATGATCATAAACATCTGTGCCACCTACTCTTACAATGATGCGTTCAGTATTTTCTGAAGAAATTACAAGCAGGAATAATGCACAGTGCAGAATGCATGGTAATACAACATGCTGCACATGCAAATACATGGCATGCCTACGTACCAGAACATGACCATCCATGACCAATAGTACCAGAACGTGTTGATTCTATGTTCACACACAGACGTGTGGATCCACCATCGTAATCCTTGCAACCTGCTTCAATTCCTTGAACATGAAGAAGATTACTATAATAATTATTGTGACTGCAAATGTGCATGCATTGCTACATCGCATGCGGCAGTTTTACCTGTGCAGGCAGCAATAAAAACAGCTGCAAACAGCACAATTCCTTTGAAAGAAGTCATCTTGGAAGTTGCTTTTCGGTATAGTCTTTTCGGTCTTTATTGGCTCTTCTTGTGAAGTGTACCTGAGACACTGGGCCTTTTATACACGTACGACGACAAAGACAGATATCTCACGTGAGCTCAGCATAACTACTATACAATAGTCACAAGGAAACGTGAACAAAGTGCATGAATACGTAATAGTTTTAATATCTCCTGAACTTAACGGAACAGTTGTAGCTAGCTCACTGCAAGTCAGACTATACTTACCTAATCTAACACCTTACCGGTTATTCATGTGGTCGTCTTTCACATGTATTGCACACCTTGTAATAGCATTGTTCTCCATGCCAAGTACTAAAGAACACTTACAGTCATCAGTGCAGCCTGTCTCCCAGCAAAAACTTACATACACACCATACGGACAACTAAGACAAAGCAGTACTGCTCACCACCTAAATTGCAGCTCAATTATATTGTGCAAGTGTGCATGTGACTACCGAGAGAGATGTCAAAATCTAGGTATGGGGCTATGCATGATTGTGGGTATTTTAGTTTGTGCTATTTCAGTAGAATTCGAACTTCACTAGTCAAACCCGAATGGACAAATTCCCGGCGGGGTCTATACTAGCTGATGTTACAAGGGCATTAATGATTGAGTCTGCTGTTGAACTAAGTTGATCATGTCTATATTGAATCATAATGACAGCTAGATAGCTAAGATTTCTTGGATTGCTAAAGTATTGCATACCGCGAGACAAAACCTGTTCACTTTTTACTAGTGAGGATCAAACTGCATTGGTGTAGCTATGACCGATATTATGTCATACTCAATTTGCTAGTATCGTTTCACGCATGCGGCTTGTAGCAAGTCCTGTCCTTGTATTTCTTCATTTTCTAATTCACCTAACTTTACTTTAGCAGTTTAACATTAATTTCAAGGCAGTCTCACTTAATGTGGGGTTGTCCTTCAGCACTATCTTCAGTTTCTGTTATTATGTATCTGTTATTATGTATATTATGTATTATGTATCTATTATGTATCTTTTATTATGTATCATTATCTTCAATTCTCTGTAAGTGCTGTAAAGTCAGAAATAATAATAAGTTAGCGTTGCTAACGTACAGGTAGCTATAACTCATTATCACGTCAGTCATACATAACTGTCAGGTATCATTATACGCTCACAAGAATTGGCATTTTAACTTTGCCTTTGTGTATTGTATTGGAAGCTTTCAGCATGATAGCTCAGCCTCAACATCATGGTTTTTATAGGTTGACTGTAACATTGACTACAAGCTATACTAGCTAGATATGCATTCATGCATGGTTAAAACTGAATATACACTCGATTGAATTTAACATTTATCCATGCTCGAGCAGCCTAAGTTGACTCTAGCTATTGGCTGCAAATGCATGCATACGAACAAGGTCAGTTTGGAATCATAAAACGTTTACTTAGTAGTTGGACACTAGCTCAAACTTTTTTGTTTTTCCAAACGTTTGCAACAGCTCGGTTTTCTCCAATGTGGTGTTATTTCTAAGTGTTTGTCCTTAAGTTGAAGTGCTCGCAAGGAAGGAATGAACTGTGTACTATTTCTATACCAGAGAGCAGCTGTAAACATATAAGCGCACTAACATATAACAGCCTGCTATCAATAATCCAATTAATAATATATGTGTTGACAAAAAAAACCCAACCAACCCCCAACAAAAATTTATAAATCATCGAAGTCGTTCAGTGAGCGCTGTATACACTCTCGACAGAACGTGTGTAGACAGGGTAGACTCCGCGGGTCCTGGAACAACTCCAGACAGATACCACACTTCAGATCATCCATCTATGCTGAGTCAGTCGGATGATCTATTATTTTTGACTTTAATCTGGCCGCAATTTATTTTTGCGGTCAGATTAAATTTGTACAAACTCGTAGCATTATACAAACAACACGTTATTTTTGTTTCGTCCAATTATTTTTTGCAGGTTTTAGACCATTAATTTTGATAGAAAATCTTTAGCGCATACCTAAGAAAATTGGTAAAAACAACCAAACTTTCATAATGCGTGCCTAAATTTAGGCATACGATGCCTAAATTTAGGCATTTTTGCCTAAATTGGTGCAATTTATCACATATTTTTAGCAATATAGGACAGCATGCCTAAATTTAGGCATGCATGCCTAAATTTAGGCGCACTTGCCTAAGTTTAGGTACACATGTAAACAATTTAGACATCACTGCCTAAATTTAGGCTTTATAGTGGACTCTAGAAATCTAGCATGCCTAAATTTAGGCAGCTCATGTTTCAGTTTTGATCTAAAATTAGATCGTTTTATATCAAAGGTGCCTAAATTTAGGCATCCATTGTCAAATTTGAACAAAATTTGTATGTTTTCTTAGGCAAACGCTAAAGATAATTAATAAAAAGGTATCAAACCTGCAAAAAATAATTATTGGACAAAATAAAGAATAACATGTTAAACACGCTTTTCAAAATAATTTTATAAGTCACTTCTGCAGCTTCAGATGCAATGATTCCAGTCATTTTGTTTCTCACTACTAGTGTTTGATAGTCTGGTAGACATGGTACGCTGATAGTTACTATCCACGATAGCTCATCTGACTCCTCGACCAACTCAGTAAAGTATCCCTCCTTGGCTGTTTCTTCTTGTACAATGCCTCCATCACAAGACACCAGCTTCAATGCAACGTTCCCATCAGGTTCATCGGAGCTGTCGTCAGAATACTCTCGTTGCAATGGAACAGGTTCAGACGCCTGTCTTACAGCAAGTACTCCTGGATGTGCTGTTTGCAAAGACTGCATGACATTTGGGTTCAAGAGGCTGACATTTGGGTTTAGCAGGCTGATGCTGGATTTGTGCTGCTTGGCAATACTCTGCAGCTTTAACAAACTCATCTCTTTGAAACTTTGAGAATTGTTGCAATTTCTGCGTTCGAGCATGAGCACGTTTTAATGGTCGTCTTCCAACAGCTCGTGATGAGGGTCCAGTGGCTGCATATGTAAGAGTGGGAGAATGATTGGCGGCTTGAGTAGCTAATGGAAAGACTTGTCTAGGAGGTTGAGCAGTTGGAGATAGAGTTGCAGTACGTCTTATCTGCTTTCCTAACCAACTAGGCACCGAAGGTGCTTATGCCTCGGTGGAATGTTATGCATACATGTCTGTCTGACTAAATACGCTGAACTGAAAATACACAAGCAGTACTGAAAGTCTGCTGTTGCTAGTTGAACATGATCTTGAGCTTATTATTTAGCAGTTGCTGTTACAAACATACACACTAAAGTTAAACTGCAGCAGTTGTACCTTTCCGTAGAGCAATCACAATGCAGTATAATAGTTATGCAATTAGAAGCCAATCAGTGCTGACCACTAATTCAACTGGGCGTGTCTATATTGTTCAGGGCACAGCACGTACAACGAGCGAGTTAGCGTCCATAGCTTGCTTACACAATTTCTTTAGTAACCTATCAGCTTCTAGGCAGTCAACTGTGGATAGTTTTGTCTACGGAGAACTCTAGATCGCCAGCAACGGCCATCGGCATCGATCGCTAGGTAAGCAAAGCTACGCCATAACTCTAGAACGCAGCTTCATATACAAGTCTGCCGTGCTGTTCTGAAGTAAAGGCGAACTCACTAGCTGTAAGGCAGCCAGCAATAGACAATGTTGTCTTTACATCAGCAACTAAATCGCCAGCCGGCGATCGCGAGGTAAGCAATTACGCTATAACCATGCTATAACTCACGAACAGAGCCTTAGAACCAAAATCCTTACAATTCATTTTCAAGCAAATATCGACTTTAGCTTGTGTTGCACGTTTCAGCGCTTAGCTTTCAGCGAGCGACGAGAAATCCTGCCGACAGACAGACAGACAGATACACAACACGACTACTGTATGCCCCGTGGCTCCGCCCACCGAGGCATAACTAAGCAGTTGAGCGTCAGTTTATCTACCCGACCTGATGAGCTGAGGAGCTCTATGAAAGTCTTGCCTAGGACGTTGAGCTGATGATTGTCTCATCAAGGGCTGTTGAGAGCGGTGATAAAGCAGTTGAGCAGCACCTGCATATGGTCTTTTCATTTCGAGATGAGCAGCAACATTTGAGTTATTTTCTTCATTAACAACAGGCTCATACCGCACATTTATGTACGGCTCAATATAAGCTGAAACAAGAAAATTTGCACCTTTCTTGCAACATTTGTGAAGACACTGATTGCCCGTCAACCATAAACGACACTATCAGAACGATATCTTCAATACCAGAGCGGGGGCATTCAATAGCAGAGCATAGAACAGGTGAGAAATTAAGAGACAGCCGACCTAAGACGAACATCTCATTCAGTCGCACATGTGAAGGACTCATCAAAGGAACTCATCAAAGGAACTGTATGGTCAATAGCATAAAAATCATTTGCATTCAGCGGTTGGAAATTATTAATATTATTATTTCTGGCTCTACAGCACATACAAAGAATTGCAGATAGTGGTGACAAACAAAAAAAACATAAGTAACAGGAACTGAAGTTGGCGCTGAATGCCAGCCAGACATTGTAGTGAGACTGCCTTTTAAAAAATTTTAAACAGCTAGAGTAAAGTTAGGTAGGTGAATTAGAAAAAGAGGAAATACAGTTAGAACAAAGACAGGAGATGTGAAGAGAACACAAGACAGATGGGTTGAAGTGATCCCCAAAATTAGTCTTTATACTGGGCACTAATCGATGCATGCATGAAATCCCAACTTGCTATAGCAATTAATACTTGCGTTTCTTAGCAATTCTGTATCCAGACTGGCCTGCTCCCCACACGACTTACACTCGACTAGCTGGTGTGGTCCACCATTGTCCTCTCGTTGCTGCTGTAATCTTTTGAGTTTCCTTGCAGAGCATATTATTTGTTCACAGGAAGTAGCCCCGCCCCCTCGCACACACAGGACTCTTCGTGCAGTAAGTGGTTCTCCTCGTTCAGTGAGCGCTGTATACACTCTCGACAGAACGTGTGTAGACAGGGCAGACTCCGCGGGTCCTGGAACAACTCCAGACAGATACCACACTTCAGATCTTCAATGCATGTGGCGGCCATACTCCTCTGGGCACAACTAATAATCATGAATAATGAATGAATTTTAATTACGTTTAATAAATTCATTTACAGAATGACATAAGATGCTGATATTGAAATTTAATAATAAATAATAATTATTATTGTAAATGTGAACAAAATTATAATAATTATAATAGTAATAATAATTATGTGGTCAATATATTAATAATAATAATTATTGTTGTAATAAATAATGTTCGATAACTACAACAGTCAATAATAATAATTATTTTGCTCGGTATTAAAATTTATTAATGTAATGTAAATAAATAATAATAATAATGATAATAATAATAATTAATTTTAACACATGCACAGTCATAATGATAAAAGAGCAACGAAATTAACTATAACTAATTTAAAAACAAAAACTAACCTAACTAAGTAAGACAGTCCAAGGACCTGCAGCGGGACACCCACATGGTGGCGTTGCATCTCCACAATGTGACTGAAAGTCTTTGGAAGATAAGAGAAGTTGAGTTCGTGACGCCGAGACGGGAATCTCTCATGCGGGCAATTCCCTTGATGGTAGAGCAAGCCTGAGAGCTCCAGCCACCCAAGACCTCCACAGCGAGAGGGATAAAGGAAATGCCTTCTGCCCGACAAAGGTTGTCATGAGCAGCAATTTTGCGAGCCTCAGCAACCTGAAGAGCATGACCCTGAGAAGAGGAGGCTGACAGGACAGTGGAGGATTGCAGAGAGGAGATTACGGTGACATCCAGAGCAGCTGGCAACCCGCGCTTCCAACTGGGAAGGAAAATGTCAGCGGGACGAGAGCGGCCACCCGGGATGAGAGAAGGAACCTCCAGCCGAGGAGAGAGAGCGGCAGAGCGAGCAGAAGCAGAGATCGCATCACGCAAAGCATTATGTCGCAGAATCCTGTCTCCATTGCCCCCATATTCAATAAAATGGTCTCCGAATGAGTCACACGTCTTGTTGCACACTGAGCATGAGGCGTCAGGAGGAGCCATGGGAATGCCGAGCCAGTATTTGAGAGAAGTGCTGAATTCCCATTCATTTAGATGAAGACCCAAAGCAGAGCAGGGAACGACCTTTAGCCAGTCACCAGCATGAGGGATAGATGATGAGAGGACCAAGGCCCTAGACCGAGTATCAGGTGAAGAGGAAAGTAAGGAGTCATAGAGATGGTCGTCGATAACTCGGGACAGACTCCGCTGCCGTAAGGGAACATCAATGTCATCGAGGTCTTGCCAATTTCTGTCTTTGCAGCAATAAGACAGGCTTTGAAAGGACTCCTGGAGGTGAGTGGAATGAGTAGAGAACTCGTGGCCAAGGATTTGGGAAACCAGTGGGGCAGATTGGAAGCAAGAACCTAGAAAGGCAGCTGGAGAGTGGAGTGAAGCCCGTCTAAGACCGGTGCCACCGAGAGAAATGGGCAGGAAGGCCTTAGAAAGGGACCAAGGAGAAACAGGGCAAGCCATGATGTCAGAGAGAGTATCTGAAACTAATTCGTCAAAGGATATAGTGGCTTCTCTGATGGATGAAGGAGGGCAGGTACGTAAGTTGTAACTGATTTTGGAGAAGGATAGACATGAACGCAGTAAGGTTAGCTCAATGTGAGAATCATGAAGAAGAGCCAACTTACCAGTGAGGTTCCGGCAGGTCTCAGTGAGTTCGAGTATGAAAGAATGGCAGAAGGATGGGGGACCAATAGGGCATCCCAGGAGGACAAATAGGTATTTTAACTAAAACGATCTAATCTATATGAAGTGTCTACTTCACATGTTACTGCTCCGGATAGTTTTCATTTAATTTACTGTCGATATCTGCATCTTGACAGTAAATTGTTGCAGTTATCTCCCAAGACGACTCATCTTCTTTGACCTCAGCAAAAGCACTTTTTCTATTGTAAGTTGCCTCAACAATAAGTCTACATCTTTCCAGTGGTATTGTTGGAAAAAACAATGGAAGTGGATTATTACTCCTATAGTTAGTACTCCTATAGCTAGTACTGCTGCGGACTGCAAGTGATGCTTTGATGCTTATAATATTCTTGCCCAATGTAAGATTCGATATTTGGAATCCAAACTGAGGTAAAATGTTAGCGTGTTTGGTTGACCCAAAGTAAAGAGCTCGCGCTTTGAACTGTCAGTTTTGTGAGATGACCCAATAGCCAACTTATGCTCAAGAACACGCTTGTCTCCGTGAGTATTGTTCAGTCGTTCCATCAGCTTGACACCTTGAGCTGCCATTGCTACAAAGCTCATGTCAGTTCTGCACTTGTGTGTGTTCTCAGCAAATCTAGTGAAGCTGTCTAGTTGAGCCAGACTGACCTCCATCATCTCCTTCTGTGACCAGATCTCCTTCACTCCTTGTGACACACTCTGGAGAGCTTCATTCCTCTGTGCCTCTACTGATGCTACGATACCATCAAACAAATTGTTCACTTCACTCTTCATAAGCTCACTATACTCTAGTGCCTTGCCTTTAGCCTCACTAGCCTTCTCCAAGTACTCACTAAACTCGCTTTCCTTTGATTGAACTAAACCATCAAATTCCTCCATCATTGTCTCTAACTCGGGCCGCGCCTCTGAAGCAAGGATATATTGAAGATGTTTGTGCCCTCCTAGCAACAAACAATCTGAGCAAACCAGCTCATAGCAACTTGTACACAAAAACCTCAGATCCAGCCCAGCATGTTTTGGACAAATTAAAAGAGACGATGGCAAGTTTATAGACGAACCTTTTTCCTCTTTGTGCTCAGCATGGTGCTTTCTCAAACTAGCCATTTTCGTGTGCTGATCAAGGCATTGTTGACAGATGACGCCATCGCAATCTTCACACCAAGCAACCACTGGTCCAGCCTGTTCCCCACACGACTTACACTCGACTAGCTGGTGTGGTCCACCATTGTCCTCTCGTTGCTGCTTTAGTCTCTTGAGTGGTAGTTCTTGTAGAGCATATTGGTTCACAGGCAGTAGCCCCGCCCCCTCGCTTAGCTCGTGTTTAGCGCGGCACACGGGACACTTCAGTGAGTGGTTCTCCTCGTTCAGTGAGCGCTGTATGCACTCTCTACAGCACGTGTGTAGACAGGGCAGACTCCGCGGGTCCTGGAACAACTCCAGACCGATACCACACTTCAGATCATCCAAAACACCAGCTCCACCCAAGTTACGCAATGTGACGTAATAGCAATAATGTTATCACGCTGTTTGAATGGTAATCTCCTGCCCACATGTGAACACTGTTCAATGAATATATACCGCTGTGTATAGAGAATGTTGTTTCACTTCATAATTATTAGTATAAATTAGCATTATTTTGCTGACATTCTCACCAAGCTTAGAGGTATTCCGATCCAAGAGTCTTCGACTATGATCACATCCATTTGCAATAATACTGAAACGTTCGTGAAAATAATTCCCAAATTAGCGAAAAAATAATTATTTTGCCAGTTTTGTCACTCAAAAGAAGGCATTCGTGATTAAAATTTCACAAAATTTCGGTAATTCTCAAAGTTTAAAAGCAATAATGGTAGTTGCCATCATAAACTACCTCAGTGTACGTATTGACGCCTTGCACCATTGAGCAGAAACAATGTTAATTCAATTTTATAAGTATACGTATCCAGGGCTGAAAAAGTGTCTGGTTTATAAGCAGTGCCCAAAGTTCGTGACTGTCATGCATTAGTGCATGATTGCTTGTTTTTAGGTTTTGTTTGTGTATCCTGTCTGTAGTATCTGGACTAGAATCAGTTGAATGGAGAGTAGACTATGTACTCAGCTCAAGCTCTCTCAAGGCAAGAAAAAATCTTTGATTTTGCTTCACTCTGTCACTTCCAGATGTTGGCGAACCATGTGTGCAGTTGAGACTGAAGAGGCGAGACCCAGTCACTGGTGAGACCATGCATGTGCTGTGGGCGGAGACACCTTTAGATCAAAAGGTGAGTGCTATTTTTAGCATCATCTGTGTCGTAAATTTTCAATTTTAAAATAAGCACACTGTATGATGGAGAACTTATCGTGATAATAAAAATACTTAAAATAATGTTATTGTATATTATTTTATGCACAAAATGAATTTAATTTATGCTGTATACTGAATCTTGGTTTCAAATGTCACAGTTCCTGACAGCTTACACACAAAAATCAGTGGTCGATAATGCTCTGAATCAATACACGATATTGTAGCAAAAATTGTCCAAAACGACTGACCCGCTTTAACTTCTGTATAAATAGGCGTACGATTATACGAAGCTGTGACAACAAGTTTACACCTCTCTTCAATTGATGGAAATATGTCCGGGAATTTTTTTCCTCCCAATTGTAGTGATGCTTGAATTTGAACAGTCAACCCATTAAACAATGTAGAACTGGAAGACAATTCTGATCCTGGAGTCGGTGAAAACTTGAGTGATGGACGACCCAATGCAAAGACCCCATCAAGTGGAACTTTCAAAGGCCTCATTTTGTGAGATTCAATGATGACCATTTCCCTACGGCTAAGAGCTGCTTGGTCCCCATGAATATTCATGAGGTGCTCCATTAGCTTGATAGCCTGGCAGGCCATTGCTACGTAGCTTGTATCAGTCGTGCACTTGTGGGTGTGGTCAGCAAATCTAGTGAAGCTGTCCAGTTGAGCCAGACTGACCTCCATCATCTCCTTCTGTGACCAGATCTCCTTTACATCTTGTGACACACTCTGGAGAGCTTCATTCCTTTGTGCCTCTACTGATGCTGCAATACCATCAAACACATTGTTCAGTTTACTCTTCATAAGCTCACTATACTCTAGCGCCTTGCCTTCAGCCTTGTTAGCCTTCTCTATATACTTACTAAACTCTTGGGCTTTATCTTTGACTAAAGTAGTCATCTCTTTCATCTTGGTTGCCAAATTATGGCGTGCCTTTTCAGCCAAGCTGTATTTATGACCCTTGTGGGTCCCAAGTAGACACTCCGAGCAAACCAGCTCAGAACAAGCTAGGCAGCAGTATTTTAGCTCGACTTTGAGGTGCTTTGGACAGCATGAAACCAAGCCAGTCTTGGGATTGTTTAAAGACACATCAGGCAGTTTGCTCTCTACACTCTTTATGACACGATGCCCACGCGTAGGACCGACATTTTCTCGTGCTGACTCGAACATTGCTGACAGATCATGGCGTCACAATCATAGCACCAAGCAACCATTACGGCCTGTTCCCCACACGACTTACACTCGACTAGCTGGTTTGGTCCACCATTGTCCTCTCGTTGCTGCTGTAGTCTCTTGAGTGGTAGTTCTTGTAGAGCATATTGGTTCACAGGCAGTAGCTCCGCCCCCTCGACGCTTAGCTCGTGTTCAGCGCGGCACACGGGACACTTCAGTGAGTGGTTCTCCTCGTTCAGTGAGCGTTGTATACACTCTCGACAGAACGTGTGTAGACAGGGCAGACTCCGCGGGTCCTGGAACAACTCAAGACAGATAGCACACTTCAAGTCGTCCATGACTCATGCACGTGTGTTTGAACAATCCGCTAATTTGATTGGTCAGCGTTTTCTTCCGGTTTCACTGACTTAAAAAATTAATCAACAATAAAATAGTTTTTGTTGCGTGGAATAGCTTAATATTTCAAATGGATCACTGTAGCATGATTGCACATTCAGGTAGTACAGGCAAAAAAGAAAACAGCTGCAAACTGGATAATTCCCTTGAAAGTAGTAGTCTACCTTGAGCCGGAGACTGACTCCTTTCAAACGCCTCATATGACAATGCATCACATGAGAACATAATGCACATGCATACATGTATAGACAGAGAAAAGTGCACTAGAACTTGAATTGAATAGCTTACAGGAGGTCAGACTAAACTTACGTAATCTAATATCCTACATGGTTTAGTCACACCTTGTAGAGCCATTGTTTATTCTCATGATCAATACTAAGAAACCAGCAAGAATTTAATTCACTAAAATTAAACCTTCTCATACATTCACTCCAAAGGATTGCGAACCCTGCAGCAAAAAGGAGTGACGTTATAACTCCTCTTTTGGTACATGCATGGGTTCATGCAGTCATTTCAATATTATTTTTAATTTAGTGATCTAAATGAGGTTTAATGAATTACAATAATTTAAAGTGTACTTGTGAGTTGTGAAACAAAAAAAACCAACTTTACATAATGTAGATTTCACAACTCGTGTTTAGCGCGGCACACGGGACACTTCAGTGAGTGGTTCTACTCGGTCAGTGAGTGCTATACACTCTCGACAGAACGTGTGTACATGTAGATAGGGCAGACTCCGCGGGTCCTGGAACAACTACTTTTTCAAATCAATTGAAATACTTTTTCAAATCAATACAGCAAGTATTACAAGGATGAAAACACAGTGAGTGTAGTAATAATTATGTATAATTATTATGATAAAACAGTACAATGCTAAAGAGTTGTCAAGCATGTGACAGCTCAGTATAATATTAGTACGATTATGCATGTATAGAAGTCTTATATGTAATGTCAGCTTCAATCGTTGCATGCTCTGATAGCTTACAATTAATTTTCAACGGTATTGCTGACAAATCGAGGTTAATCGTGAAAACAATGTTCAATGGTGACTGATTAGACGGAGTGACTTTAGCTGGTATCTTCCTTCCTCGGTGAGTAACAACAACAGCAAGTTTATCAGTTGATATCGGTGGAAACAATGGTAGTTTTCCAATCATTAGAGACACTTTAATTTCAACGGTATTAATGCCATACTTAAGATCAGGCAATCGAGTTCCCGGAGAAGGTGAAAACTTTAACGATGGTTTACCAAATGAAAACAACTGAGGGAAGCGCGAGTTTCGAAAGCCAAGGAATAATTTACGATTAAGAGTAACCTCATCACCGTGTGTATCCTTCAGTTGCTCCATCAGCTTGATAGCTTGAGCTGCCATCGCTACGAAACGTTTATCAGTCGTACACTTATGTGTGTGGTCGGCATATCTAGTGAAGCTGTCTAGTTGAGCCAGACTGACCTCCATCATCTCCTTCTGTGACCAGATCTCCTTCACTCCTTGTGACACACTCTGGAGAGCTTCATCTCTCTGTGCCTCTACTGATGCTACAATGATATCAAAGGCTTCATTAACGTCAGTCTCCATAACCTCTTTATACTCCAATGCCTTGCCTTCAGCTTTCTTAGCCTTCTCTAAGAACTCACTAAACTCCTGCTTTTTGCTTTCTGTGACACTAACCAACTCTTCCATCTTTGTCATCAAGCTGGGCCTTGCCTCTTCGACTAACTCCTTGTCATGGCCTGCATGCGATCCCAGCAATAGACAATCTGAACAAACCAGTTCAGAACAACTAGTGCACAAGTACTTCAATTTTTCATTGCCATGCCTTAAGCACTTAGAAAATAGGTTAAGCATCTCTGGAAAGTCTGTTAACTCGCAATCATTTTCTGATACACTTTGTCTAAATTTTTTAAAAGGTTTCACAAAATGATCACGCAAGCCGACTAATTTCTCATGCTGACCTACACAGGGCCGACAGACGACGCCATCACATTCCTCACACCAGGCAACCACTGGTCCAGCCTGTTCCCCACACGACTTACACTCGACTAGCTGGTCTGGTCCACCCTTGTCCTCTCGTTGTCTCTTGGGCGGTAATTCTTGTAGAGCATATTGGTTTACAGGCAGTAGCTCCGCCCCCTCGCTTAGCTCGTGTTTAGCCCGGCACACGGGACACTTCAGTGAGTTGTTCTCCTCGTTCAGTGAGCGCTGTATACACTCTCGACAGAACGTGTGTAGACAGGGCAGACTCCGCGGGTCCTGGAACAACGCCAGACAGATACCACAGTTCAAGTTGTCCATGATGCGAGCCGTCGGGCCACATGCACGTTCACACTTTTCAAAGCGCTAAAATTTTGTTGCTTAACAAAATTTTTACCCTATTGAGTAACATGTACCCTTATAATTATTTTTACCCTTTAAAATTTTTACCCTATTGAGTAACAAAATTTTACCTATCTCGTGAAAATTTTACATTGCGATACGTTTACGGCAATCATAAAACGTTGACGTAACGTACAAGGAGTGGTACTGGTAAGATTATATACTCTTGGTACTGGTATTGCATAATTATGCATGAAATAATCAAAAACAGCAGTAGCCAAGTTATATACCAGTATGCTAAACAAGAGCAGCCGTCATCATCATGCATACTGCAATAAGCAGATCAGTATGCAGCATAAATGAATAAATGATAGTTATGTGTCATACATGATGTTAGTCTTAATAGTAACAGCTCCTGTAACCTGGCACTTAAGAACCAACGGCAACGCTGTTTCTTCGCTGCAAGTAAATTTTAAACAAATACTCCAAGACGACTGATCCTTTTGTCTGACATCAGGACGCCATTGCCTACCTCGATAAACAACTATAACTTTTAGGCTACAGTTGTCAATCGGTATCGATGGAAATAGCACCGGTTGTCCTCCAGCTACCAACGTCACGTCTATGCTGTACATGTTCCTGAAGCCGTGGATAAGATTAGGCAATTCAGTTCCCGGAGCTGGCGAGAACTCAAGCGAAGGCAGACCGAATGAAAACAGCTGTGGTAAGTGAGGATCTTCGTCATGAAAATGTGACCCAATGTGAATCTTCTGATTTAGAGCTGAATCATTTCCGTGCGTATACTTCAGTCGTTCCATCAGTCTGACACCTTGAGCTGCCATTGCTACGTAGCTTGTATCAGTCTTGCACTTATGGGTGTTCTCAGCAAATTTAGTGAAGCTGTCTAGTTGAGCCAGACTGACCTCCATCATCTCCTTCTGTGACCAGATCTCCTTCACTTCTTTTGACACACTCTGGAGAGCTTCATTCCTCTGTGCCTCTACTGATGCTACAATACCATCAAACAATACGTTCACCTTAGTCTCCATAAGCTCTTTATAATCCAACGCCTTGCCTTCAGCCCTCTTAACCCTCTCCAAGTATTCACTAAATTCTTGTTTCTTGTGTCCTGTGACGGCAACCAACTGACCCATTTTAGTCTCCAGGCTTGGGCGAGCTCCATCTAACAATTCTTTGTGATGCCCTGCATGCGATCCCAGCAATAGACAATCTGAACAAACCAGTTCAGAACAACTAATGCACAAGTACTTCAATCTCTCGTTTTCATGCCTCAAACATTTGGAAAATGTGTTCAGTTTCTGATCAGGAGGCAGGTCTGTTGATTCACTCCTGTTTCCTTCAGCTGTTGATTCGCTTGAACCTTGTCTAAACTTCTTAACTGGTTTAATAACATGTCCACGCAGAATCGACATTTTCTCGTGTTGACTTGAGCATTGTTGGCAGATCATAGCATCACAGTCCTCACACCAAGCAACCACTGGTCCGGCCTGTTCCCCACACGACTTACACTCGACTAGCTGGTGTGGTCCACCATTGTCCTCTCGTTGCTGCTGTAGTCTCTTTAGTGGTAGTTCTTGTAGAGCATATTGGTTCACAGGCAGTAGCTCCGCCCTCTCGCTTAGCTTGTGTTTAGCGCGGCACACGGGACACTTCAGAGAGTGGTTCTCCTCGTTCAGTGAGCGCTGTAGACAATCCCGACAGAATGTGTGTAGACAGGGCAGACTCCGCGGGTCCTGGAACAACTCGAGACAGATACCACACTTCAGGTCATCCATAATTATAACCAACCACGTGGAGTTGCACGTGGTTAGACGTCATCGCAAAATGGATTATGCCGGGTTGCAAGTCGGCCGGTCCATGTAGCACTGCAGTACCACGTACTCACGGTCCTTGTTGCTTGAAGCCCTTTCCATATAGATACAAAGCTACTATATGCATGTCACTAGCATTTTCTTTGATGATCTGCACTATTGAATTAATCATAAAAATTGCGCTCAGCCGGTTGGAAATAATAATTTATTATTATTATTATATTCTCTGGCTCTACAGCAAATAAACAATTGGAGATAGCGGTGACAAACAAAAAAGAGATACATAAATAACAGGAACTGAAGTTGGCGCTGAAAGACAGCCCCACATATAGTGCGGAGACTGCCTTTCAGTAAAAAATCAGTGTTAAACAGCTAGAATAAAGTTGGTGAATAGGAAAAGTAGGAAATACAGTTAGAACAAGGACAGGAGATGTCAAACGAATAAGACAGATGGGTTGAAGTGATCAATAAAATAATAATGATCAAAAATAGTTTTTTTACTTGGCACTAGTAATCAATGCATGAAATTCCAACTTGCTACGGATATTATGTGAATACATGTGTTTCTTTTAGCAATTCTGTATCCAGGCTGGACTAGATTGTATAGTCCAGCCTTGATAGGCTAGATAGGATAGATTGGGTACATAGGATAGATTGTAGTCTCAAAGCAAAAAAGCCTGTTCAACTTGAAGAGCACTAATTGTGTGTTACCATGAGTTCAGTGCATCGTAGACTATGTTCCCTCCAGAGCGGTATTGTCCTTCGATCCCTCCATCAGTTTGTTATCTTGAGCAGCCACTAACTTATCGCGTCTACTTCTGGGATGAGACCATGCACCTTTACATTATCAATTTGTGTGGGCATGTATAGGTATAGACCCCAAAAATCAGTAATGAATTAAAACAATTATAATTGTTTTGGCCAGGCAAGCTCATGCCGCATTAGACATAAGTAAATTCAAAGGATAATGGCGACTTAAAGACAATAATTATTCTTTCTTTTTTGCGCTCAACATGTTGCTTTCACAAACTAGTCATTTTCTTGAGCTGTTTGATCGAAGCATATTGTTGACAGATCATGCATGGTATGATGCATGTGAACAGTACTCACACCATGCAAACAATGGTCCGGCCTGCTCTCCACACGACTTATACACTCGACTAGCTGATGTGGTCCACCATTGTCCTCTCATCACTGCTGTAGTCTCTTGAGTTTCCTTGCAGAGCACATTAATTTTGTTCACAGGCAGTAGCCCCGCCCCCCTCACACATGGAACACTTACTGCATGAGTGGTTCTCCTCTATCAGAGAGTGCTGTACTCACTCTTGACAGAACATGTGTTGACAAGGTGAGTTTCGCGGGTCCTGGAACAACTCCAGACAGATAGCACACTTCAGATGCTCCTCTATATCCTCCTTATAAACACCAACTCCACCATAGTGACATTATGTGTCGCAAAGTCTATAACATAATATATTTCATGCACTAGCGAGTCGAGCATGTTCATTGTTCTGTTAGCTATATGAGGTAACTACAGGTATTGTAGTAGAGGGAGTGGTACCTGAAAGAAATGTGCATGAGATCATAACGGGATATCCAATACATATAGAACGTGCCGCTTAGATATGAAAAGGTAATTAATGATTCAGAGAAAATAATCAATGTGGAATCATGCATGCATGTATACTATTATTTAAGCCATATTGAAGCAGTCCTGTAGCCAGAGTCTCATGCTGACTATTAGCGGCAAATGTACTTGTTGACACCTCCTAGTTGCACATCCATTAAATTGACATCACCTTGAGCAACATAATATTATTAGTAAAATTTTGTACTTTACTGTATGCAGTAACTCACTGTCATCACTACAGTACCACTGTTCCTGCCCATCTGATTTCACATAGATGCAAAGTCGTTTACCGCTAGATAGGCTACAGCTTTCAGCTACATAATATTGCATCAGTGCATCATGCATGGAGTTTAAACTGTTAGTGAAACTTACTTACGACCTCTGTAGGATCATCCGCAACAAATTCTGTAGAATGATAATTATAATAATCAGTTATGATTGGCTATGTAGAGCCTGCTGGTTAGCAATACTGCATGATGTAACAAGACGATGCATGCATGCAGCACTGCTGAATGTATGCATACACTTCAAATTTTGAATAAAAGTATACGTACGTCAGCACGTGAACTGAGATCAGTGTATCAATTTTTAAGTTGCAATGCCGAAATCATTTACAGTGTTCCACACGAAGAGAGGGAATAATGTTAGGAATGTATGATGTCACGTCAATAGCAAAAAATACATTGTACCAAACAAAATGGCCACCAAAACCTGCTCTCTTGCAGAGTGAAGTCGCGCTTGTCGCTGTATATGCTTCTAGAGACGCTATAGGTGAGATCTACTTTCATGATTAACGTTTTAGCATTGCAGTTATAAAGATTTATAGCTTAACTACCAGTAGAACTGAAATTCCTCTTCCTAACGATAGGCTCGTCGTGAACCAACTGTTGCTCTCTGCCGCCGATGTAGCACTGATTGGGACTAATCTCGTTGCCAATAGATAAGCATCCGAGGTTAAAGCTTCAATGCAGCGGTAACAGAGCCTAACTACCAGTATAGCCCCTGAGATTTGTTCCCTAACGTGTTTTTCCAAATGGCTGCCTGTCTTTCAAATTTCTGTCACGTGAGTGTTATCTGACAAGAAGCTACATAAAGCATAGGATTCAGTGGATCAAAATGATACATGCATCATAACTCTTGGACAAATGATTCTAAAGAAATCAAGCAAACTGTCAAACACACAATTATTCCCTCTCTTCATGTGGAACACTGTAGCCTATATGCACTAACCTGCAGGTGGTCCATTTTCACAATGATCATAAACATCTGCGCCACCTACTCTTACAATGATGCGTTCAGTATTTTCTGAAGAAATTACAAGCAGGAATAATGCACAGTGCAGAATGCATGGTAATACAACATGCTGCACATGGAAATACATGGCATGCCTACGTACCAGAACATGACCATCCATGACCAATAGTACCAGAACGTGTTGATTCTATGTTCACACACAGACGTGTGGATCCACCATCGTAATCCTTGCAGCCTGCTTCAATTCCTTGAACAT
Source organism: Haliclona indistincta (assembly GCA_964017065.1). Taxonomy (NCBI): domain Eukaryota; kingdom Metazoa; phylum Porifera; class Demospongiae; order Haplosclerida; family Chalinidae; genus Haliclona; species Haliclona indistincta. The sequence goes on along the minus strand of OZ024786.1, from coordinate 14,738,008 downwards.
GAAGAAGATTACTATAATAATTATTGTGACTGCAAATGTGCATGCATTGCTACATCGCATGCGGCAGTTTTACCTGTGCAGGCAGCAATAAAAACAGCTGCAAACAGCACAATTCCTTTGAAAGAAGTCATCTTGGAAGTTGCTTTTCGGTATGGTCTTTTCGGTCTTTATTGGCTCTTCTTGTGAAGTGTACCTGAGACACTGGGCCTTTTATACACGTACGACGACAAAGACAGATATCTCACGTGAGCTCAGCATAACTACTATACAATAGTCACAAGGAAACGTGAACAAAGTGCATGAATATGTAATAGTTTTAATATCTCCTGAACTTAACGGAACAGTTGTAGCTAGCTCACTGCAAGTCAGACTATACTTACCTAATCTAACACCTTACCGGTTATTCATGTGGTCGTCTTTCACATGTATTGCACACCTTGTAATAGCATTGTTCTCCATGCCAAGTACTAAAGAACACTTACAGTCATCAGTGCAGCCTGTCTCCCAGCAAAAACTTACATACACACCATATGGACAACTAAGACAAAGCAGTACTGCTCACCACCTAAATTGCAGCTCAATTATATTGTGCAAGTGTGCATGTGACTACCGAGAGAGATGTCAAAATCTAGGTATGGGGCTATGCATGATTGTGGGTATTTTAGTTTGTGCTATTTCAGTAGAATTCGAACTTCACTAGTCAAACCGAATGGACAAATTCCCGGCGGGGTCTATACTAGCTGATGTTACAAGGGCATTAATGATTGAGTCTGCTGTTGAACTAAGTTGATCATGTCTATATTGAATCATAATGACAGCTAGATAGCTAAGATTTCTTGGATTGCTAAAGTATTGCATACCGAGACAAAACCTGTTCACTTTTTACTAGTGCATGAGGATCAAACTGCATTGGTGTAGCTATGACCGATATTATGTCATACTCAATTTGCTAGTATCGTTTCACGCATGCGGCTTGTAGCAAGTCCTGTCCTTGTATTTCTTCATTTTCTAATTCACCTAACTTTACTTTAGCAGTTTAACATTAATTTCAAGGCAGTCTCACTTTGTGTGGCTGTCCTTCAGCACTATCTTCAGTTTCTGTTATTTATGTATCCTTTTGCCACCAATATCTTCAATTCTCTGTATGTGCTGTAAAGTCAGAAATAATAATAAGTAAGCGTTGCATGCTAATGTACAGGTAGCTACAACTCATTATCACGTCAATCATGCATTACTGTCAGGTATTGATCTATTCATGTATTGTTCTCAACAACATGAAAGTATTGTTAAGCTAGTGATGATAATTATACGCTCACAAGAATTGGCATTTTAACTTTGCCTTTGTGTATTGTATTGGAAGCTTTCAGCATGATAGCTCAGCCTCAACATCACGGTTTTTATAGGTTGACTGTAACATTGACTACAAGCTATACTAGCTAGATATGCATTCATGCATGGTTAAAACTGACACAGCCAAAAAGGACTAAGTTTCCAAGTTGGACACTGTTTGGAAAAGTCCAATGTACAAGGCATGCAGTTTCCAAGAAAACGTTTAGTGTGCAAAACAGTTTCTAAACTTGTGAAATTTAGTCCATTTCCTGGGGGTTTCCAAGAGTAACAAGAAGTTTCCAAGAAGTTTACAAATGCTGTACAAGGACAGAAATCTTGTACACATAGGAAACTCTTGGACATGGACTACTTTTTGGCTGTGTGAATATACACTCGATTGAATTTTAACATTTATCCATGCTCGAGTAGCCTAAGTTGACTCTAGCTATAGGCTGCAAATGCATGCATACGAACAAGGTCAGTTTGGAATCATAAAACGTTTACTTAGTAGTTGGACACTAGCTCAAACTTTTTTGTTTTTCCAAACGTTTGCAACAGCTCGGTTTTCTCCAATGTGGTGTTATTTCTAAGTGTTTGTCCTTAAGTTGAAGTGCTCGCAAGGCAGGAATGAACTGTGTACTATTTCTATACCAGAGAGCAGCTGTAAACATATAAGCGCACTAACATATAACAGCCTGCTATCAATAATCCAATTAATAATATATGTGTTGACAAAAAAAACCAACCAACCCCCAACAAAAATTTATAAATCATTGAAGTCGTTCAGTGAGCGCTGTATACACTCTCGACAGAATGTGTGTAGACAGGGTAGACACCGCGGGTCCTGGAACAACTCCAGACAGATACCACACTTCAGATCATCCATCTATGCTGAGTCAGTCGGATGATCTATTATTTTTGACTTTAATCTGGCCGCAATTTATTTTTGCGGTCAGATTAAATTTGTACAAACTCGTAGCATTATACAAACAACACGTTATTTTTATTTCGTCCAATTATTTTTTGCAGGTTTTAGACCATTAATTTTGATAGAAAATCTTTAGCGCATACCTAAGAAAATTGGTAAAAACAACCTAACTTTCATAATGCGTGCCTAAATTTAGGCATACGATGCCTAAATTTAGGCATTTTTGCCTAAATTGGTGTAATTTATCACATATTTTTAGCAATATAGGACAGCATACCTAAATTTAGGCATGCATGCCTAAATTTAGGCGCACTTGCCTAAGTTTAGGTACACATGCATAAATTTAGACATCACTGCCTAAATTTAGGCTTTATAGTGGACTCTAGAAATCTAGCATGCCTAAATTTAGGCAGCTCATGTTTCAGTTTTGATCTAAAATTAGATCGTTTTATATCAAAGGTGCCTAAATTTAGGCATCCATTGTCAAATTTGAACAAAATTTGTATGTTTTCTTAGGCAAATGCTAAAGATAATTAATAAAAAGTTATCAAACCTGCAAAAAATAATTATTGGACAAAATAAAGAATAACATGTTAAACACGCTTTTCAAAATAATTTTATAAGTCACTTCTGCAGCTTCAGATGCAATGATTCCAGTCATTTTGTATCTCACTACAAGTGTTTGATAGTCTGGTAGACATGGTACGCTGATAGTTATTATCCACGATAGCTCATCTGACTCCTCGACCAACTCAGTAAAGTATCCCACTGCATTTTCCTCCTTGGCTATCTCCTCTTGTACAATGCCTCCATCACAAGACACCAGCTTCAATGCAACGTTCCCATCAGGTTCTTCGGAGCTGTCGTCAGAAGACTCTCGTTGCAATGGAACAGGTTCAGACGCCTGTCTTACAGCAAGTACTCCTGGATCTGCTGTTTGCAAAGACTGCATGACATTTGGGTTGAAGAGGCTGACATTTGGGTTTAGCAGGCTGATGCTGGATTTGTGCTGCTTGGCAATACTCTGCAGCTCTAACAAACTCATCTCTTTGAAACTTTGAGAATTGTTGCAATTTCAGCGTTCGAGCATGAGCACGTTTTAATGGTCGTCTTCCAACAGCTCGTGATGAGGGTCCAGCGGCTGCATATGTAAGAGTGGGAGAATGATTGGCGGCTTGAGTAGCTAATGGAAAGACTTGTCTAGGAGGTTGAGCAGCTGGAGATAGAGTTGCAGTACGTCTTATCCGCTTTCCTAACCAACTAAGCAGTTGAGCGTCAGTTTGTCTACCCGACCTGATGAGCTGAGGAGCTCTATGAAAGTCTTGCCTAGGACGTTGAGCTGATGATTGTCTCATCAAGGGCTGTTGAGAGCGTTGATAAAGCAGTTGAGCAGCACCTGCATATGGTCTTTTCATTTCGAGATGAGCAGCAACATTTGAGTTATTTTCTTCATTAACAACAGGCTCATACCGCACATTTATGTACGGCTCAATATAAGCTGAAACAAGAAAATTTGCACCTTTCTTGCAACATTTGTGAAGACACTGATTGCCCGTCAACCATAAACGACACTATCAGAACGATATCTTCAATACCAGAGCGGGGGCATTCAATAGCAGAGCATAGAACAGGTGAGAAATTAAGAGACAGCCGACCTAAGACGAACATCTCATTCAGTCGCACATGCGAAGGACTCATCAAAGGAACTCATCAAAGGAACTGTATGGTCAATAGCATATTCGTTGATGATCTGCACTATTGAACTAATACAAATCATTTGCATTCAGTTGGAAATTATTAATATTATTATTTCTGGCTCTACAGCACATACAAAGAATTGCAGATAGTGGTGACAAACAAAAAAAAACATAAGTAACAGGAACTGAAGTTGGCGCTGAATGCCAGCCAGACATTGTAGTGAGACTGCCTTTTAAAAAATTTTAAACAGCTAGAGTAAAGTTAGGTAGGTGAATTAGAAAAGGAGGAAATACAGTTAGAACAAAGACAGGAGATGTGAAGAGAACACAAGACAGATGGGTTGAAGTGATCAATAAAATATGACCAAAAATAGTCTTTATACTGGGCACTAATCGATGCATGCATGAAATCCCAACATGCTTAGCGAATACATGTGTTTAAATTTCTTCTGTATCCAGACTGGATGAGTACATAGGATAGATTGTAGTCTCAATGCAAAAGTCTGTTCAAGTTGAAGAGCACTAATCGTGTGTGTTACCATGAGTTCAGTAGATCATAGACTATGTTCCCTCGATCCATAGCAGCATTATCCTTCGATCCATTCATCAGTTTGTTATCTTGAGCAGCCACTAACTTATCGCGTGTACGTATACTTCAGTGTGTGTTGTTAAAATGTTAAAATCCGCATCAAAATTGATTTAATCTGATTGGCTATTCCCACATTAGGACCAAAAATTTCCAGTGGTCTGGGATGAGACCACCTTTACATTGTCAGTTTGTGCGGGCGTGTATACACCCCAAAATCAGTAATGAATTTGAAGCAATTATAATTGTTTTTGGCTAGGCAAGCTCATGCCGCATTAGACACCAGTAAATTCAAAGGATAATGGCAACATTAAAGACAATAATCTTTCTTCTTTGCGCTCAACATGTTGCTTTCACAAACTAGCCATTTTCTTGAGCTGTTTGATCGAAGCATATTGTTGACAGATCATGCATGGTATGATGTGAACAGTATATACTCACACTATGCAACCACTGGTCCGGCCTGCTCCCCACATGACTTAATTACACTCAACTAGCTGCATGGTGTGGTCTACCATTGTCCTCTCGTTGCTGCTGTAGTCTCTTGAGTTTCCTTGCAGAGCATATTTGTTCACAGACAGTAGCCCTGCCCCCTCGCACACGGGACTCTTAATGCAGTGAGCCTTTCAGAGAGCGCTGTATTCACTCTTGACAGAATGTGTGTTGACAGGGAAAGTTTTGCGGGTCCTAGGAACAACTCCAGACAGATAGCACACCTCAGATGCTCCTCTATCCTCTTTACAAACACCAGCTCCACCATAGTGACATTAGTGACATAGCACCTACAGTAGGGATATAAACTGCAGCAGGCTATAATATTATTATGCAACTGTGCATGTCACTAGAGATGTCACATCTAGGTAACTATGGACTCCATATTAGTGGGTATTTTAGTTTGTGCTATTTCAGTAGAATTAATTCAAACCTCATGCACTAGTCGAACACGAATGGACAAATCTATACTAGCTGATGATACAAGTGCATAACTATAATAATGATTGAGCCTGCTGTTTAATGAAGTTGACCATGTTTTGAATCATACTGTAACAGCTAAGTTTATTTTGATAGTTAAATATTGCATAAAAAGACAAAACGTGTTCACTTCTTACTAGTGAGGATCAAACTGCATTGGTGTAGCTGTGATACTCATAAAATTTGCTAATATCGTTTCACGCATACTTGTAGCAAGCGGGTTTTACGTCATGCAGTTGTAATGATTGATTATTTTTATTACTAGCTTGATATGCATATGCATGCATGGTTAAAACTGCGTAAAATTGAATACAATATCAATTGAATTCAAGTTATCCGTGCTTGAGTATACGTAGCAGGCTAGCTTTTGGCTGCAGATGCGATAAAGTCAGTTTAGTTTAGAATCATAATATGTTAATAGTTGACCCTATTATAGCGTGGTTTTCAAAATGTATATGACCTCTTTTCGGTCTTCTGGTATTATTCCTAAGTGTTTGTATACTTCTGTTGTTTTGCATTCACTGCTGAAGATCACTGAAAAGCTGTCAAAACCTTTGGAACTAAATAACGTTTCTAAGCTATAGTGTCAACTACACTAACGTAACATGATCACGGTATTCTATAAAGGTTTTGAATCATGAATGAATTGTATGTTTTCTTTATTATCAGAGTGAAGTTATAATAAAATATTATGCACACTATACATAACAGCTTGCTAGCAATAATCATACTGAACATAATTGTCTTGGCCGATAATAATAATAATTATGTTGACAAAAATTAAATTTCACCAAAAATAGATCAAACAAAAAAATTAAATCATATCACAATCAATAGATGGAGTCGTCACTGGAGTTCGAACTCATATCATCATCTTCAGCACTATTCAATAGTTCCAATCGAACTTGTACAGTCTCAGACGATATGGCTCCTGACAACTTGCATCTAACTACCAGTGACTGATAATCCTTCAGCAAACAACGGAAATTTGCGTCGATAACCCAACCCAGCCCATTCATATCATCTACCAACTTTGTAGAGCATTCAATTTCAACAGCATCTTCCTCAGTAAAGCTCTCAATACCACCTTCAGAACTTGACGGTAAAATATTTAATGAAGCTTGAACAATTACTTTAGATTCATCTTCATTGATGGACTCTGAGTTGTAATCGTTCTTCGTGGTAAGAACATGTACTTCGTCATCATCCTCAGATGATTCAAGTGCCTGCAGATTGATACTTTTTAACTTGATATTTTTGGTTGCTTCAATATCTTCATCATTTTCCGAATCCTTGTGATCATTTTCAGATTCCTTGTCATCATCTTCAGATTCCTTGTCATCATTTTCAGATTCCTTGTCATCATCTTCAGATTCCTTGTCATCATCTTCGGATTCCTTGTCATCATCTTCAGATTCCTTGTCATCATTTTCAGATTCCTTGTCATCATCTTCAGATTCCTTGTCATCATCTTCGGATTCCTTGTCATCATCTTCAGATTCCTCGTCATCGTTTTCAGATTCCTTGTCATCATCTTCAGATTCCTCGTCATCATTTTCTGATTCCTCGTCATCGTTTTCAGATTCCTTGTCATCATTTTCAGATTCCTCATCATCATCATTACTAGGCTCATCTTTAACAGGCTTGGTAGACCAGTACATCAATACATTCAGACTGCATTTTTCACGAAGGTATTTCGAAGATATGAGTTCCCCTCCGACCGTCAGTGCCACTACCATAGATACCTTTCTTCCGTTCACAATCCTTGATTCGCCGGGAGAACTTACGAAGAAGAGTGATGGTCTACCCAAGATAAACAGTTCCTTAAGATCTACATACAAAGGAGAATCCTCCTCATTTCTGCACAATGGAAGAATAGCAACCATATTTCGATTGAGAGGTGTTTCGTCGCCTTTAACAGTTTTGATTTGACTCATTAACTTGATACATTGGGTTGCCATAGATACAAAACTTGCATCGGTTGTACACTTGTGGGTGTGGTCGACAAATCTAGTGAAGCTGTCTAGTTGAGCCAGACTGACCTCCATCATCTCCTTCTGTGACCAGATCTCCTTCACTCCTTGTGACACACTCTGGAGAGCTTCATTTCTTTGTGCCTCTACTGATGCTACGATACCATCAAACACATTGTTCACTTCACACTTCATACGCTCACTATACTCTAGTGCCTTGCCTTCAGCCTTACTAGCCTTCTCTAGGTAATTGCTGAATTCTTCATTCTTTTCTTTTACTAAACTACCTAATTCCTTGACCTCAGTCTCCAAGCTACGACGTGCCTCATCAACCAAGCTGTGCTCATGTCCAGCATGACTACCAGTCAGTAGGCAATCGGAGCAAACTAGCTCAGAGCACGGAACACAGTAGTGCTTCAAGTATTGGTCAGTATGTATCAGACATTTAGGAATTGCCATTATTGCTGAAGAAGCTCTAGGAACAACCTCAGTTTCTCCTTCTGCTGGTATCTTTGCAACGCAGTGTTCTCGAAAAATAGCTAATTTCTTGTGCGATGCTACACACGATTGGCAGATTATGGCAACACAATCATAGCACCAAGCAACCATTACTGCCTGTTCCCCACACGACTTACACTCGACTAGCTGGTGTGGTCCACCATTGTCCTCTCGTTGCTGCTGTAGTCTCTTGAGTGGTAGTTCTTGTAGAGCATATTGGTTCACAGGTAGGAGCCCCGCCCCATCGCTTAGCTCGTGTTTAGCGCGGCACACGGGACACTTCACTGAGTGGTTCTCCTCGTTCAGTGAGCGCTGTATACACTCTCGACAGAACGTGTGTAGACAGGCCAGACTCCGCGGGTCCTGGAACAACTCCAGACAGATACCACACTTCAGATCATCCATTATAATTATGCTGATCGAGTCAGTCGTCACATGATGCGATTTATCTTTGCGGTCAAATTAAATTTGTACAAACTACTATAACATTCTACAAAACACCAAATACGCTTTTCAAAATTTATAAGTCACTTCTGCAGTTTCAGATGCAATGATTCCAGTCATTTGGTATTACTCACTATAAGTGTTTGATAGGCTGGTAAACATGGTACGCTGATACTATGATCGTCGGGAGGGTCTTCCAAACTAAGGATCGTCTGGAGTGTCTTCCTAACTAAGGATCGTCGGGAGGCTAACAACCCGTGGCTAACAGCGCAAACCATGGATCTAACAGCGCTACTGGCCCGTGCAAAACATGGATAAAAGCGCTAACCTCTGAATAACAGTTTTTATTAGTAAAAAAAAGAACCAAAAGTAGCACTTACTGAGGTATTGAACCCAGCACACCACACTGCCATGCACACCACCCACCCACTGAGCCACCGAGACCTGATGCTCGCTTTTCCATTGAACGAGGCTTTATATCTTTTATAGTACACGTACGCGGGCATGTCACGTGCTTCCTGCCCGTGACGTAATACATCCGGACCTGAGATTTAGTGAACAAAGACAATCCCTTTGAACCAAGGTACTGTACCTTGATCAAAAGTATAATTTTTTTCTACCGTATTATTCTATTGCATCCAATTAGAGAGCGTGGTCCATTGCGTTCCTTCAATTGCGTTCTATTCCGTTCTATTCCAGGGTTCTATCTAGGATTTTTATTTTGGAGGGGAAGGCTTTAGTGAGAGGTGTGAGATGGGACTGTAGCGTAGCTACAGTCTGCTAGGGGGGTCTGGGGGCATGCCCCGCAGGAAATTTTTGAAATTTAGACCTTTAATTGGCCTTTTTGAGATACTTTGTGGCAAATTTTTTGGGGGAAGTTGGAGAGTTTGGGGGAGAATCTTCCCCTCCACCCCCCCCCAGTGGATAGAACCCTGTATTCCGTTCTAAAAGTCAGTGCAAAAATTCATCGTGCAATAGATTCAAACTAATAACACAATGGATTGATAGTTTGATATGTTGTTACTTAGTACACCAAGATTCATTAATAGCGCAGCTTTTTGTATGAAGATACAGCTTGCGGAAAATGCAGTATTTCATGAATTAAAAAAAAATCGGGAAGAGGAAGCTGACACAAAATATACTTGGAGATGGTGATGTACATGATAATATTGGTGCCTCGGATTTCCTTAAGGTTCAAACAGTCCTCAAAATATGTTTCACAGCCAATCTTGAAAGCGCTAAAGAGCTGCAAACTCCGGAAGTTGTACAACGTCGACGTCAATTGCACTCTGTGAACGTGTAGACAAACCTCAGCTGCAAAAATCACCACAGAAGAGAGTCTAACCATAAACACTATGGATGGATAGTTTGATGTGTCCTTGCTTTGTATACCAAGACTCGTTAAGATTGCAGTTTCTCGTACGAAGTTACTACTTGCGGGAAAAACGGACCGTCCGAATCTCAAATACACATACTACGGGGACCGATGAAAATTAAAAATTTCGGACCCTTCTGACATCGCTACCAGTAATTCAGTTCTACCAGGAGTCCATAATCAACCGCGCCTACTAAGAGTAGGAGTGTGAATCGCCCACGCTTTAATTGGATTTTCTGCCAGCGAACTGTCGCTAGCGGATATACTATTTTTAGCGCTTGAAGATGGCAGCTCAATACTGAAGACAGAGAGTTGTCTATGATCTAAGCGCTGAGGAAGGATCCTGGTCTCTATTTCTAGCTCGATTTACAAGGCCGTCGTTGCCTTCGCCAACCCTCGTGAGCGTGGCTGTCTTCCGTTCGATCAAAGCTTCGTGTCATATCACTGGTCAGCTGTTTCTCATAGTTCCATTCCTTACCTGAGATGTAACAGTAGTTGTTACGGTTAGTGGCCGTGATACAACACATAGCTGAAGCGGAACAGCTATGCTGACAGCTCAACACAGCAGCTCCAAGGATCCAGTTGTATGATCGAGCGATAAACAGCTTCGAAAAAATCAGATAGCCGAACCACGAACGTACAGGTGATCTAGCGACGCCACGATATGGCTGGATAGGCTATCAGATGCTTTCACGAGTACATACAGTTGCTCTCAGGTTGCCCATCTTCAAGGAGGTGCGGTCTAACTGCGCTAAAAATAGTATATCCGCTAGCGACAGTTCGATGGCAGAAAATCCAATTAAAGCGTGGGCGATTCACACTCCTTCTCTTAGTAGGCGCGGTTGATTATGGACTCCTGGTTCTACTCTGCAATGTCTTGGACAATAACTGGACTTAGACACAATAGGTTGTCGACTTTCCTTGTTACCTACGACATGGTGTCCTCCTAAACTCGCTATCTTCTTGTGCAATGTCACACACGGTTGACAGATTATGGCAAAACAATCATAGCACCAAGCTACCATTACAGTTCAACCTCGATTATCCGGACAGCTTTGGCCACCAAAAATTTCTAGACGTCCGGATAACGAAAATCAAAATGGCGGCCGTTCACAAGCATCCGAACGATGGCAATGGAGGCTTAGATCGTTGAGATCGCACTCTCTTGTTTATATAAGCAAACATTGTTTCCTACCGTGGGGAGGTGAAATAAGCCAGACTGCTTGGCTACAAAACTGTAGAAAACAACGAGCAAACAGCAGCGTGGTCATTAATTATATTCATAACGTGTAACGTTGTAAGCGCTATTTATATTCATAGAATTTTGTACATACCAAATATCTAATTAACCGAAAACATGCTCCTCCAGCTAGTCCGGATAATCGAGGGTACGGATAATCGAGGTCCGGATAATCGAGGTTGCGCTCACAGGTAGTAGCCCCGCACCCTCGCTTAGCTCGTGTTTAGCGCGGCACACGGGACACTTCAGTGAGTGGTTCTCCTCGTTCAGTGAGCGCTGTATACACTCTCGACAGAACGTGTGTAGACAGGGCAGACTCCGCGGGTCCTGGAAAGCGGACAGTGACGTAAATTTGCGCAATGTTATTCGCAGTACCGCGAAGTGATCATGATTCATGGCAGATGTGAACATCGTGCACATTGGTTCATAGCATAAAAAAACTATGAGAAGCGGTTGCTATAACACGTTAGCAATTAAAGTTTTTGGAGAATAAAACATTTTGCTAGTTTTATAGTTGCTTTTAAAATCATTTTTTAATGAATTTTCATCAAAATTTGAAAATCTGGCTATAAATGCTCCAGAATGTACTCTAAGTGTTCGAAATATCATTTTGAGACAGTTTCTGTAAGAAACAGAGGGTGAAGGATTTCAAAATGATTAACCCTTTAACTACTAAATTATCTTGCTGAAATTTTAACCTCGTAAATGCTGACCACTTCTATCGTGAATATCTCGTGTGTCTTTTGTGCTACTGGTCTCAAATTTGCGTCCTTTTACGCCAGTGAGTAGCCGCAATTGCTCACACTCAAGTCGGTCGATATGCCCCCCCCACTTCGAAAGTGAAGCCGATAAAGTGCAGCGACCTCGTCAAATTTTGCTCAAAGTTAGTGCTTTGGGGCTGGCTACTGAAAAGTACACACAAATAGCAGTGGTTTTGGTCAATGTAAAATGTAGCCCAGATCATAGAGAATGCGCAAAAATGTGTTTTCCGAGCACCCGAAGCCATAAAATGCCCAAATTTTCTTGGCAGCCATTTTGTTTTTCCTAAAATGTTGTGAAATTTGCATTGAAGCCATAGAAATGCCGAAGCCAATACGTTTAGCGCAGGGGGCGCGCCGAAAACCGGTCAATTTTTGCGGTTATTTGTATTCTTCAATTTGGCTTAATTTTGGGATATTTTAGCACTTTTTCATTAAGTTATGCTGTCTGAAGTATGTATGACGCAAAATTGCGTCATTAGGGCTTAAAGGGTTAAGGTGAAAAAATAATGTTTTCAATGAGATAAAATTATTATTGGACAATAATAAACTTGGACTAGAGGCAGCGCCGGAGAGCAATGACAAACAATAGTAATTAGAAGAAGTAACAAAAAGAGAAACGAAAGCAGCTGTCACTCATTATACTTGGAATTATAGTTGTGAGAAGGATGTGATCTTGCAAATTGTTAATCATAACTATGCTGATTGAAGGAGATCGATGTGCGCCCACAAACATTGGATTGTTATTTCTTGTCGTTAACATGTGGAGCCTCTCAAGCAAGTGCATCATTATTGAGAAAATCAAGTCACAAATTATCACAAATTGAAGTGTACAAACAAATTATTATGCTTTATATGTGATCTTGTCTGCAATTGACACTGCTCCCGATAACTTGCACTCGATTACCAGTGGAAAATAGTTAACAAAAGTTCTACGTAGGTTCACAGTTATTTTCCAAGATGACTGATTGATTCTAATTTCAGTCGAAACATTCTCATTACAATACGCTGCAGTGACATTGAGTTTACCAGTCTCACAGATATGAGTAAGCGATGGAAAAAACTGCGAAAAACCAGATGTTTTGAATTGCAGTGATACTTCAACAGATACTGTTGAGTCAGTGCGTTTAGAAATTTTTGCACCAGAACTAGGATAAAACCTTAATGATGGTTGACCAAAAGCAAATAGACTATTCAAAGGAACACAAAGAGCTTTAGTGTCATCGTGAGTTGCAATAACCATTCCCTTGTGCTCTAGAACAGCCTCATCTCCATGAGTATCCTTCAGTCGCTCCATCAGCTTGATTCCTTGAGTTGCCATGGCTACATATCGTGTACTAGTCGTGCACTTGTGGGTGTGGTCAGCAAATCTAGTGAAGCTGTCTAGTTGAGCCAGACTGACCTCCATCATCTCCTTCTGTGACCAGATCTCCTTCACTCCTTGTGACACACTCTGGAGAGCTTCATTCCTCTGTGCCTCTACTGATGCTGCGATACCATCAAACACATTGTTCACTTCACTCTTCATACGCTCACTATACTCTAGTGCCTTGCCTTCAACCATATGAGCCTTATCCAAATAGGCACTAAACTCTTGTTTCTTTTCCACTACTAAACCAGCCATATCCTTTATCTTAGACTCTAAGTTGTGGTGTGCCTCCTCAGCCAAGCTGTAGTCATGGTCTTTGTGGGGCCCGAGTAGAAATTCAGCACAAACCACCTCAGAACAAACGGAACACCAGTATTTTAGTTCTGCCCTGACATGCCTCACACAACATGTAACCAGGCTGGACTTAGACACATTTCTTCCAGGCACATTCGGTGATCTGCTATCATTATTATTTACAACATGATGCCTTCGAAAGATGACCAACTTCTTGTGCTGATCAAAGCATTGTTGACAAATGACGCCATCGCAGTCCTCACACCAAGCAACCACTGGTCCAACCTGTTCCCCACACGACTTACACTCGACTAGCTGGTGTGGTCCACCATTGTCCTCTCGTTGCTGCTGTAGTCTCTTGAGTGGTAGTTCTTGTAGAGCATATTGGTTCACTGGCAGTAGCCCCGCCCCCTCACTTAGCTCGTGTTTAGTGCGGCACACAGGACACTTCAATGTGTGGTTCTCCTCGTTCAGTGAGCGCTGTATACACTCTCGACAGAACGTGTGTAGACAGGGCAGACTCCGCGGGTCCTGGAACAACTCGAGACAGATACCACACTTCAGATCTTCAATGCATGTGGCGGCCATATTATCCTCTGAGCAAAACTAATAATCATGAATTAATCAACCCTCGGCGCATGCGCGAGTGTTACGGTACTTGGTTTGTCACTCATTAACCCTCGGCGCATGCGCGAGGGTTATTCTGGAGTCTGGAGTCTTTTCAAGCTGAGATTGGAAAGCGGATTTTGGGGTTGTCTAAATTCCACTCTAACACCAGTACCTTGATTGGTCTTCACTGGCCCTCTGTTAAGGCACGCATCCTTATTCGAAAGCTCAATTTCCTGGCTAGAGTTCTAGTAAATGACGATAACATAAGTTCTCGAGTTTTTCGTACTCTGGCCTCGTATGATGTTTATGAAATCAGTCTGGTACAACAATGCCGTTTTCTGGAGAGCTTCTTTGGCACCAATTTCCTGCAACTCTGTCTTCACAATCCTCCTGATGCACTTTCAATTGTTCATGATGCGAAGCAAGATATTCTTGCGAGTGACTGGGAAGGAACACTAGCGGAGTCCAAGTCTCATCCCTCGCTCTCACTTGTGTCAGCTACAGCTAATATTGCCTCAAGTTGGAACAGCATATGGTATGAGGCACTTGAGCTGGGTGTTCGTGGAACTAAGCTAATTATGCAGGGGTTTTTTAGTGCTCTTTCAAGACCGACCTTTGGTGAGAGACTATGTCCTCATTGTGGCGATAAAATTCCCAGACTGACTCTATATTTTTTTATTTCATCTACTTAGTTCTTGTTTTTGTCATTATTATCCCGTAGAGGGCAACAGTAATAAACTTTGGTACTTTGGTACTTCGTTTGTCGTTCATTCTGTCCATCGAGATGCAGAGACCATCGCTCACTTCTGAAACTCGGTAAAGGTATGAACAGGCTTAGCTCGACAATGGCTTGCAATGTGACTCGTGGATTTTGCTAAAGTGCTTTCGTTCTCGAGTTATGTATGGCTGGCTCACCTTGACGGCCATCTTAGACCTCTCTGACGACAAAAGCGCCCATAGTTGACTACCTAGGTACTTGTATATTCCATCTAAACTTCAGGACAGATCTGGGGTGCGTATAAATCTCAAGAAAAACGCCTATAAAAGCCAAGAGCAATGGCTACCTACTCAAGTGTTCACGGTCACGCCCACTTGATACACCTTGTCCTTGTGGTCAGCACTTTGCTGTCTTCTGGTTACCCGTGCAGTTTCAATAGCAAGCAGGTTTGCTTTAGCTGCAAAGCTCCTTCTGCAAACCATAACTAAGGAGCTTTCTCTACAATGTGCAACACGCCGAGGGTTTCGTGAAATCTGTTCATTCGTTCTGTCCATCGAGCTGCAGAGATCAGCGATCACTTCTACGCGTTGGTAAGGTAATGAGCATGATAAGCACGACAATGGCTTGCAATGTGACTCGTGGATTTTGCTAAAGTGCTTTCGTTCTCGAGTTATGGCTGGCTTACCTTGACGGCCGTCTTTGACCTCTCTGACGACAAAAGCGCTCATAGTTGACTACCTATAGGTACCTGTAGATTCTATCTAAACTGCAGGACAGCTCTGGGGGTGCGTAGACATCTCAAGAAAAAGCCTATCAAAGCCAGAGCAATGGCTACCTACTCAGTGTTCACGGTCACGCCCACTTGACACACCTTTGTCTTGTGGTCAGCACTTTGCTGTCTTCTGGTTAGCAGTGCAGTTTCAATAGCAAGCAGGTTGGCTTTAGCTGCAAAGCTCCTTCTGAAAACCAAAACTAAGGAGCTAACTCTACAATGTGCAACACGCCGGGGGTTTGTACAGCAATCTCCCAAGACGACTGATCAACTCTGACTTCAGCAAAAGCACTTATTCTATTGTAAGAAGCCTCAACATTAAGTCTACATCTTTCCAGTGGTATTGTTGGAAAAAACAATGGAAGTGGATTATTGCTCTTATGGTTACTACTCCTATAGCTAGTACTGCTGCGGACTGCAAGTGATGCTTTGATGCTTATAACATTCTTGCCCAATGTAAGATTCGATATTTGGAATCCAAACTGAGGTAAAAATGTTAGCGTGTTTGGTTGACCCAAAGTAAAGAGCTCATCTAAAGGAACGCGCTTTCAACTGTCAGTTTTGTGAGATGACCCAATAGCCAACTTATTCTCAAGAACACGCTTGTCTCCGTGAGTATTGTTCAGTCGTTCCATCAGCTTGACACCTTGAGCTGCCATTGCTACAAAGTTCTGCACTTGTGTGTGTTCTCTGCAAATCTAGTGAAGCTGTCTAGTTGAGCCAGACTGACCTCCATCATCTCCTTCTGTGACCAGATCTCCTTCACTCCTTGTGACACACTCTGGAGAGCTTCATTCCTCTGTGCCTCTACTGATGCTACGATACCATCAAACACATTGTTCACTTCATCACTCTTCATAAGCTCACTATACTCTAGTGCCTTGCCTTCAGCCTCACTAGCCTTCTCTATATACTTACTGAACTCGCTTTCCTTTGATTGAACTAAACCATCAAATTCCTCAATCATTGTCTCTAACTCGGGCCGTGCCGCTGAAGCAAGGATATATTGATGATGTTTGTGCCCTCCTAGCAACAAACAATCTGAGCAAACCAGCTGCTCATAGCAACTTGTACACAAAAACCGCAGACTCCGCGGGTCCTGGAACAACTCCAGACAGATACCACACTTCAGCATCCAAAACACCAGCTCCACCCAAGTTACGCAATGTGACGTAATAGCAATAATGTTATTCACGCTGTTTGAATGATAATCTCCTGCCCACATGTGAACACTGTTCAATGAATACCGCTGTGTATAGGGAATAATTATTGTTTCACTTCATAATTATTTGTGTAAATTAGCATATGCTGACAATCTCACCAAGCTTAGAGGTATTCCGATCCAAGAGTCTTCAACTGCGACCACATTCATTTGCAATAATACTGAAACGTTCGTGAAAATAATTCCCAAATTAGCGAAAAAATAAGTATTTTGCCAGTTTTGTCACTGCATTCATGATTAAAATTTCACAAAATTTCGGTAATTCACAAATTTTAAAAGGTAGTTGCCATCATAAACTACCTCAGTGTACGTATTGACGCCTTGCACCATTGAGCAGAAACAATGTTAACTCAATTTAATTTGTAAGTATACGGGTATCCAGGGCTGAAAAGTGTCTGGTTTATATGTAGTGCCTAAGGTTTAATCAGCTAGTTTTTGACTAGTACCGTGACTGTCATGCATTAGTGCATGATTGCTGGTTTTTAGCTTTTGTTTGTGTATCCTGTCTGTAGTATCTGGACTAGAATCAGTTGAGTGGAGAGTAGACTATGTACTCAGCTCAAGCTCTCTCAAGGTAAGAAAAAATCTTTGATTAATCTTCACCCAGTCACTTCAGGATGTTGGCGAACCATGTGTGCAGTTGAGACTGAAGAGGCGTGACCCAGTCACTGGTGAGACCATGCATGTGCTGTGGGCGGAGACACCTTTAGATCAAAAGGTGAGTGCTATTTTTAGCATCATGTGTGACGTAAATTTTCAATTTTAAAATAAGCACACTGTATGATGGAGAACTTATCGTGATAATAAAATAGTTAAATGTTATTGTATATTATTTTGTGCACAAAATCAATTAATTTATGCTGTATACTGAATCTTTGTATCAAATGTCACAGTTCCTGACAGCTTGCACACAATAATCAGTGGTCGATAATGCTCTGAATCAATACACGATATTGTAGCAAAAATTGTCTAAAACGACTGACCCGCTTTAACTTCTGTGTAAATAGGCGTACGATTATACGAAGCTGTGACAACAAGTTTACAACTCTCTTCAATTGATGAAAATATGTCCGGGAATTTTTTTCCTCCCAATTGTAGTGATGCTTGAATTTGAACAGTCAACCCATTAAACAATGTAGAACTGGAAGACAATTCTGATCCTGGAGTCGGTGAAAACTTGAGTGATGGACGACCCAATGCAAAGACTCCATCAAGTGGAACTTTCAAAGGCCTCATTTTGTGAGATTCAATGATGACCATCTCCCTACGGCTAAGAGCTGCTTGGTCTCCATGAATATTCATGAGGTGCTCCATCAGCTTGATAGCCTGGCAGGCCATTGCTACGTAGCTTGTATCAGTCGTGCACTTGTGGGTGTGGTCAGCAAATCTAGTGAAGCTGTCTAGTTGAGCCAGACTGACCTCCATCATCTCCTTCTGTGACCAGATCTCCTTTACATCTTGTGACACACTCTGGAGAGCTTCATTCCTCTGTGCCTCTACTGATGCTGCAATACCATCAAACACACTGTTCAGTTTACTCTTCATAAGCTCACTATACTCTAGTGCCTTGCCTTCAGCCTTGTTAGCCTTCTCTATATACTTACTAAACTCTTGGGCTTTATCTTTGACTAAATTAGTCATCTCTTTCATCTTGGTTGCCAAATTATGGCGTGCCTTTTCAGCCAAGCTGTATTTATGACCCTTGTGGGTCCCAAGTAGACACTCCGAGCAAACCAGCTCAGAACAAGCTAGGCAGCAGTATTTTAGCTCGACCTTGAGGTGCTTTGGACAGCATGAAACCAAGCCTGTCTTGGGATTGCTTAAAGACACATCAGGCAGTTTGCACTCTACACTCTTTATGACACGATGCCCACGTAGAACCGACATTTTCTCGTGCTGACTCGAACATTGCTGACAGATCATGGCGTCACAATCATAGCACCAAGCAACCATTACTGCCTGTTCCCCACACGACTTACACTCGACTAGCTGGTTTGGTCCACCATTGTCTTCTCGTTGCTGCTGTAGTCTCTTGAGTGGTAGTTCTTGTAGAGCATATTGGTTCACAGGCAGTAGCTCCGCCCCCTCGACGCTTAGCTCGTGTTCAGCGCGGCACACGGGACACTTCAGTGAGTGGTTCTCCTCGTTCAGTGAGCGCTGTATACACTCTCGACAGAACGTGTGTAGACAGGGCAGACTCCGCGGGTCCTGGAACAACTCCAGACAGATACCACACTTCAAGTCGTCCATGATCTCGCTCGGCACTCACGTGTGTTTGAAAAAATCCGCTAATTTGATTGGTCAGCGTTTACTTCCGGTTCGCAGACTTGTCCACGAAACCCTGTACATGTACTACATGATTGTACGAATATAATTTTTGTGAATAAGTATGTGAATAAACATACTTTCAGTATAAAAATGGGATGATTTGACAATACAATTCAGTGTCCATGCATTCTGTGTGTTAAAATAGTTATTTTACATTACACAAATGCAGTATCAATTCTCCATTAATATCAGCTTTAACTCCCACTTCACTCATCATTTCTCACTTTTTAATATTCAGCCTAGTTCTGCAGAACTTCCGTCTTCTACAACTCATTCTATCTCTCTGTCATCAAGCTATGGAAATCCCTCCCATATCCATGTCTCCATGTAATCAAATCACACAAGTAAATCTCTCTCCTCAAACTCGGACTCAAATCATTCCAGATTAAAATTAATATTTCACATTAATTTGTATAATATACCACCAAGCATTGTAAGTTATGGCTGATGATCAATTGTAATTATAAGTGGCCATACTTACCTTATTAATTGTGCAGTGCTGTTTGTATTAGTGGCTAAACCTCTGTACGAGTAGTCTAAGACTAAAAACTGAAGTGGTAATATCACACCGAAGGTGGGAGGATTGCCTCACTTTTGCCATCGAAAGTGGGAAAAGTGAGCCAATTCTCCCACTTTTGGTGTGATATTACCACTTTTGTTTTTAGAGAGTAATCTCTGATCATCACTGGGGCACAGCGCATGAAAAATTCATCCATAATCTGTCTGTGTATGCATTTCAAGGCTCTGTGCATGCATTTGCTCTGATGTAGTGTATGCAGTGCAAGATTCCACTTTGTGAACATCATGATCGATCATTAGTGGTTTACTGGATCTTATTTCCTGACTTTTTCATTGTCTTTAGTATCTGCACTGACTAGATTCATCTGAGTGGAGAGTCAGGTGTTGTATACTGAGTTCCAACTCACTCCGGCAAGGCATGCACATGATCTTTAATTTGGTTCAATATTAATTATTATTATTACCCATCAATTAAGGATGTTGCACGCTGGTGACAATGTTTGCCGCTGAGATAGGAGAATCACTGAGGGTTACGCCCCTTGCATTTGCTGTAGGTAGAGACACCTTCAGAATGCTGCTCAAGGGTGACAGTTATTCTAAGCACTAACACTGAGAGTGACGTATAGTTTTAAAAATTGCATTTAATATAGTTCTCAAGCAATCACACAGTATGGTTGTAAATTAATTATACTGTATATTCCACGTCACTTTCATGATTCACAGCTCTAGAGAGCTTGCAGTGAATTATCAGTGGACAATAAGCCATTGCACGTACTGGAACGCTAATCATCCAAGATGACTGACCCACTTCAATTCAGTAGAAACAGGTGTACCATCATACAAGGCTGAGACATCGAATTTGCAACTTTGGTGCAGGGATGGGAAAAATACCTCTTCGAAACAGACTCCTTCTGCTATAGCTGATAATGATACCTTGACTCACCTCACAGCCTAGAGAGCGATTAGTAATTTTTGATCCTGTGATAGGAGAGAATGTTGATCTGAACCTAAAAATTTTAGGTTGTCCCAAGGCAAATAGCTTATTCAGTTTCTTGCTAGTCGCGAGGATCATCTTCTTGGGTTCAAAAGCAGCCTCATTTCCATGGACATTCTTCAGTCGTTCCATCAGCTTGACACCTTGAGCAGCCATAGCTACGTATCGAGCATTAGTCGTGCACTTGCGGCCTTGGTCAGCAAATCTAGTCAAGCTGTCAAGTTGAGCCATCATCTCCTTCTGCGACCAGATCTCCTCCACTCCTTGTGACACATTCTGGAGAGCTTCATTCCTCTGTGCCTCTACTGATGCTACAATTCTATCAAACACATTGTTCACTTCACTCTTAATTCATAAGCTCACTATACTCTAGTGCCTTGCCTTCAGCATTGTCAGCCTCCTCCAAATTCTCACTGAATTCTTCAATTGAATGGATGTGTAACAAACAGCATGCAGGAATGGATCACTACAATGCCGACGTGCAGCTATGGACTGTATATCTTGGCACACACAACAGAGTTGTAGCGTAGATAATGTACGATTGTAGTGATTCTGCTACTTATCATAACTTATGCAGCGTTCACTGGATGCGCCGGCTTTAATACTGAAATAATTCTTCAGAGTTAATGTGTGCATCTCAGTCACAAATATAACCCGCATGTTTGTCAGAGAACACGAATGTGATTGCACTGTGCATGTACCTTGCATGTCATTGCACTGACCCCGGCTGTATGTCATTCTTTGTGAGATGAAGGGTGTGCTCGCTCAGGCTCGCGAACACATCCCAGCCGCGTGCTCATCGCACTGGAAGCCTGAAATGAGCTACAACCGCTCTCTGGTTATTGGTTCAAGCTAAATATGCATCTTTCAGCGTGTACTCTACAGTTTTTGCCTTGCTTTTTACAAAATGGAAAGTGGAAACTGGAAGTAGAAAATGGAAAGTGGAATGTCCGCTCTGGGCTTCCGTATGAACTACATGATTGTACGAACATAATTTTTGTGAATAAGCAAACTTAAATGGGATGATTGACAATACTATAATTCAGTGTCCATTTTGTGGAAAATAGTAACTTTGCATTAAACCATAGTATGAATAATTCTCTTTGATGTAACGAGCGTTAATGAGGGTTATAAATCGTGTACAGCCTGCACGCGTTTCAAGATGGCCGCCGCGTTCGAGAATCCACAAAGAAACGGCGCTCGGGCTGCTCTGCGGTCTTCCTGCGACGTAAGGTAGCCAGCTAGACGTCAGGCAAGCAGCGCACTATGGTTTAAAGTAGTTATATGCCTCACAGTCGGTATATAACTACTATTTACACAAATGCAGTATCAATTCTCAATTATTATCAGCTTTTACTCCCACTTTACTCGTCATTTCTCACCTCTCAATATTCAGCCTATAGTTCTGCAGAACATCCGTCTTCTACAACTCATTCTATCCCTCTGTCATCAAGCTATGGAAATCCCTCCCATATCTCCATGTAATCAAAATCACACAAGTACATCTCTCTCCTCAAACTCAGACTCAAATCATTCCAAATATCAGTTTTCACAGAATCACATCAATTATTATTATTTTGTTATAATTATACCATGCATTGTTTTAAAAAATTAAATAGAGTCTATAATGTTTTATCATTGGAGTTGTGTGAGCGGCTCCGGCTCCATGAAGCACAATCAATTTGAAGAGGTACATATGTATACTAACATTTATATCAGCACCAAAATAAATATGAACGATGAAGAGGTTTATTTCTTTCAAGGCTAGTGTGGAATCTTGAAGCATGAATGCATCTTAAAATAGCTATAGTATGTAATTTTAAGCAACCAAACTTTCCTTAATAATAATTATTGTGCACTGCTGTGACTAAAACTCTGTACAAGTAGTCTAAGGAAGTGGTAATAATTATATCACACCGAAGGTGGGAGGATTGCATCACTTTTGCCATCGAAAGTGGGAAAAGTGAGGCAATTCTCCCACTTTCGTTGTGATATTACCACTTTAGTAATTTTAGAGAGTAATCTCAGATTATCAGTGGGGCACAGCGCATGAAAAATTCATCCATAATCTGTCTGTCTGATGTAGTGTCCACAGTGCAAGATCCACTTCAAAGTGAATGTCATGATCGATCATTAGTGGTCTATTACTGGTTCTTAGTTTTTGAATTTTTCATTGTCTTTAGTATCTGCACTGACTATAGGTTCATCTGAGTCAGTGCGGAGTCAGCTATTGTACTGAGTTCCAACTCACTCCCGCAAGGCATGCACAAGATCTTTATTTGGTTCAATTATTAATACTACCCATCAATTCAGGATGTTGCACGCTGGTGACCATGTTTGCCGCTGTGATAGGAGAATCACTGAGGTTACGACCCTCGTGTTTGCTGTAAGTAGAGACACCTTCAGAACGCTGCTCAAAGGCGAGTGGTATATTTTAAGCACCAAATTGTAGTTTTAAAAATTACAAGTATGGTTCTGAAGAAATTAAAAGTATTGCATGGTATAAAAACTTATTGTGAAAATTGTTACTACATGCATAATTATTATATAAAGTAATAATAAAATTATGCTGTACATGTATATGTTCCCCGTCACTTTCATGATTCACAGCTCCAGAGAGCTTGCAGTGAATTGTAAGCGGACAATAAACCATTGCACGTACTGGAACGCTAATCATCCAAGATGACTGACTCACTTCAACTTCAGTAGTAACAGGTGCACCATTATACAAGGCTGAGACTCCGTGGGTCCTGGAACAGATACGTACCATGCACACTTCAGATCATCCATGCTGCACTGAGCGCATCAAAAACACCATAGCAGCTCCACCCAAGTGACGTAATATAATTTTGATTCAATAACACTATCAACCAATTGACATGGTCCTTTTGAAAGATAATCTCAAGCGACAACTCCTGACTACACTACCAGTGTATCTGCATGATATCATGTTCTTTGTTATGCCTCGGTGGGCGGAGCCACGAGGCATACAGTAGTTCGTTTGTGTATGTATGTATGTATGTATGTATCTGTCTGTCGGCAGGATTTCTCGTCGCTCGCTGAAAACTAAGCGCTGAAACGTGCAACACAACCTAAAGTCGATATTTGCTTGAAAATGAATTGTAAGGATTTTGGTCATAAGGCTCTGTTCGTGAGTTATATAGCGATTGCTTACCTCGCGATCGCTGGCTGGCGATCTAGTTGCTGATGGAACGACAAAATTGTCTATTGCTGGCTGCCTTACAGCTAGTGAGTTCGCCTTTACTTCAGAACAGCACGGCAGACTTGTATATGAAGCTGCGTTCTAGAGTTATGGCGTATAGCTTTGCTTACCTCGCGATCGATGGCCGTTGCTGGCGATCTGGAGTTCTCCGTAGACAAAACTATCCACAGTTGACTGCCTAGAAGCTTATAGGTTACATCGTAAGTCTAAAGAAATTGTGTAAGCAAGCTATCTCGCTCGTTGTACGTGCTGTGCCCTAGGCCCTGAACAATATAGACACGCCCAGTTGAATTAGTGGTCAGCACTGATTGGCTTCTGATTGCATAACTATTATACTGCATTGTGATCGCTGTACAGAAAGGTACAACAGCTGCAGTTTGTTGCTGTGTATGTTTGTAGCAGTATTCTCACAGCAATGAGTGCAGTAGCTATAGTCTTGTTGCAGTATACTTTAACTTGTTTCTACTGCAGCTTACATTGCATGCTTTCATATGATACTGTTTTGATCCTTCCGTGGATCTACTGTATGCATATATACGTGCTGTCATAATTATGCATCTGCTAATTGAATGCCATACATGCTACATGTACTTGTGGTTGGCTTCTGATTGCATAACTATTGCTTTGTACAGAAGGTATAATAGCTGCAGTTTACTGTGTATGTTTTTTTGATGTCTTAAGATCATGAACAGCTTTTCAAGTTAAAGTTGGATGACTCCTATGATTAACTTGCTAGCATTATAATTATCTTCTTTTCTCTACTCCTTATATATCTCACTAGTATAATTATGTAAAATAATCCTTGCCATTATTGAATACCATGTCAGATTTAATGTCTCTCACATGAGGTGCAAAATTAAGCATGATAAAACAGTAACTTTAATTTGTGAACTTCGTAATGATTTTATAAGTTGTCAACCAGTAACACAGTGTTCAACTAGCAACAGCAGACTTTCATTACTGCTTGTGTATTTCAGTTCAGCGTATTTAGTCAGACATGCATGTATGCATAACATTCCACCGAGGCATAAGCACCTTCGGTGCCTAGTTAATTCTGTTATAACTATCCCATTTCAAACTTTAAAATTCTTGATTTTGTATATTTTATTAGTTCTGTCCCAACCTGGTCTTCAACTTTCAATAAACTGTATGTCACACTAAATCTTCTACTAATAATTATGTCAAGTAAGTTCTATTTTAATCGACCCCAAGTTGAACTTACCTCATCCTCCTCAACAATTAAATTCAAAATCACTCAATTCTATTGGTCCCATTTTCATGTGCATTTCCAATCAGATAATCCCTGTACTTTTCATTTCTTCTGTCCATGTTCAAAATGCAAACTTATATACATGTGTACTTGTTCAGCAAATTTTGTATCATGTAGCTAAATTAGGCTAGTATAGCTTAAATTGCTACTAGTCCTTCAGTTTACTAGTTGTGTATGCTGTTAAACCAATAATAATAATAATAATAATAATATTCATTAATTTTCTTTATCAGGTATAATCTTCTATCTATGTTGTGTTCTGTTTTTGTTGATAATACAATGTAATCATAATAATAATAATGGTGCGTGTTGAACGAGTAGGTTAATTTGTGTAAAGTGTATGCTGACAATCTTACCAAGTTGAGAGAGGTATTCAGTACGATGGAAAATTTATCATGACAATTTGAATGTTATCATAGCTACCGGTATAGTAAAATTATATGAGTTATACTGTATAATTGACAGTGCCTTCAAGTATTGCAGCACCTAAATTTAGCTTGCACGTAATTATCAGTGGATAACTATCGCTTTTAGAGATCCTAATCATAATTCTCCAAAATGAAGGACCTGATATAACTCGAGGATATATAGCCGAATTATTATACAGTGCGGTCACACTTAGTCCAAACTCGAAAACATGTGGTGGAAGTAACTCTGGAAGTCTTATTCCACCGACTTCTAATGATACATTGACGTGTACCCGGGTGCGGTAAGAGCGTTCTAATAATATTTATGTACCAGGAGCAGGTGAGAATTTAAACGTCAAAGGCTGTCCCAATCCAAATATGGTATGCAGTCGAATGTTCAGATGATCCTTGCTACAATGCGATCCAAGAACCTGTGGCTTTATCTTCTCCTCGTCAAGAGCATTCTCATCTCCATGAATATCCTTCAGTCGTTCCATTAGCTTGACACTTTGAGCTGCCATTGCTACATCAGTCTTGCACTTGTGGGTATTCTCAGCAAATCTAGTAAAGCTGTCTAGTTGAGCCAGACTGACCTCCATCAACTCCTTCTGTGACCAGATCTCCTTCACTCCTTGTGACACACTCTGGAGAGCTTCATTCCTCTGTGCCTCTACTGATGCTGCGATACCATCAAACACATTGTTCACTTTACTCTTCATAAGCTCACTATACTCTAGTGCCTTGCCTACAGCCTCACTAGCCTTCTTCAAATACTCACTGAATTCTTGTTTCTTTTCTGTGACTAAACCAGCCAACTCCTTTATTCTTGTCTCCAAAGTATGCCTTGTCTCTTCAGCCAAGCTGTAATGATGGTCACTGTGCTCCCGGAGTAGACACTCAGCACAAACCAATTCAGAACAACTAGCACACCAGTAATTCAGTTCTACTCTGATGTGCCTTGGACAATAACTGGACTTAGACACAATAGGCTGTTGACTTTCTTTGTTACCTACGACATGGTGTTCTCGAAAAATAGCTAATTTCTTGTGCGATGACTCACACAATTGGCAGATCATGCAGACGTCACAGTCATAGCACCAAGCTACCATCTCTGCCTGTTCCCCACACGACTTACACTCAACTAGCTGGTGTGCCGGTCCACCATTGTTCGCTCGTTGCTGCTGTAGTCTCTTGAGTGGTAGTTCTTGTAGAGCATATTGGTTCACAGGCAGTAGCTCCGCCCCCTCGCTCTTGAGATCATGTTTAGAGCAGCACACAGGACACTTCAGTGAGTGGTTCTCTTCGTTCAGTGAGCGCTGTATACACTCTCGACAGAACGTGTGTAGACAGGGCAGACTCCGCGGGTCCTGGAACAACTCCAGACAGATACCACACTTCATATTTTCAATGCATGTGGCCATACTATCGACTTTTGTACCGGTTCTCAATGCGCAAAAATTTTCTCCCACTCCCTTATAATTTATTTGAGCAACAAAAAATTTACCCTATCTTGACAAAAACGAAAAAAAATTTACATAGCAATAAGTTTACTGCAATAATTATAAAACTTTGACGTAACGTACACGGAGGTCGCATGTGCATCATCAAAAAACAGCAGTAACCAAGTTATACCAAAATTCTAAACAAGAGCAGCCGTCATCATGCATACTGCAATAAGCAGATCAGTATGCAGCATAAATGAGTACATGATAGTTATGTGTCATACGTGATGTTAGTCTTAATAGTAACAGCTCCTGTAACCTGGCACTTAAGAACCAATGGCAACGCTGTTTCTTCGCTGCAAGTAAATTTCAAACAAATACTCTAAGACGACTGATCTTTTTGTCTGACATCAGGACGCCATTGCCTACCTCGATAGACAACTATAACTTTAAGGCTACAGTTGTCAATCGGTATCGATGGAAACAGCACCGGTTGTCCTCCAGCTACCAATGTCACGTCAATGCTGTACATGTTCCTGAAGCCGTGGATAAGATTTGGCAATTCTGTTCCCGGAGCTGGCGAGAACTCGAGCGAAGGCAGACCGAATGAAAACAGCTGTGGTAAGTGAGGATCTTCGTCATAAAACTTCGACCCAATGTGAATCTTCTGATTTAGAGCTGAATGATTTCCATGCGTATTCTTCAGTCGATCCATCAGTTTGACACCTTGAGCTGCCATTGCTACATAGCTTGTATCAGTCGTGCACTTATGGGTGTTCTCAGCAAATTTAGTGAAGCTGTCTAGTTGAGCCAGACTGACCTCCATCATCTCCTTCTGTGACCAGATCTCCTTCACTTCTTTTGACACACTCTGGAGAGCTTCATTCCTCTGTGTCTCCACTCTTGCTACGATACCATCAAACAATACGTTCACCTTAGTCTCCATAAGCTCTTTATAATCCAACGCCTTGCCTTCAGCCCTCTTAACCCTCTCCAAGTATTCACTGAATTCTTGTTTCTTGTGTCCTGTGACGGCAACCAACTGACCCATTTTAGTCTCCAGGCTTGGGCGAGCTCCATCTAACAATTCTTTGTGATGCCCTGCATGCGATCCCAGCAATAGACAATCCGAACAAACCAGTTCAGAACAACTAATGCACAAGTACTTCAATCTCTCGTTTTCATGCCTCAAACATTTGGAAAATGTGTTCAGTTTCTGATCAGGAGGCAGGTCTGTTGATTCACTCCCGTTTCCTTCAGCTATTGATTCGTTTGTACCTTGTCTAAACTTCTTAACTGGTTTAATAACATGCCCACGCAGAATCGACATTTCTCGTGTTGACTTGAGCATTGTTGGCAGATCATAGCATCACAGTCCTCACACCAAGCAACCACTGGTCCAGCCTGTTCCCCACACGACTTACACTCGACTAGCAGGTGTGGTCCACCATTGTCCTCTCGTTGCTGCTGTAGTCTCTTGAGTGGTAGTTCTTGTAGAGCATATTGGTTCACAGGCAGTAGCTCCGCCCTCTCGCTTAGCTCGTGTTTAGCGCGGCACACGGGACACTTCAGAGAGTGGTTCTCCTCGTTCAGTGAGCGCTGTATACACTCTCGACAGAACGTGTGTAGACAGGGCAGACTCCGCGGGTCCTGGAACAACTCGAGACAGATACCACACTTCAGATCATCCATAATTATAACCAACCACGTGGAATTGCACGTGGTTAATACGGCATCGCAAAATGGATTATGCCGGGTTGCAAGTCGGCCGGTCCATGTAGCACTGCAGTACCACGTACTCACGGTCCTTGTTGCTTGAAGCCCTTTCCATATAGATACAAAGCTACTATATGCATGTCACTAGCATTTTCTTTGATGATCTGCACCATTGAACTAATCATAAAAATTGTGCTCAGCCGGTTGGAAATAATAATTTATTATTATTCTTATAATTATTCTCTGGCTCTACAGCAAATAAACAATTGGAGATAGCGGTGACAAACAAAAAAGAGATACATAAATAACAGGAACTGAGGTTGGCGCTGAAAGACAGCCCTATATATAGTGCGGAGACTGCCTTTCAGTAAAAAATCAGTGTTAAACAGCTAGAATAAAGTTGGTGAATTGGAAAAGTAAGAAATACAGTTAGAACAAGGACAGGAGATGTCAAACGAACATAAGACAGATGGGTTGAAGTGATCAATAAAATCAGTAATAATGATCAAAATAGTTTTTTTATATTTGGCACTAGTTATCGATGCATGCATGAAATCCCAACTTGCTACAGATATTATGCAAATACATGTGTTTCTTTTAGCAATTGTGTATCCAGGCAGGACTAGATTGTATAGTCCAGCCTTGATAGGCTAGATAGGATAGATTGGGTACATAGGATAGATTGTAGTCTCAAAGCAAAAAAGCCTGTTCAACTTGAAGAGCACTAGTCGTGTGTTACCATGAGTTCAGTGCATCATAGACTATGTTCCCTCCAGAGCGGTATTGTCCTTCGATCCCTTCATCAGTTTGTTATCTTGAGCAGCCACTAACTTATCGCGTCTACTTCTGGGATGAGACCACCTTTACATTATCAATTTGTGCGGGCATGTATAGGTTTGGACCCCAAAAATCAGTAATGAATTGAAACAATTATAATTGTTTTGGCTAGGCAAGCTCATGCCGCATTAGACATAAGTAAATTCAAAGGATAATGGCGACTTTAAAGACAATATTCTTTCTTTTTTGCGCTCAACATGTTGCTTTCACAAACTAGTCATTTTCTTGAGCTGTTTGATCGAAGCATATTGTTAACAGATCATGCATGGTATGATGCATGTGAACAGTACTCACACCATGCAAACAATGGTCCGGCCTGCTCCCCACACGACTTATACACTCGACTAGCTGATGTGGTCCACCATTGTCCTCTCATTGCTGCTGTAGTCTCTTGAGTTTCCTTGCAGAGCACATTAATTTTGTTCACAGGCAGTAGCCCCGCCCCCCTCACACATGGGACACTTACTGCATGAGTGGTTCTCCTCTATCAGAGTGTGCTGTACTCACTCTTGACAGAACATGTGTTGACAGGGTGAGTTTCGCGGGTCCTGGAACAACTCCAGACAGATAGCACACTTCAGATGCTCCTCTATATCCTCCTTATAAACACCAACTCCACCATAGTGACATTATGTGTCGCAAAGTCTATAACATTTGCCACTCCCTCAACTACAGGTATCACTTTGCCACTCCCTCAACTACAGGTACCACTCCCTCAACTACAGGTATTGTAGTAGAGGGAGTGGTACCTGAAAGAAATGTGCATGAGATCATAATGGGATATCCAATACATATAGAACGTGCTGCTTAGATATGAAAAGGTAATTAATGATTCAGAGAAAATAATCAATGTGGAATCAATGCATGCATGCATGTATACTATTATTTAAGCCATATTGAAGCAGTCCTGTAGGCAGAGTCTCATGCTGACTATTAGCGGCAAATGTACTTGTTGACACCTCCTAGTTGCACATCCATTAAATTGACATCACCTTGAGCAACATAATATTATTAGTAAAATTTTGTACTTTACTGTGTGCAGTAACTCACTGTCATCACTACAGTACCACTGTTCCTGCCCATCTGATTTCACATAGATGCAAAGTCGTTTACCGCTAGATAGGCTACAGCTTTCAGCTACATAATATTGCATCAGTGCATCATGCATGGAGTTTAAACCACTTAGTGAAACTTACTTACGACCTCTGTAGGATCTTCAGCAACAAATTCTGTAGAATGATAATTATAATAACCATTTATGGTTGGCTATGTAGAGCCTGCTGGTTAGCAATACAGCATGATGTAACAAGACGATGCATGCATGCAGCACTGCTGAATGTATGCATACACTTCAAATTTTGAATAAAAGTATACGTACGTCAGCACGTGAACTGAGATCAGTGTATCAATTTTTAAGTTGCAATGCCGAAATCATTTACAGTGTTCCACACGAAGAGAGGGAATAATGTTAGGAATGTATGATGTCACGTCAATAGCAAAAAATACATTGTACCAAACAAAATGGCCACCAAAACCTGCTCTCTTGCAGAGTGAAGTCGCGCTTGTCGCTGTATATGCTTCTAGAGACGCTAGGTGAGATCTACTTTCATGATTAACGTTTTAGCATTGCAGTTATAAAGTTTTATAGCTTAGCTACCAGTAGAACTGAAATTCCTCTTCCTAACGATAGGCTCGTCGTGAACCAACTGTTGCTCTCTGCCGCCGATGTAGCACTGATTGGGACTAATCTCGTTGCCAATAGATAAGCATCCGAGGTTAAAGCTTCAATGCAGCGGTAACAGAGCCTAACTACCAGTAGCCCCTGAGATTTGTTCCCTAACGTGTTTTTCCAAATGGCTGCCTGTCTTTCAAATTTCTGTCACGTGAGTGTTATCTGACAAGAAGCTATATAAAGCATAAGATTCAGTGGATCAAAATGATACATGCATCATACGGTAACACTTGGACAAATGATTCTAAAGAAATCAAGCAAACTGTCAAACACACAATTATTCCCTCTCTTCATGTGGAACACTGTAGCCTATATGCACTAACCTGCAGGTGGTCCATTTTCACAATGATCATAAGCATCTGTGCCACCTACTCTTACAATGATGCGTTCAGTATTTTCTGAAGAAATTACAAGCAGGAATAATGCACAGTGCAGAATGCATGGTAATACAACATGCTGCACATGCAAATACGTGGCATGCCTATACGTACCAGAACATGACCATCCATGACCAATAGTACCAGAACGTGTTGATTCTATGTTCACACACAGACGTGTGGAGCCACCATCGTAATCCTTGCAGCCTGCTTCAATTCCTTGAACAAGAAGAAGATTACTATAATAATTATTGTGACTGCAAATGTGCATGCATAGCTACATCGCATGCGGCAGTTTTACCTGTGCAGGCAGCAATAAAAACAGCTGCAAACAGCACAATTCCTTTGAAATAAGTCATCTTGGAGTAATTGCTTTTCGGTATGGTATTTTCGGTCTTTATTGGCTCTTCTTGTAAAGTGTACCTGAGACACTGGGCCTTTTATACACGTACGACGACAAAGACAGATATCTCACGTGAG
Source organism: Haliclona indistincta (assembly GCA_964017065.1). NCBI lineage: Eukaryota > Metazoa > Porifera > Demospongiae > Haplosclerida > Chalinidae > Haliclona > Haliclona indistincta. Next base: position 14,705,899 of record OZ024786.1, on the reverse strand, counting down.
CTCAGCATAACTACTATACAATAGTCACAAGGAAACGTGAACAAAGTGCATGAATATGTAATAGTTTTAATATCTCCTGAACTTAACGGAACAGTTGTAGCTAGCTCACTGCAAGTCAGACTATACTTACTAACACCTTACCGGTTAATCATGTGGTCGTCTTTTACTTGTACATGTATTGCACACCTTGTAATAGCATTGTTCTCCATGCCAAGTACTAAAGAACACTTACAGTCATCAGTGCAGCCTGTCTCCCAGCAAAAACTTACATACACACCATACGGACAACTAAGACAAAGCAGTACTGCTCACCACCTAAATTGCAGCTCAATTATATTGTGCAAGTGTGCATGTGACTACCGAGAGAGATGTCAAATCTAGGTATGGGGCTATGCATGTTTGTGGGTATTTTAGTTTGTGCTATTTCAGTAGAATTCGAACCTCACTATCTAGTCGAACACGAATGGACAAATTCCCGGCGGGGTCTATACTAGCTGATGTTACAAGGGCATGATTAATGACTGTGTCTGCTGTTGAACTAAGTTGATCAAATCTTGAATCATAATTATGGCAGCTAGCTAAGATTTTTTGGATTGCTAAAGTATTGCATACCGAGACAAAACCTGTTCACTTTTTACTAGTGAGGATCAAACTGCATTGGTGTAGCTATGACCGATATTATGTCATACTCAATTTGCTAGTATCGTTTCACGCATGCGGCTTGTAGCAAGTCCTGTCCTTGTATTTCTTCATTTTCTAATTCACCTAACTTTACTTTAGCAGTTTAACATTAATTTCAAGGCAGTCTCACTTTGTGTGGCTGTCCTTCAGCACTATCTTCAGTTTCTGTTATTATGTATCTTTTTGTCACCAATATCTTCAATTCTCTGTATGTGCTGTAAAGTCAGAAATAATAATAAGTAAGCGTTGCTAACGTACAGGTAGCTACAACTCATTATCACGTCAATCATGCATTACTGTCAGGTATTGATCTATTCATGTATTGTTCTCAACAACATGAAAGTATTGTTAAGCTAGTGATGATAATTATACGCTCACAAGAATTGGCATTTTAACTTTGCCTTTGTGTATTGTATTGGAAGCTTTCAGCATGATAGCTCAGCCTCAACATCACGGTTTTTATAGGTTGACTGTAACATTGACTACTAGCTATACTAGCTAGATATGCATTCATGCATGGTTAAAACTGAATATACACTCGATTGAATTTAACATTTATCCATGCTCGAGTAGCCTAAGTTGACTCTAGCTATAGGCTGCAAATGCATGCATACGAACAAGGTCAGTTTGGAATCATAATAAATCTACTAGTAGTTGCATGGACACTAGGTCAAACTTTTTTGTTTTTCGAAACGTTCGCGACAGCTCGGTTTTCTCTAATGTGGTGTTATTTGTAAGTGTTTGTCAGTTGAAGTGCTCACAAGGCAGGAATGAACTGTCTATACCAGAGAGCGGCTGTAAACATTATAAGCATGCTAACATAATTATAAAAGATTCTACTAATAATCCAATTAATATGTTGACAAAAAATCAAATCCAACAAAAATTTATAAATCATCGAAGATATCATGCACTGGATTTTGAACTCATATCATCATCTTCATCACTATTCAATAGTTCCATTCGAACTTGTACAGTCTCAGACGATATAGCTCCTGACAACTTGCATCTAACTACCAGTGACTGATAATCCTCTTCCAAACAACAGAAATCAGCATCGATAATCCATTCCAGCTCATCTGAATCATCTACCAACTTTGTAGAGCATTCAATTTCAACAGCACCTTCCTCAGCAAAGCTCTCAATACCACCTTCAGAACTTGACGGTAAAATCTTTAATGCAACTAGGTCTGAACTATCATCTACTATAGATTCATCTTCATTGGTGTACTCTGAGTCGGAATTGTTCTTTGAAGTAAGAATAGGTTCTTCATCATCATTTTCAGATTCCTTGTCATCATTTTCAGATTCTTCGTCATCGCTTTCAGATTCCTTGTCATCATTTTCATCATCATCATCATCATCATCATCATCATTATCAGGCTCATCATCAATTTCTTCAACAGGCTTGGTAGACCAGTACATCGATACATTCAGACTGCACTTTTCACGAAGATATTCCGAAAAGATGATCTCCCCTCTCACCATCAGTGACACTGATATAGATTCCTGGCTTCCGTTTATAATTCCTGTTTCGGGAGAAGGTATGAAGGAGAGTGATGGTCTACCCAAGATGAACAGCTCATCAAGATCTACATGCAAAGAAGAATCCTCCTCATTTCCGCACAATGGAAGAATAGCAACCATATTTCGGTTGAGAGCTGTTTCGTCGCCTTTGACATTTTTGATTTGGCTCATTAACTTGATACACTGGGTTGCCATAGATACAAAACTTGCATCGGTTGTGCACTTGTGGGTGTGGTCAGCAAATCTAGTAAAGCTGTCTAGTTGAGCCAGACTGACCTCCATCATCTCCTTCTGTGACCAGATCTCCTTCACTCCTTGTGACACACTCTGGAGAGCTTCATTCCTCTGTGTCTCTACTGATGCTACGATACCATCAAACACATTGTTCACTTCGCTCTTCATAAGCTCACTATAATCCAGTGCTCTACCTTCAGCATCACTAGCCTTCTCTAAATACTTGCTGAATTCTTCGTTCTTTTCCTTAACTAAACTATTCAATTCCTTCATCTCAGTCTGCAAGCCATGGCGCACCTCTTCAACCAAGCTGTGCTCATGCCCTGTATGACTACCAGCAACAAGGCAGTAGTCAGAATTTTTGGTGGGGAGATTCGTTCTTGTTTGCGGCGCAAAGCGCCGCCGAAATTTTAGCTAATTAATTATTCATGATGGGCGTTTCCATTGAATCAGGCAGCAGATTGGTCACTCGCGATCGCGTACCGTGCATGCAACTAGGAAGATAGCCGTATTACTGGCTTACTGCAGTCTTCTACTCTAGCAACAGCGATTTGTAGAGTCAAAAGTAGCCAGTATAGTAATTTTCTGAAGACTTCAAGCGGACTGTTGGGTAGCCTGGGCGGTTCGTCCGAACCTACCGAACCCCCCCTGTCTACGGGCTTGTCAGCAAGTAGGCAATCAGAACTCAGAGCATGGAACACAAAAGTGCTTCAAGTTCTGGTCAATATGTATCATACTGTCATACATTTAGGAATTGCCATTATTGCTGCATGAAAAAGCTCTAGGACCGACTTCGATAGTTTCTCCCTCTGTTGGTTTCTTTACAACCTGGTGTTCTCGAAAAAAAGCAAATTTCTTGTGCGATGCTTCACACAGTGGGCAGATAATAGCGTCACATTCTTAGCACCAAGCAACGATTACTGCCCGCTCTCCACACGACTTACACTCGACTATATAGCTGGTTTTGTCTACCATTGTCCTCTCGTTGCTGCTGTATAGCCGGTCTCTTGAGTGGTAGCTTAGCTCGTGTTTAGCGCGGCACACGGGACACTTCAGTGAGTGGTTCTCCTCGTTTAGTGTCTCTCTAGCAAGTGCATCAATACTGATAAAATCAATTAAGTCACAAGTTAACACGAATTGAGGTGTACAAATAGATTATAACGCTCTGTATGTGATCTTGTGCGCTATGGTCACTGCTCCTGACAACTTGCACTCGAGTATCAGTGGACAACAAAAACCAGTTCTACGCGGCAGGTTCACAATTATTTTCCAAGATGACTGATTGATTTCAATTTCAGTAGAAACATCCTCGTTATTATACACAGCAGTGACATTGAGTTTACCAAACTCACAGATGCGTGTAAATGGTGGAAATAACTGCGAAAAAGCATATGTATTGAATTGCAGTGATACTTCAACAGATACTGTTGAGTCAGTGCATCTAGAAATTTTCGAACCAGAAGTAGGACGAAACCTAAACAATGGTTGACCCAAAGCAAACAGACTGTTCAAAGGAACATGAAGAGCTCTAGTGTCACCATGAGTTGCGATAACCATTCCCTTGTGCTCTAGAACAGCCTTGTCTCCATGAGTATCTTTCAGTCGCTCCATCAGCTTGACACCTTGAGATGCCATAGCTACATATCGTGTACTAGTCGTGCACTTGTGGGTGTGGTCAGCAAATCTAGTGAAGCTGTCTAGTTGAGCCAAACTGACCTCCATCATCTCCTTCTGTGACCAGATCTCCTTCACTCCTTGTGACACACTCTGGAGAGCTTCATTCCGCTGTGCCTCTACTGATGCTACGATACCATCAAACACATTGTTCACTTCACTCTTCATAAGCTCACTATACTCTAGTGCCTTGCCTTCAGCCTCACTAGCCTTATCCAAATACTCGCTAAACTCTTGTTTCTTTTGCACTACCAAACCGGCCATATCCTTTATCTTAGACTCTAAGTTGTGGTATGCCTCCTCAGCCAAGCTGTAGTCATGGTCTTTGTGGGCCCCGAGTAGACATTCAGCACAAACCACCTCAGAACAAACGGAACACCAGTATTTTAGTTCTGCCCTGACATGCCTCACACAATATGTTTCTAGGCTGGACTTAGACTCATTTCCTTCAGGAACATTGGGTGATCTGCTACATGTATCATTATTCTTTACAACATGATGCCTTCGAAAGATGACCAACTTCTTGTGCTGATCAAAGCATTGTTGACAGATGACGCCATCACAGTCCTCACACCAAGCAACCACAGGTCCAGCCTGTTCCCCACACGACTTACACTCGACTAGCTGGTGTGGTCCACCATTGTCCTCTCGTTGCTGCTGTAGTCTCTTGAGTGGTAGTTCTTGTAGAGCATATTGGTTCACAGGTAGTGGCCCCGCCCCCTCGCCTAGCTCGTGTTTAGCGCGGCACACGGGACACTTCAGTGAGTGGTTCTCCTCGTTCAGTGAGCGCTTTATACACTCTCGACAGAACGTGTGTAGACAGGGCAGACTCCGCGGGTCCTGGAACAACTCCAGACAGATACCACACTTCAGATCATCCATTGCAAATTTTAAGCGGGCAGTGACGTAAATTTGCGCTTAGTTATTCTCAGTACCGCAAAAATGATTATGATGCATTGGTTCATAGCGCTAAAATGAGAAGTGATTGCTGTACGTTAGCAAAACTTTTGGAGAATAAAACATTTTGCTAGATTTATAGTTTTTAAATAATTATTTTTAATGTGAAAACTGTTTTCATTATCGAGATAATTTTTATAGGACCGGCAATATTAAACTAGAGGCAGCGTCAGAGGGCAATGACTCGACAAACAAAAAATTAATTAGAAGAAGTCACAAAAAGAGAAAGCTGGACTACATGTAGGGTGTCGCTGCAAAATGATTCGCACATTGAGTGACCAAAGTATTATTATAGATCTAGAGTTGAGACATTGATGTGATCTCAGTAATCATAAGCTGAAGTGAAGGAGATCAATGAGATTGATGTTTGCACACAAAAATTGGATCACTATTTCTTGTCATTTACATGCACATGACGTCTCTCAAGCAAGTGCATCATTAATGAGAAAATCAACTGAGTCACAAATACTGTCACAAATTGAAGTGTATATGTATAAATAAATTAAACCCTATATGTGATCTTGTCCGCTATTGTCACAGCTCCTGATAACTTGCACTCCATTACCAGTGCATAATAGTTAACACATTTACGCAGGTTCACAATTATTTTCCAAGATGATCGATTGCGGATTTCAATTTTAGTAGAAACATCCTCATTACAATATGTTGCAGTGACATTGAGTTTACCAGTTTCACAGATATGAGTAAGTGATGGAAAAAACTGCAAAAAACCAGATGTTTTGAATTGTAGTGATACTTCAACAGATACTGTTGAGTCAGTGCGTTTAGAAATTTTTGCACCAGAACTAGGATAAAACCCTAATGATGGTTGTTCCAAAGCAAATATATTATTCAAAGGAACATGAAGAGCTCTAGTGTCACCATGAGTTGCAATAACCACTCCCTTGTGCTCTAGAACAGCCTCATCCCCATGAGTATCTTTCAGTTGCTCCATCAGCTTGATTCCTTGAGTTGCCATAGCCACATATCGTGTACTAGTTGTGCACTTGTGGGTGTGGTCAGCAAATCTAGTGAAGCTGTCTAGTTGAGCCAGACTGACCTCCATCATCTCCTTCTGTGACCAGATCTCCTTCACTCCTTGTGACACACTCTGGAGAGCTTCATTCCTCTGTGCCTCTACTGATGCTACGATACCATCAAACACATTGTTCACTTTGCTCTTCATACGCTCACTACACTCTAGTGCCTTGCCTTCAGCCTTACTAGCCTTTTCCAAATACTCGCTAAACTCTTGTTTCTTTTCCACTACTAATCCGGCCATCTCCTTTATCTTAGTCTCTAAGTTGTGGTATGCCTCCTCAGCCAAGCTGTAGTCATGGTCTTTGTGGGCCCCGAGTAGACATTCGGCACAAACCACTTCACAGCAGAGAGTACACCAGTATTTTAGTTCTACCCTGACATGCCTCACACAATATGTTACTAGGCTGGGCTTAGACTCATTTCTTTCAGGCACATTGGGTGATCTGTTATCATTATTCTTTACAACATGATGCCTTTGAAAGATGACCAACCTCTTGTGCTGATCAAAGCATTGTTGACAGATGACGCCATCGCAGTCCTCACACCAAGCCACCACTGGTCCGACCTGTTCCACACACGACTTACACTGGACTAGCTGGTGTGGTCCACCATTGTCCTCTCGTTGCTGCTGTAGTCTCTTGAGTGGTAGTTCTTGTAGAGCATATTGGTTCACAGGCAGTAGCCCCGCCCCCTCACTTAGCTCGTGTTCAGCGCGGCACACGGGACACTTCAGTGAGTGGTTCTCCTCGTTCAGTGAGCGCTGTATACACTCTCGACAGAACGTGTGTAGACAGGGCAAACTCCGCGGGTCCTGGAACAACTCCAGACAGATACCACACTTCAAGTCGTCCATGACTCATGCACGTGTGTTTGAACAATCCGCTAATTTGATTGGTCAGCGTTTACTTCCGGTTTCACTGACTTAAAAAATTAATCAACAATAAAATCTTTTTTGTTGCGTGGAATAGCTTAATATTTCAAATGGATCACTGTAGCATGATTGCACATTCAGGTAGTACAGGCAAAAAAGAAAACAGCTGCAAACAGGATAATTCCCTTGAAAGTAGTAGTCTACTTTGAGCCGGAGACTGGCTCCTTTCAAACGCGGCTCATATGACAATGCATCACGTGAGAACATAATGCACATGCATGCATACATATACGGACAGAGAAAAGTGCACTAGAACTTGAATTGAATAGCTTACAGGAGCGGGAGGTCAGACTAAACTTACGTAATCTAAACTTACGTAATCTGAAAACACAGTGAGTGTAGTAATAACTATGTATAATTATATGATAAAACATTACAATGCAAAAGAGTTGTCAAGCAGGTGACAGCTCAGTATCATATTAGTCATGTATAGATGTCTTATATGTAATGTCAGCTTCAATCGTCGCAGGCTCTGATATCTTACAATTAATTTTCAACGGTATTGCTGAGTAATCGAGGTTAATCGTAAAAACAATGTTCAATGGTGACTGATTAGATGGAGTAACTTTAGCTGGTATCTTCCTTCCTCGGTGAGTAACAACAACAGCAAGTTTATCAGTTGATATCGGTGGAAACAATGGTAGTTTTCCAATCATTAGAGACACTTTAATTTCAACGGTATTAAAGCCATACTTAAGATCAGGCAATCGAGTTCCCGGAGCAGGTGAAAACTTTAACGATGGTGTACCAAATGAAAACAACTGTCGGAAGCGCGAGTTTTCTCTATATCGAAAGCCAAGGAATAATTTACGATTAAGAGTAACCTCATCTCCATGTGTATCCTTCAGTTGTTCCATCAGCTTGATAGCTTGAGCTGCCATCGCTACGAAACGTTTATCAGTCGTACACTTATGTGTGTGGTCGGCATATCTAGTGAAGCTGTCTAGTTGAGCCAGACTGACCTCCATCATCTCCTTCTGTGACCAGACCTCCTTCACTCCTTGTGACACACTCTGGAGAGCTTCATCCCTCTGTGCCTCTACTGATGCTACGATGATATCAAAGGCTTCATTAACGTCAGTCTCCATAACCTCTTTATACTCCAATGCCTTGCCTTCAGCTTTCTTAGCCTTCTCTAAGAACTCACTAAACTCCTGCTTTTTGCTTTCTGTGACACTAACCAACTCTTCCATCTTTGTCATCAAGCTGGGCCTTGCCTCTTCGACTAACTCCTTGTCATGGCCTGCATGCGATCCCAGCAATAGACAATCTGAACAAACCAGTTCAGAACAAGTAGTGCACAAGTACTTCAATTTTTCATTGCCATGCCTTAAGCACTTAGAAAATAGGTTAAGCTTCTCTGGAAAGTCTGTTAACTCGCAATCATTTTCTGATACACTTTGTCTAAATTTTTTAAAAGGTTTCACAAAATGATCACGCAAGCCGACTAATTTCTCATGTTGATCTACACAGGGCCGACAGATGACGCCATCACAGTCCTCACACCAAGCAACCACTGGTCCAGCCTGTTCCCCACACGACTTACACTCGACTAGCTGGTCTGGTCCATCATTGTCCTCTCGTTGTCTCTTGGGCGGTAATTCTTGTAGGGCATATTGGTTTACAGGCAGTAGCTCCGCCCCCTCGCTTAGCTCGTGTTTAGCGCGGCACATGGGACACTTCAGTGAGTGGTTCTCCTCGTTCAGTGAGCGCTGTATACACTCACGACAGAACGTGTGTAGACAGGGCAGACTCCGCGGGTCCTGGAACAACGCCAGACAGATACCACACTTCAAGTTGTCCATGATGCGATCGGCCACCTAGTGACGTTCTCAAAGCGCTAAAATTTCGCCTACTCCCTATTACTAATTTGAGTAACAAAATTTTTACCCATCATCTCGCGAAAATTTTACATTGCCATACGTTTACGGCAATCATAAAACGTTGACGTAACGTACATGGAGTTCAATACATGGTACTAGTATTGCATGTGCATGAAATAATCAAAAACAGCAGTAGCCAAGTTATATACCAAAATGCTAAACAAGAGCAGCCGTCATCATGCATACTGCAATAAGCAGATCAGTATGCAGCATAAATGAGTACATGATAGTTATGTGTCATACGTGACGTTAGTCTTAATAGTAACAGCTCCTGTAACCTGGCACTTAAGAACCAACAGCAACGCTGTTTCTTCGCTACAAGTAAATTTCAAACAAATACTCCAAAATGACTGATCTTTTTGTCTGACATCAGGACGCCATTGCCTACCTCGATAGACAACTATAACTTTAAGGTTACAGTTGTCAATCGGTATCGATGGAAACAGCACCGGTTGTCCTCCAGCTACCAACGTCACGTCAATGCTGTACATGTTCCTGAAGCCGTGGATAAGATTAGGCAATTCAGTTCCCGGAGCTGGCGAGAACTCGAGCGAAGGCAGACCAAATGAAAACAGGTGTGGAAAGTGAGGATCTTCGTCATGAAACTTCGACCCAATGTGAATCTTCTGATTTAGAGCTGAATGATTTCCATGCGTATTCTTCAGTCGATCCATCAGTTTGACACCTTGAGCTGCCATTGCTAAGTAGCTTGTATTAGTCGTACACTTGTGGATGTTCTCAGCAAATTTAGTGAAGCTGTCTAGTTGAGCCAGACTGACCTCCATCATCTCCTTCTGTGACCAGATATCCTTCACTTCTTTTGACACACTCTGGAGAGCTTCATTCCTCTGTGCCTCCACCCTTGCTACGATACCATCAAACAATACGTTCACCTTAGTCTCCATAAGCTCTTTATAATCCAACGCCTTGCCTTCAGCTCTCTTAACCCTCTCCAAGTATTCACTGAATTCTTGTTTCTTGTGTCCTGTGACGGCAACCAACTGACCCATTTTAGTCTCCAGGCTTGGGCGAGCTCCATCTAACAATTCTTTGTGATGCCCTGCATGCGATATCCCAGCAATAGACAATCTGAACAAACCAGTTCAGAACAACTAATGCACAAGTACTTCAATCTCTCGTTTTCATGCCTCAAGCATTTGGAAAATGTGTTCAGTTTGTCAGGAGGCAGGTCTGTTGATTCACTCCCGTTTCCTTCAGCTGTTGATTCGCTTGAACCTTGTCTAAACTTCTTAACTGGTTTAATAACATGCCCACGCAGAATCGACATTTTCTCGTGTTGACTTGAGCATTGTTGGCAGATCATTGCATCACAGTCCTCACACAAGCAACCATAGATCCAGCCTGTTCCCCACACGACTTACACTCGACTAGCTTGTGTGGTCCACCATTGTCCTCTCGTTGTTGCTGTAGTCTCTTGAGCGGTTCTTCTTGTAGAGCATATTGGTTCACAGGCAGTAGCTCCGCCCCCTCGCTTAGCTCGTGTTTAGCGCGGCACACGGGGCACTTCAGTGAGTGGTTCTCATCATTCAGTGAGCGCTGTATACACTCTCGACAGAACGTGTGTAGACAGGGCAGACTCCGCGGGTCCTGGAACAACTCCAAACAGACACCACACTTCAGATCATCCATAATCAACCACGTGGCGATTTCACATGGCGGTGACGTAGCTGATACGCCACCGCTAAATGGAAACAAAAATGTTTTAACGAGCACGCCGGGTTGCAAGTCGGGCGGTCCATGCAACACTGCAGTGCCACGTACTTATGGTCCTTGTTGCTTGAAGCCCTTTCCTTATAGATGCAAAGCTGCTGCACTATAGTATTATGATCTGTTTAATCTGCACCCTCCGCTTGAACTACATGTAAAATTGCTCTCAGTTGGAAATATACTTTATAGCTGCACTGGAATATGAATCGATGCATGCTAACTTGCTATAAATGTTAAGTGAATACATGTATTTATTAGTAATTCTGTATCCAGGCTGGACTAGTACGGCATCATGCAATAGTGTAGTCCCAAAGCAAAAAAGCCTGTTCAAAAAGAGCACCAATTGTGCGTGTTACCATGAGTTGCATCATAGATTATAAATACTATGTTTCCTGCATAGCAGCATTATCCTTCGATCCCTTCATCAGTTTGTTATCTTGAGCAGCCACTAACTTATCGCGTCTACTTCAGTGTGTGTTGTTAAAGTGTTAAAATCCGCATCAAAATTGATTTAATCTGATTGGCTATTCCCACATTAGGACCAAAAATTTCCAGTGGTATGGTATGAGACCACCTTTACATTATCAATTTGTGCGGGCGTGTATAAAAAATTATATTATACCCAAAAAATCAATAATGAAGCTATTTTTAGATCATGCATGGTATGATGTGAACAGTACTCACACCATGCAACCACTGGTCCGGCCTGCTCCCCACATGACTTGTACACTCAACTAGCTGTTGTGGTCGATCATTGTCCTCTCGTTGCTGCTGTAGTCTCTTGAGTCGCCTTGCAGAGCATATTTGTTCACAGGCAGTAGCCCCGCCCCCCTCGCACACAGGACTCTTCATGCAGTGAGTGGTTCTCCTCAATCAGTGAGCGCTACATACACTCGTGACAGAACGTGTCTTGACAGAGTAAGTTTCGCGGGTCCTGGAACAACTCCAGACAGATAGCACACTTCAGATACTCCTCTATCCTCCTTATAAACACCAACTCCACCATAGTGACATTATGTGTCGCAAAATCAATAACATAATATTTTTCATGCACTAGCGAGTCGAGCATGTTCATTTTTCTGTTAGTTATATACGAGGTAACTACAGGTATTGTAGTAGGGGGAATGGTACCAGAAAGAAATTTGAGATCATGCATGCATAACGGGATATCCAATGCAAAATTATAGAATGTTCCGCTTATTAGGGAGGCACGGTAGTGCCTCCCTATGTAGGGTTGAACGGGAAAACAAGATGGCGGCTACATACAATGTATTAGCGTTCAAACGCTGATATTTCGCCTGGTGATGAATTGTATACGTCAAAAGACTCCTAAATCTGCTCTCTAGCGTTGCCCCATCTTACAGTAGCAAGGAGATCGCTCGAAATTGTTACTAAAGTGACGAACCTGGAAACGGTGAAAATCGAGTTTCGTCATCTTCGTTTTCTTCTTTCTTCTTCTTCTTCTTCTTCTTCTTCTTCCTCTTCCTCTTCCTCTTCCTCTTCCTCTTCCTCTTCCTCTTCCTCTTCCTCTTCCTCTTCCTCTTCCTCTTCCTCTTCCTCTTCCTCTTCCTCTTCCTCTTCCTCTTCCTCTTCCTCTTGCTCTTCCTCTTCCTCTTCCTCTTGCTCTTCCTCTTCCTCTTCCTCTTCCTCTTCCTCTTCCTCTTCCTCTTCCTCTTCCTCTTCCTCTTCCTCTTCCTCTTCCTCTTCCTCTTCCTCTTCCTCTTCCTCTTCCTCTTCCTCTTCCTCTTCCTCTTCTTCTTCTTCTTCTTCTTCTTCTTCTTCTTCTTCTTCTTCAGCGCGCCTAGTGCCTTTATGCGAGCAGTGCTGAGATCAAAACACCCACGAACAGTCGTGAAATTCTCCTGGCAGGTGCCTTTTGAACTTTGTTTTAGCGAAACGGCGATAACAATTCCGCGATTTCTCGATCGTGATCCATTGTCAGCTAAGTGGTAGACGCCATTATTGTGATTGCACAATACGCACGTGACCAAGCTGGGGTTAGCGCACGTGACCAAGCATTGGCTTGTATGGATCACGCCGTATGGATCACGGAGAACACATATTTGTCTGGAGACTTCGAAGAACGGTAAGCTTGTATAGGATCACAATTCTGTGCTTGCCAGATAATTATAACCGTCGTACAGGTCAACAAACAAGTGTGGGCGGGGCTCGTATCCACTGCATATGCATACTAGCGTAGGCGAGCTGATATGTACAGCATAACAATTATTTTTAGCTACAAGTTTAAAATTCTTAATAATAAAGAAAAGCCATCAACAACAGGAAAAAACTAAACCATTGGTGGAAACAAAGACGGCTCAGTACGTGGATGATATTGAACTGCACTTCACTGAAAAAGAAAAAAAGGACACAAACAAGAAATTAAAAAGATTTCTATCGAAATCAAAAGGATGTAGGGTTGTGAAGTCTACCACTGGTCTACAATGCAATCTAACAAGGAACAAGCATGGAATGGTAACACGATTGACTTGCTAACAGACCATAGATCCATACATCAGTGGCTGTACATAAGATGTCACAAGCGGAATGCAAGTCAGGTGTCAACAGCAACTAGCTATAGCCAACACAGCAGCCACTGATGTAGGGATCTATGGTCTGTTAGCAAGTCAATCGTGTTACCATTCCATGCTTGTTCCTTGTTAGATTGCATTGTAGACCAGTGGTAGACTTCACAACCCTATACATCCTTTTGATTTCGATAGAAATCTTTTTAATTTCTTTATGTAAAATGGTAATGATTCAGAGAAAATATTCAATGTGGAATCAATGCATGCATGCATGTACACTATTACTTAAGCCATTATTGAAGCAGTTCTGTAACCAGAGTCTCGTGCTGACTTTTAGCGACAAGTGTACACATTGCGGCCACCTAGTTGCACATCCATTATTATGACATCACCTTGAGCAACAAAATTATTAGTAAACATTTTGCACACACAGTAACTCACGGTCATCACTACAGTACCACTGGTATTGCCTATCTGGTTTCACATAGATGCAAAGCCGCCTACCACTAGATGGGCTACAGCTTTCAGCTGCATAACATTACATCAGTGCATCATGGAGTTTAAACTGTTAGTGAAACTTACTTACTACCTCTGTAGGATCTTCAGCAACAAATTCTGTAGAATGATAATTATAATAGTCATTTACGGTTGGCTATTTACGGTTGGCTAAGTCGCAATGCCAAAATCATACAACCTATTATTATGTACTAACCTGCAGGTGGTCCATCTAGACAATGATCATAAACATCTTGGCCACCTACTCTTACAATGATATGTTTAGTCTTTTCTGAAGAAATTACAGGCCGGAATAATACACAGTGCATAGAATGCATGGTAATACAGTATGCTGCACATGCAAATACATGGCATGCCTACGTACCAGAACATGACCATCCATGACCAACAGTATCAGGACGTGTTGATTTTACGTACACACACAGACGTGTGGAGCCACCATCGTAATTTTTGCAGCGTGCTTCAATTCCTTGAACATGAGGAGTTACTATAATAATCATTGTGACTGCAAATGTGCATGCAATCCAAAAACTTTTATATGGCTATAGCTACATGTATATATGTGCATGCAGTTTTACCTGTGCAGGCAGCAATAGAAACTGCTGCAAACAGCACAATTCCTTTGAAAGAAGTCATCTTTGTGGTCGCTTTTCGGTATAGTCTTTTCGGTCTTTATGGACTCTTCTTGTGAAGTGTGCCTGAGAGACTGGGCCTTTTATACACGTACGACGATAAAGACAGATATCTCACGTGCGCATAACTACTATACAATAGTCACAAGGAAGCGTGCACAAAGTGCGTGAATATGTAATATCTACTGAACTTAACAGAACAGTTTTAGCTATAATAGCTCACTGCAAGTCAGACTATACTTACCTAATCTAACACCTTTTAATTACCGGTTAATCATTGACAGAATGCCTATTGCAGTCTGCACACCTTGTAAAAGCATTGTTCTCCATGCCAAGTACTAAATAACACTTACAGTCATCAGTGCAGTCTGTCTCCCAGCAAAAACGTACATACACACCATGCAGAAAACTGAGACAAAGCAGTACAGCTCAGCACCTAAATTGCAGCTCAATTATATTGTGCAAGTGTGCATGTGACTACCGAGAGAGATGTCAAAATCTAGGTATGGGGCTATGCATGATTGTGGGTACAGTGTAACCTCGATTATCCGGACAGATTTGGCCACAGAAAATTTCTATACGTCCGGATAACCGAAAAGTCCGGATAACGAAAATCAAAATGGCAGCCGTTCAGGCGTTCACAAGCATCCGAACGATTGCAATACAGGCTTAGATCGTTGAGATAGCACTCTCTTGTTTATGCAAACATTTTTTTCCCCACCTTGGGGAGGTGAAATAAACCAGACTGCTTGGCTACAGAACTGTAGAAAACAATGAGCAAACAGCAGCGTGGTCGTTAATTGTATTCATTGTGTGTATAATTGCAAGCGCTAATTATAATATTCATAGAATTTTATACATACCAAATATCTAATCCGAAAACAAGCTCCTCCAGCTACTCCGGATAATCGAGGGTACGGATAATCGAGGTTGCACTGTATTTTACTTTGTGCTATTTCCAGGCTATTTCAGTAGAATTCGAACCTCGCTATTCGATCCCGAATGGACAAATTCCCGGTGCATGGGGTCTATACTAGCTGATGATACAAGGGGATGATTAATGATTGAGTCTGCTGTTGAACTAAGTTGATCATGTCTTGAATCATAATTATGACAGTTAGCTAAGATTTTTTGGATTGCTAAAGTATTGCATACCGAGACAAAACGTGTTCACTTAAATTTTACTAGTGAGGATCAAACTGAATTGTGGTGTATAGCTATGACACTGCTGATATTATGTCATACTCAATTTGCTATCGTTTCAAACATGCTTGTAGGAAGTTCAGGTAGCTACAACTTGTTATCCGCAAGTCAATGATGCATAACTGTAAGGTATTGTTCTATTCATGCATTGTTCTCAAAGTATTGTTAGGCAACTGTGATAATAAATTATTACGCTCTCAAGAATTGACATTTTAACTTTGTCTTTGGAAGATTTGAGCATGGTATCTCCACATCAAGCGGGTTTTAGGTCATGCAGTTGTAATGATTGATTATCATTACTAGCTTGATATGCATTATGCATGCATAGTTAAAACTGCTTAAAATTGAATACAAGATCAATTGAATTCAAGTTATCCATGCTTGAGTAGCAGGCTATAGCTTTTGGCTGCAGATGCATATGATAAGAAGGTGAGTTTAGACAGGAGCCCATCGAGACGACATGCGCAAGGGAGCATGCAACTCTGTATACAGCGAAATCCCTGGTTTGGAATCATAATAAATTATGTCAAGAGTTCATTACCTAAGAGTATGCAACCGTCAATATACCCCCTAGGACGGTGTTGGACATTTTCTACCTCACAAGTTTACACAACCCAGCCAACCTCAGTCATGATAGCATTACCACAGAGTGATGATTATCATTACAGCTGTTGTGAATATCATTAGCATAGCAGCCCTAATGCTTTCTGCTGTATAAACTTGTGATGTAGAAAATGTCAAACGGCCGTCCTAGGGGGTATATTGACGGTTGCATACTCTTAGGTAATGTACTCTTGATTATGTTAGTAGTTGACACTAGCTTGCCTTTCAAAATGTTTGTTAACTCTTTTGGGTCTTCTTCAATGTAATTATTTGTGTCCTTATTAGGAATATTTCTGTTCTTTTTTTGAATTCACAGAAGATCACTGAAACGCAGTCGAAACATTTGGAACTTTCTTAGCTATAGCATCAACTATACTAACGTAATATGATGTCTTCACCTAGCTGCTACCAAGGGCCTCTGTAAAGGTTCAGAATCATGGTAATTACCTGGATTATGCTCCTGATATCACTCTTGCATATCGGATTATAATTCAATAGTCTGAACTATAGCTATATAATCAATGGCAGTTACATAACTGATGTGTTTATTCTTATGCCGCTCATGAAGTGCTCACAAGACAGGAATGAATTGTATGTTATTAAAATTTCTATTAGGGAGGCACGGTAGTGACTCCCTATGTAAGGTTGAACGAGAAAACAAGATGGCGGCTACACACAATGTACTAGCGTTCAAACGTTGCTATTTCGCCTGGTGCCGATTAATTTTATACGTCAAAAGACACCTAAATCTGCTCTCTGGCGTTGCCCCATCTTACAGTAGCAAGGAGATTGCTCGAAATTGTTACTAAAGTGACGAATCTGGAAACGGTGAAAATCGAGTTTAGTCGGTCTTCTTCGTTTTCTTTCTTTCTTCCCTCCCTCCCTCCCTCCATCCAGTTCCTTCCTTCCTTTCTTTCTTTGCGGCGAGAAGCGGCCCCGAAAATTTAGCTAATTAATTATTCATTAAGGCGTGTCAACGTGGTTAACGGTAGCCTGGTTACGAGGCTAGGTTAATGGTTACTCGCGATTTTTCAGTGTTCCACACGAAGAGAGTAGAAAAATAGTTTTTGCACATTTTGCTTCATATCTCAGTAACTAATGATCCTGCTGGCATGTTGCAAGTATCAGAATGATCCTCTATCCTTACTGAACACCCTGATTCATATGGCTTCAACTCACGTGACATGGGCGTGGCACAACATGGCGGGATATCGGACCCTCTGGAAGGACAACCTTTAGGAGAGAACTTTTGAATTACTGGTAGTTAAGATTTCTTAACGCTGCATTAAAACCCTCACCCAGGGCGCCTACCTGTGGGCTGAGTGTTTTGCCTTAACTTTCATTAGTTCGGCGTCAGGGAGCAAATAATAGCGTCCTCGACCGACCAAAAGCTTTAGGACGGGAAATCCGATTCTCTGGTAGTTAAGGTCCAAGATTAGGAAATTACATTGCCAATACATTCATCTTTACTTTAGAACTTGCGCAGAGTCTGCAGAAATACGCACATCGACAAACGCGACTGGTCTCTGCTGGAGAGCTGTTTTCTGACCGCCATCTTGCTAGTTTAATGGATTTTTTTCTACTATCCAGAAAATGTTAAGCGGCGATTTTTTTTTCAAAAGCGCGTTGCTTTGCCGCCGAGTCGCAAAGCGGAGCTTTTTCGAAAATCGACGTCAGTCAGTTGAAAAAGTATCTTATGGATTCCTGGATAGTAGAAACGACGATAGCAGCAATCGGATTGTCGCTACAACGTTGTTTGCCGCAATTATTGCAGCTTGAAACAGCTTTTGCCAACCAATTGGAATAAACGTGATCTGCAGTAGACGTAAAATTGAAATCTGAACGACGTGAGCCAGTTCGCGCCGGAGTTATGTATAAACAATTATTTTTCTGAAGACTTCAAGCCGACCGTTGTGTAGCCTGGGCTGTTCGGATCGTCCGAACCCACCGAACCCCCCTGTCTACGGGCTTAAGTGAAACAACTCCAGACAGATACCACACTTCAGATCTTCCATTGCTCAGAATAGCAAATTTTCAGCGGGCAGTGATGTAAATTTGCGCAATGATGGATTCGCAGTACATGATTAGATGCGAACATCATGCACATTGGTTTATAGCACTAAAATGAAAAGCGATTGCTGTTAGCAAAGCTTTTGGATAGTAAAATAATTTGCTTTTTAGAGTTTATTATTTAAATTTTTAGATGTTTTCCATGAGATAAATTATTATTGGACAATAATGCGCCTTAGTCAGGCGTAGCCACACCCATCGCGTGCGTTCCTTCGGATGGGTCAGGAGACATTAGTATGCTTGAGTTGTACACTTTGCTACTATAGTTGCAATCCAATCAGATTGCAGCTAGCTTTGCGTCACGTCCGGGTGGGCGGTTACCTTAATGACTGTCGCGTGACCTTACCTGGGACTACTTCTGAACTCGCGTGTTCCTCGCTCATGTAGTATATCGCTGGTTTCAAGCGCAGTTCAAGTGCAGTTCATGCAACACAAGTCACTACACCTGCCATCTCGTGGGCACACGAATTTCTTTTATAGCCAAACCCAGACCTCAGTTATTACATCGTGGTTATTAAAATATCAACACGTGATTAACAATATTCATCTCGTAACTATTGCGTAGCGCTACATTCCTGAACGACAACTAGAGTATACTAATGTCTCCTGACCCATCCGAAGGAACGCACGCGATGGGTGTGGCTACGCCTGACTAAATGCGCCTATCAATGTCACGCCCCACCACCACCAACACGGGGTGAGCAGTGGCGTAGGAAGATATTTTCAAAAGTGATGCACCAGACAACAGAAGTGGGCGAGCGAAGCGAGGCCGAAAAATTTTGCTAATTAATTATTCATGATCATGCAATTTACAGTACGTTGTGCCGCGAATTTGCTGTCTTGATCTTGGTTGGTCTTGCTGAGGCGGCTGCGTGGACGATCGCCTTGATAATATGCAATAATTATTGCTGTGCGCCATGGGCCTGCAATAACAAGCTTGTTTAATAATGATATTCACGAAGACTGGGCGTGTTATTAGTAGTGAATATCATTAACTGGATAAATTCAAGGTGATGCTCCAGCTCCGGTGCACCATTTATTCCTACGCCACTGGTGAGGTGGGGCAATGTGGAGATTTGCACTTGCGGGTTTTACAATGCCCCAGGGGTGGGAGAGCGACTGGCATACAAATGAGTCCCCTACATATCCCCCACTTGGCCCCTACTGGTGCACAGTCCAAACAGAGAACACTATGCTACGTGTCCGCATTTGTATGTTTACAGCAAGTATTACAAGGATGAAAACACAGTGAGTGTAGTAATAATATATGTATAATTATAATGATAAAACAGTACAATGCTAAAGAGTTGTTAAGCAGGTGACAGCTCAGTATAATATTAGTACTATTATGCATGTATTTTTGTCTTATATGTAATATCAGATTCAATCGTTGCAGGCTCTGATAGCTTACAATTAATTTTCAGCGGTATTGCTGAGTAATCGAGGTTAATCGTAAAAACAATGTTCAAAGATGACTGATTAGACAGACAAACTTCAGTCGGTATCTCCTTTCCTTGGTGAGTAACAACAACAGCAAGTTTATCAGTTGATATCGGTGGAAAAAATGGTAGTTTTCTAATCATTAGAGATACTTTAATTTCAACGGTAGTAATGCCATACTTAAGATCAGGCATTCGAGTTCCCGGAGCAGGTGAAAACATTAAAGATGGTTTACCAAATGAAAACAACTGTGGGAAGCGTGAGTTGTCACTATATCGAAAGCTAAGGCATAATTTACGATTGAGAGTAACCTCATCTCCGTGTGTATCCTTCAGTTGCCGGGAGTCCATCAGCTTGATAGCTTGAGCTGCCATCGCTACGAAACGTTTATCAGTCGTACACATATGGGTGTGGTCGGCATATCTATAGTGAAGCTGTCTAGTTGAGCCAGACTGACCTCCATCATCTCCTTCTGTGACCAGATCTCCTTTACTCCTTGTGACACACTCTGAAGAGCTTCATTCCTCTGTGCCTCTATATACTGATGCTACGATGATATCAAACGCTTCATTAACGTCAGTCACCATAACCTCTTTATACTCCAATGCCTTGCCTTCAGCTTTCTTAGCCTTCTCTAAGAACTCACTAAACTCCTGCTTTTGACACTAACCAACTCTTCCATCTTTGTCATCAAGCTGGGCCTTGCCTCTTCGACTAACTCCTTGTCATGGCCTGCATGCGATCCCAGCAATAGACATTCTGAACAAACCAGTTCAGAACAACTAGTACACAAGTACTTCAATTTTTCATTGCCATGCCTTAATAGGTTAAGCTTCTCTGGAAAGTCTGTTAACTCGCAATCATTTTCTGATACACTTTGTCTAAATTTTTTAAAAGGTTTCACAAAATGATCACGCAAGCCGACTAATTTCTCATGTTGATCTACACAGGGCTGACAGATGACGCCATCACAGTCCTCACAACAAGCAACCACTGGTCCAGCCTGTTCCCCACACGACTTACACTCAACTAGCTGGTCTGGTCGATCATTGTCCTCTCATTGTCTCTTGGGCGGTAATTCTTGTAGGGCATATTGGTTTACAGGCAGTAGCTCCATCCCCTAGGGCAGACTCCGTGGGTCCTGGAACAACTCCAGACAGATACCACACTTCAAGTTGTCCATGATGCGATCGGCCACCTAGTGACGTTCTCAAAGCGCTAAAATTTTAGCCTACATGTACTCCCTATTATTTAATTTTGAGTAACAAAATTTTTAACCATCTCGCGTAAATTTTACATTGCGATACGTTTACGGCAATCATAAAACGTTGACGTAACTGACATGGAGTTCAATACGTGGTACTGGTATTGCATATGCACGAAATAATAAAAAACAGCATTAGCCAAGTTATATACCAAAATGCTAAACAAGAGCAGCCGTCATCATGCATACTGCAATAAGCAGATCAGTATGCAGCATAAATGAGTACATGATAATTATGTGTCATACGTATAGGTTAACCCATGGGTTCCGAGGCGGTATGGGATATACCCGAGGCTGGTTAATTATGAATCGCATTATGAACCGAGAAGCCCCGACCGGAAGTCACATGCGCGAGCCGCCTTCGGCGGCTTATATTATCTACGCGCGCACGTATAGAAGCACTATATAGGCTTGTTTGGTGGATTGAACAGCCAACAGGTTTCGGTGGCTCAGCGGTTTAGTGCGTGGTTTGCAGTGCATACGCTCCGGGTTCGATTACCAATCATGGTCTTTTTTATTATTTTTTCTCTACATAAACTTACGTTTTTTGTCCATTTACAACGCTCTAGACGATCTTTAGCAAGGGCAGAAGGCCCGCTTTAGGACGACCTTCTCGACGATCCTTAGGCTTACCAAGGGCCGAAGGCCCGGGTTAGGACACCCTCTAGACGATCCTTAGGCTTACCAAGGGCCGAAGGCCCGGGTTAGGACACCCTCCCGACTTTGCACAGTTAGTTAGGAGAAGGTTTTTAGGGTTTAGGGTTTAGGATTTAGTTGTTAGGCTAATGTTTCCTAGTGTGTGCTCAGACTAGAGTCCATATTTATCACGTGATTGCCATGGCAACCAATCGGGGCTTCTCGGTACATAATGCCGTTTCGGTATAATTAACCGCCGAGGGTATATTCCATACTGCCGAGGAACCCATGGGTTAACTATTTTGTAGCTCAGAAAGCTCTAAGATCCAACAGCAAGACTGGCTTTCTGCACACTTTCGTTCGTTTACTAACCTGAATAAGCCAACTTTGTCGAGTACGCGAGTGATCATTGGTTGACCGCCCGAAGAACTGACAGCAACGGTAAGCCTCGCTGAGGCATATGTGTGGGTCCTGCAGTTTAGTTATGTAGCCTTTGTAGCTTAACAAACCTAGGTTGCAGTAGTTTGTCCAGCCATTCCGTGACCGGCGTCGTTCGTCACTGTCGAACGGTCCCGGCGTTTGTCTCGAGTAACGCGTTCTTTGCTAAGCTTGAGCTTGGCCCTCCCGACGAGCTTGGTCGATGCTCCAAAATTAGTCGTGCTTTTAGATGCTGCAAATAGTTCCCTTTACATGATTATGGCTGGCTTATTTTGTTGTCCACAAGTTCAAGACGCCATTTTTTCGCACTATTTGAGCCCCACAAGTGTCATGAACTTTAGTGCTATAAAAACGCCGCAATCTCTTTAAAGGCAAATTCAGCTTCACTCTCTGTGAAGCCAGCCTCCAGTTACGGAGGGGTAAGTGGGAGGTAACTTTTTGAAGTCAGCTGACTTCCTGGAGGATATATATATTCCCCAGGAAGTGAGCGTGACCTCCTGGGCGACCAACCTTATTACTTACTCTCATTTTCATTCCTCTGTATGCACTGTAAAGTTGAAATAATAATAATAATAATAATATATCCCCAGGAAGTAGAACTACTTCCTGAGGGATATATAAGTATTGCCCTGAAATCCGCAGTGGTATGGGATATATTCCACTAGCGGTGCCTATGATCTTAGAGCTTCCCGAGCTACAAGTGATGTTAGTCTTAATAGTAACAGCTCCTGTAACCTGGCACTTAAGAACCAATGGCAACGCTGTTTCTTCGCTACAAGTAAATTTCAAACAAATACTCCAAGATGACCGATCTTTTTGTCTGACATCTGGACGCCATTGCCTACCTCGATAGACAACTATAACTTTAAGGCTACAGTTGTCAATCAGTATCGATGGAAACAGCACAGGTTGTCCTCCAGCTACCAACGTCACGTATATGCTGTACATGTTCCTGAAACCGTGGATGAGATTTGGCAATTCCGTTCCCGGAGCTGGCGAGAACTCGAGCGAAGGCAGACCAAATGAAAACAGCTGTGGTAAGTGAGGATCTTCGTCATGAAACTTCGACCCAATGTGAATCTTCTGATTTAGAGCTGATTCATTTCCGTGCTGATACTTCAGTCGTTCCATCAGTTTGACACCTTGAGCTGCCATTGCTACGTAGCTTGTATCAGTCGTACACTTGTGGGTGTTCTCAGCAAATCTAGTGAAGCTGTCTAGTTGAGCCAGACTGACCTCCATCATCTCCTTCTGTGACCAGATCTCCTTCACTTCCTTTGACACACTCTGGAGAGCTTCATTCCTCTGTGCCTCCACTCTTGCTACGATACCATCAAACAATACGTTCACCTTAGTCTCCATAAGCTCTTTATAATCCAACGCCTTGCCTTCAGCTCTCTTAACCCTCTCCAAGTACTCGCTGAATTCTTGTTTCTTGTGTCCTGTGACGGCAACCAACTGAACCATTTTAGTCTCCAGCCTTAGGCGAGCTCCTTCTAACAATTCTTTGTGATGCCCTGCATGTGATCCCAGCAATAGACAATCTGAACAAACCAGTTCAGAACAACTAATGAACAAGTACTTCAATCTCTCGTTTTCATGCCTCAAACATTTGGAAAATGTGTTCAGTTTCTCGGGAGGCAGGTTTGTTGATTCACTAGTACTGTTGTTTCCTTCAGCTATCGATTCGCTTGAACCTTGTCTAAACTTCTTAACTGGTTTAATCACATGCCCACGCAAAATCGACATTTTCTCGTGTTGACTTGAGCATTGTTGACAGATCATAGCGTCACAGTACTCACACCAAGCAACCACTGGTCCAGCCTGTTCCCCACACTACTTACACTTGACTAGCTGGTGTGGTTCACCATTGTCCACTCATTGCTGCTGTAGTCTCTTTAGTGGTAGTTCTTGTAGAGCAAATTGGTTCACAGGCAGTAGCTCCGCCCTCTCGCTTAGCTCGTGTTTAGCGCGGGACACGGGACACTTCAGTGAGCGCTGTATACAATCTCGACAGAACGTGTGTAGACAGGGCAGACTCCGCAGGTCCTGGAACAACTCCAGACAGATACCACACTTCAGGTCATCCATAATTATAACAAACCACGTGCATGGGTTTGCACGTGGTTAATACGTCACCGCAAAAGGGATTATGCCGGGTTGCAAGTCGGCCGGTCCATGTAGCACTGCAGTACCACGTACTCACGGTCCTTGTTGCTTGAATCCCTTTCCATATAGATATATAAAGCTACTATATGCATGTCACTAGCATTTTCTTTGATGATCTGCACTACTGAACTAATCATAAAAATTGCGCTCCGCAGCCGGTTGGAAATAATAACTTATTCTTATATTCTCTGGCTCTACAGCAAATAAAAAATTGGAGATAGCGGTGACAAACAAAAAAGAGATGCATAAATAACAGGAACTGAAGTTGGCGCTGAAAGACAGCCCCACATAATCATAGTAAAAATCAGTGTTAAACAGCTAGAATAAAGTTGGAGAATTAGAAAAGTAGGAAATAAAGTTAGAACAAGGACAGGAGATGTCAAACGAACATTAGACAGATGGGTCGAAGTGATTAATAAAATAATAATGATCAAAAATACTTTTTTTTAGCATTAGTATTCGATGCATGCATGAAATCCCAACTTGCTACAGATATTATGCGAATACATGTGTTTCTTTTAGCAATTGTGTATCCAGGCAGGACTCGATTGTAAGGTCCAGCCTTGACAGGCTAGATAGGATAGATTGGGTACATAGGATAGATTGTAGTCTCATAGCAAAAAGCCTGTTCAACTTGAAGAGCACTAATCGTGTGTTACCATGAGTTCAGTGCATCATAGACTATGTTCCCTCCAGAGCGGCATTGTCCTTTGATCCCTTCATCAGTTTGTTATCTTGAGCAGTCACTAACCTATTGCGTCTACTTCTGGGATGAGACCACCTTTACATTATCAATTTGTGCGGGGGTGTATATGTATACACCCCAACAATAATGAAGCAATTATAATTGTTTTTTGCTAAGCAAGCTCATGCCGCATTAGACATAAGTAAATTCAAAGGATAATGGCAACTTTAAAGACAATAATTTTTCTTCTTTGCGCACAACATGTTGCTTTCACAAACTAGCCATTTTCTTGAGCTTTTTGATCCAAGCATATTGTTGACAGATCATGCATGGTATGATGTGAACAGTACTCACACCATGCAACCACTGGTCCGGCCTGCTCCCCACACGACTTATGCACTCGACTAGCTGATGTGGTCCACCATTGTCCTCTCGTTGCTGCTGTAGTCTCTTGAGTTTCTTTGCAGAGCATATTTGTTCACAGGCAGTAGCCCCGCCCCCCTCGCACACGGGACACTTTCTGCAGTGAGTGGTGCTCCTCTATCAGAGAGTGCTGTACTCACTCTTGACAGAACATGTGTTGACAGGGTGGGTTTCACCGGCCCTAGAACAACTCCAGACAGATAGCACACATCAGATGCTCCTCTATCCTCCTTATAAACACCAACTCAACCATAGTGACATTATGTGTCGCAAAGTCTATAACATAATATTTTTTCATGTACTAGCGAGTCGAGCATGTTTATAGCTATACGAGGTAACTACAGGTATTAACCCTTTAATTACTAAATTATCTTGCTGAAATTTTAACCTCGTAAATGCTGACCACTTCTCTTGTGAATATCTCGTGTGTCTTTTGTGCTACTGGTCTCAAATTTGCGTCCTTTTACGCCAGTGAGTAGCCGCAATTGCCCACACTCAAGTCAGTCGATATGCCCCTCCCACTTCGAAAGTGAAGCCGATAAAGTGCAACGACCTCGTCAAATTTTGCTCAAAGTTAGTGCTTTGGGGCTGGATACTGAAAAGTACACACAACTAGCAGTGGTTTTGGTGAGTGCAAAATGTAGTCCAGATCATAGAGAATGCACGAAAATGTGTTTCCGAGCACCCTGAAGCCATAAAATGTCCGAATTTTCTTGGCAGCCATTTTGTTTTTCTTAAAACGTTGTGAAATTTGCACTGAAGCCATAGAAATGCCGAAGCCAATACGTTTAGCGCAGGGGGCGCGCCGAAAACCAGTCAATTTTTGGCGGTTATTTGTATTCTTCAATTTGGCTCAATTTTGGGATATTTTAGCACTTTTTTATCAAGTTATGGTGTCTGAAGTATGTATGTTGCCAAAAGGCGACAATAGGGGTTAAAGGGTTAAGGAGTTTAACGCGTAACGTGTACGTAACGTCTAACCGCTAACTGCCATGACGTACGTACGTTGCATGCTGTCACACGTTACACGTACAACAACTTTCGAGATTAAGATTATGACACGCCTACCACCACGTGTGAAGGATATGGCGGCTTCTCAAAGGTAAACTTTTATTCTTGCTCTATTAATCCTGCTAGCAGTAACTTCCCTTTGTACCAGGCGTGAGTTGAATGAGCTTTGTCAAGTACTTCTGCACGACGACAGCAGCGATTATAGCTCTAGTGATGATGAAGACACAGTACTTCTCCTACATGTTGCTTTTCCACCAAGCAGAGTTTACGCCACGCTTATGTTTAGAAGACCACGCTTATGTTTAGAAGACCTGAACGAGTATGAATGCGAACGAATATTCAGGTAAGTCATGATGTGCCCAAAGCAACGTTGCGCACTGCCACTTCTACTGGATAGGTTTGAGAAGACTGCCATCAATCGTTTGAAGTTAGCTCTTGGACTTCCCGAATTCTATAAATGTCAGCAGGGAACCAAATCCACTGGAATCGAAGCACTCCTAATCATGTTGCGTAGACTAAGCTACCCAAACAGATGGAACGACCTGTGCCCTTTGTTTGGCAGACCAGAAGCGGAACTCAGCATGATATTCAGCAAGGTATTGCAAGTATTTGTTACAGCATTTCTAACATACATACATTATACAGATTGTGGACGATGTTTACAATAGATTTGAAGAACGTCTCACATCACTCAATCTTGTCTGGTTGGATCCGGCTGCTTTCTCTGACGCTGTGCACTCAAAAGGTGCAGCATTGAGTAACTGTTGGGGCTTCATTGATGGCACAGTTCGCCCAGTTGCTAGACCATCACGCAGTCAAAGTATTCTGTATAGCGGCCATAAAAGAGTGCACTGTATTAAATTTCAGGTTTGGTATTCTACTACATGTTAACATGGACAAGATATAATGTTTTCTGCAGTCATTGGTCACTCCTAATGGGTTAATTGCTCATTTGTTTGGCCCCATCGAGGGAAAAAGACATGACGCCTTCATGTTAGCAGAAAGCGGACTGTCACGGAAGCTAACACAATACAATCAAGCAAATGGTCAGCCATATGTTGTATATGGAGATCCTGCCTACGGAATTTCTACCAACATCCTCACACCATTTCGTGGAGCTCAGATAACTGTTGCTGAGAAAGAGTTCAACAAGTCTATGAGCCAAGTTCGAGTCAGTGTCGAATGGACATTCGGCAAGATACTGCAGTATTTCACATATGTTGACCTAAAGAGGAACAACAAAATCTTCCTTCAGCCTGTTGGCAAATACTATGCAGTGGCAGCTCTGTTGACAAATTGTCATACATGTATTTATGGATCACTAACCACAACATTTTTTAATGTTGCTCCTCCTTCTTTAGAGTCATACTTATTGAACATTTGATCATGAATTATAATGTGATAAGTGATACAATAATTTATTATTCCGATAAGCAATACATTTGCCATAAGTGATGAATATGATTGTTTCATTTTTTAGATAGGTTTTGGATCAATTCCAGAAAAGCTTTTCGTTCACTGAACTCCATCTCCATCCTCTTTTTCCTATCTTCATGCTCCCTGTCCATTTTAATTTCCTGGAGTTCTAACTCTTTCCTCCTGATATCTAACTCAATTCTCTTCAATTCCGTCTTCTTGTCAAATTTATGTTCTAGCATTTCCAGTGCAGAAAGTTTTGTGGCTCGAGTACGCTTTGTGATCTTCTGTGTGTTTTCTACAGCAACAATAACTTTGTTATTAGTCAACCAGCTTTAGTGTTACTAACCATCGCCCTCTGTTTCACCTTGATACCACTTATCTCCCTCGTCAATCTCGCCATCTTCCATATTCTCTTTTTCTCTTTCTCTTCAGCGCTTCCTTTCTGTTAAGATAATAGCATGATAATTGATAACAAATAATTTTATTCATTCACTTACGAGACAATGTTTCCATGGCTGATCGCCTCATTTCTTCTGCTTTCTCTTTCTCATCTATTTGTTTCTGTTTCTTCGCTTCTTTCTCCTTCAACAGTGCCTCCTGCATATCCCTTTGGTAAGTGGAGATATCTTCAAGGAGTTGAGTCAGCTCTGAGTATTCCTCTTCCGTTCCAGATCTGCCGGATATGTATGGAATGACAGCTATACTTCATGTTTTACTTGGCACAATTTACCGTTTCAGGGACTGGGCATCTTCAGCTCTCAACTTTTGTATTAATCGGTCCATCCTGTCTTTGCAACCTCGTCCCTTGAGCATTACTGGTCTACTAGGTGTCGTAAACATGGGGCTTAGCAGGTCTGCAATTGCATCCCAACCAGCAGAATTTGAAGGGCGGCGATCAGCTACTTCCCTGGCCAAGGAAATGTCATGGAACAGTTCGGGCCAACGAAACTGAGGCATATTATTCCTGTCCAATATAAAAACAATTTCGAGACAATGAAAGCAGAAGATCGGCCACGTTTTAACATGGCAAGTACTTCGCGTATACACTAAGGTACGGTTTCATACTTACCAATCGCGGGATTGTACAACAGCAAAGGCAGTGGAGCCACAGGGAGACAGCAAACGTGTAGACCCTTCTCTACAGTCAGAATCGCACGTGTGACCGGCTGGTTTGGCGCCGCCGTGGCTCGTGCACGTGACTTTTACCTGCTACAGGTTACACGTTCAGCAAAAACGTGTAAATCTTAAACTCCCTATTGTAGTAGTCAGGCGTGGCACGACCCATCGCGTCTACGGATGGGTCAGGAGACACTAGTGTCATCGAGTTGTCGCTCTAGAATGCATGTGCAACTACGCAATAATTGAGCGATGAATAAAGTTAATCTTCTTCTTCTTAGTTTTTGTTGCCTCCTCGAATGAGAAGAGTACCACCATCTGGTGGGGAAAGAAGAGAATGTAACAATTTAGCACGGTAGCTGTACAGATCTGCCAAGAATCGGAGAATCAGTTCTTGATCTTCAAACCATTCCACTCCGATCACGTGATTGATTACTAGTGCACAAGTGGGAGGGGACGAATAAATTTTAGGAAACCACGTATCGCGAACAGTCTGTAGTGCGGGACACTGGAACACAAAGTGCGCCAGATCTTCTGAAGAGTCAGTAGAGCATAGAAGACAAGAGGACGATCTAGGCGACTGGCCACGCGGAGTGTTAAAAACTGCAGTGTGAGAGGCGAGAGAAGTTGCGTGAAGGATGAGTCTTATCCGAAGATTAGAAAGACGCGATAGTGATAGATTGTGTTTGACTTTTTCAATAATAGGAGCAGGATGACCATATCTGATAGCAGGAGGGAGGTTAACAATATGGGAGAGAGATGGCATGGTAGTTGACTCAATGGAATCACGGAATTCTTCAAAGACTAGGGTTTTAGTCAAAGCTTTCCAAGCTTTCTTGGATGGGAGATCTGAAACAAGTTCCAAGACCGATGGAAGGGAAAACGAGTCTAAGTGAGCAGAGAAGGAGTTAATCAAGCTTTGAGAAGGAGGTGGACATTGATTAGCTCGATAAATAAGAATATCGCGAGACACAGCATAATCAGGAAGAGCTAGCACATTTCTTACAAAATTTAACTGTCTATGGGCAATGAGGTAGGAAATTGGGATAGTACCACAAAGGTAATGTACACCAAGGGATGGTACATGAGATGGAACACCAAGAATAGTTCTTAAAATCTTAAGCTGAGATCTTTCCATCATTAATATCTCAGTCTTGGTAGGAGCCCATACTTCAAAACCAAACGACAGAATTGACAAAGATATTGCCTTAAAAAGTTGCAGTGAAGTAGCAGTATTAACTCCGGTATGACGAGCACCAAGGGCAGATAGAGCGTAATATGCGCTACGGGAAGAAGTGATTGATCTAGTAGTGCGGTTAACAGTTGAAGAGGATGTAGAAAGCAAGAGGCCTAAATGACGGGCAGAGGATAGATAATCACGTGCAGTTTTGTTAATAAGCACGTTGTAATAAATGTTCTTCTTTCAGCCTATCGTAGCCCGATCTCCTACATGCCTCAGCCTTGGTGGATCTTTCAATATCTTCGTCGCTCAATCGCGGTCTTGCTTGCATCTATAGTTAGAGTTCTCACGCTGTCATGCCACATGTTAGTTAAGTTATCACCCACCCGGACGTGACGCGTCCTTTGCTGCAATCTGATTGGTTTGCACGATTTCATGCAAAGTGCACTGTACAACTTGATCATACAGTTGTTTGCGAAGATCTTGCATAACGGAAGCGAAAGCGGAAGTATGACGTTGCCAATCAAATGCACGTAGGCGTGACTAACTGAAGCTGTACACGTGACGAATAGTGAATTTGATTGGTCAGCGTCACACTTCCGCTTTCGCTTCCGTTATGCAAGGTCTTCGCAAACAACTGTACTAGTGTCTTCTGACCCATCCGTAGACGCGATGGGTCGGGCCACGCCTGACTAGTATTGCAGTAGAGGGAATGGTACCTGAAAGAAATGTGCATGAGATCGGCATAACGGGATATCCCATGTATAGAACGTGCCGCTTAGATATGAAGATGTATTTGATGATTCAGAGAAAACAATTAATCAATGTGGAATCAATGCATGCATGCATGTATACTATTATTTAAGCCATATTGTAGCAGTCCTGTAGCCAGAGAGACTCCTGCTGACTTTTAGCGGCAAGAATACACATTGCGGCCGCCTAGTTGCACTTCCATTAAAATGACATTATCTTGAGCAAACAAAATTATTAGTAAAAAATTAATGTTGTACTTCACACACAGTAACTCACGGTCATAACTACAGTACATATGGCTCTGCCCCCTTGAAGCAACAAGGATGCAAAGTCGTTCACCGCCAGATAGGCTACAGCTTTCAGCTGCATAACATATTACATCAGTGCATCATGCATGGAGTTTAAACCACTTAGTGAAACTTACTTACGACTTCTGTAGGATCTTCAGCAACTAATTCTGTAGAATGATAATCAATTTTATGGTTGGCTATGTAGAGCCTGCTGGTTATAGCAACACTGCATGATGTAACCAGACGATGCATGCATGCAGCACTGCTGAATGTATGCATACACTTCAAATTTTAAATAAAAGTATATGTCAGCAAACTAAACTGAGATCAATGTATCAATTTTTAAGTTGCAATACCGAAATCATATAGCCTATATTATGCACTAACCTGCAGCTTGTCCATTTCGACAATGATCATAAACTACTCTGCTGTCTACTGTTACAGTAATACGGTCGGTATTATCTGAAGAAATTAAAGGCACACAGTGCATAGAATGGTAATACAGTATGCTTGCACATGACATGCCTACATACCAGAACATGACCATCCTTGACCAAAAGCACCAGAATGTCTCGCTTCTATGAACACACACAGACGTGAGGATCCACCACCGTAATCCACGCAGCCTGCTGCAATTCCTTGAACATAAAGAATTACCACAATAATTATTGTGACTGCAAATGTGCATGCAATCCAAAATATGGCAATAGCTATGTGCATGCAGTTTTACCCGTGCAGGCAGCAATAAAAACTGCTGCAAACAGCACAATTCCTTTGAAAGAAGTCATCTTTGTGGCCGCTTTTCGGTATAGTCTTTTCTGTCTTTATGGACTTTTCTTGTGAATTGTACTTGAGAGACTGGGCCTTTTATACACGTACGACGAAAAAGACAGATGTCTCACGTGAGCATAACTACTACTTGATACAATACTGAGTCATAAGGAAATGTGCACAAAGGTCATGAATATGTATTAGTTTTAACATCTCTTGAACTTAACGGAACAGTTCTAACTCCCTGCAAGTTAGACTGTACTTACCTAATTACCGGTTAAATCATGTGGTCGTCTTTTATTGCACACCTTGTAAAAGCATTGTTCTCCATGCCAAATACTAAATAACACTTACAGTCATGCAGCCTGTCTCCCAGCAAAAAATTATTTACAAACCATGCAGAACTTGGACAAAGCAGTACTCCTCAGCATATGGGGAAATAAACTGCAGCTATAAATATAATTATTATTGTGCAACTGTGCAAGTGACTACTGAGAGATCTAGAGATGTCAAAATCTAGGTAACTATCAACTCTGCATGTTTGTGGGTATTGTAGTTTGAAATTTCAGTTCGAACCTCACTAGTTGAACACGTATAGACAAATTCAGGGTCTATACTATAAAGCTGATGTTACAATGCACAATAATAATTATCAATTATCGAGTGTGCTGCTGAATGAAGTTGACTATGTCTTGATTCATACTATAACAGCTAAGTTTTTTTGGATTGCTAAAGTATTGCATACCGAGACAAAACGTGTTCACTTTTGACTAGTGAGGATCAAAATGCATTGGTGTAGCTATGACAATACCGATAATTAATATGTCATACTCAATTTGCTATTATCGTTTCAAGCATGCTTGTAGCAATTTAACGTTGCCAACGTACAGGTAGCTACAATTCATTATCACGTCAGTCATACATAACTGTCAGGTATTGATCTATTCATGTATTGTTCTCAACAACACGAAAGTATTGAAGTGGCGGGTACCCTTTCGCCCATGCATTGTAAATATCATTATAAGCTGCGGTGAGGGCGGGGCTCACAGTACAACGCAATACTTGACAATCGAGGAGATAAAATTCAGAATTTTTGCACAAGATTTTTCGTGCTGTGCGTAGAAAATTAATTTTAGTCACTAGTACCTACTAGTAGCTGAACAACTTGCGGAGGGGCAGATGAGCCATTTCTTGAAAATAATTGCTTCTATACTGCTTCTATAGGTAGTTTATGACTGTTAAAACGCAGGTCACTACACAAAAGTTTCATTCATCGACGATAAAGGATAATAGCGAAAAAAAATCTCTCGGTCCAGCCCTACACTGTTAAAACCAAAGTGGTAATATCACACCGAAAGGGGAGAATTGCCTCACTTTTCCCACTTTTTCCTACTTTATGTGGGAAAAGCGAGGCAATTCTCCCACCTACGGTGTGATATTACCACTTTTCGTTTTAACAGTGTAGCTAAATTCCTTGGCTTGAAGCTTCTCTTTTTATATACCTGCTACCGCTACACGTCGAGAAGTCTGGTTGCTACAATTGCTGAAAATTGCTACATTGTTTCGGGAATCGCGTCACTGCACTTCACGCTTTATAGATTTTACTGAAAGTATCTGGCAAAGCAGGGACGCACGTCAACATGCTTTGCAGTAGTCTAGCGCGCTATGTCCCTCTACCGCGAAAGAAAAAGGGGAGGGGCCAAGCGCGGTAGAGGGTCTAGCCAAACTCGCAAGATGATTAGTTTCATTACCCGAATTTCGGGTAATGTTATTCACAGTATTACGTCAACATATTTACTCTGTCACAGAATAAACATGACGGCCGTTCTTGCATAGTGTAGAAATGCTATCGACACGCTGTAACGAGCTACTACGGCACAATAACGCAATTGCACGTTCTCTCTGGGCTATCAAATCTTGCGCCTCTTCGGAAAGACGTTCCTTCGAGGCTTCGACTCAGGCGTTGTATGGCAAGTCTCTGGTCTTTATGATATTACCACGGGGTGCCTAATTCACTTTGTAGGCTGTGGGAGACGAGCCTGCTGCAAACTGCTTCTGCAAATCGTCGTAAAAGCGCAGTTCCTGCAGATTGCTGCCATCATTTGTCGTAGCATAGATGATACTATCATCTATGGTCGTAGCGCGTTCACGTGACAATTGCATTTACGCCTGTTGACGTAATAATTACCGTGAAAATAGTTAACCGAAATTCGGGTAATGAACTAATTATCTTGCGAGTTTGGCTAGACCCTCTCCCGCAATCTTGGACCCGCCCCTTTTTTCGTTTGCGGGAGAGGGTCATAACGCGCTATACTGGCTTTGCAGCAATTTTCGCGCTACATGGTCGTCTCTCTGTGAAAAGTTTAACCCCTATTGACGCCTTTAGGCGTCATAATTGACTCCACCTACTGTAGACGTCATAAGTAGTATAAAAGTGCTCTAGAAAGGTCAAATCAAGTTTATTAGCAAATTACCTGAAACAAAACACTGTTTTTCATCGCGCCCTCCCTACTTAACCATATAGATCGGGGGAATTTTTAAAAGGGGGTGTCCCTCCTTTAACCCGGGGTTCGAAGGGGCGAAGCCCCTCGCCGCTTTCGGCATTTTGGGGGCTTCAGGATGCCCGGAAATGCATACTTTGGCATAGAATATGGTCTAAACTATGCTGTTTGCTCACCAGGACACCACCAGGTTTTTGTATCAGTCACCAGGACTAAACGAAGACCAAAATCTGCTTAAAAATGACGAGATCGCAGCATTTAAGTGGCTTCAGTTCCGAAGTGGGAGTAGCCAACTCAGAGTTTAGTACACGGTCGTAAACTTTGACATGCCAGGACAAACAAAGCTAGTTTGGGAAAGCTAGCGTACTGCATGTTGTAGAAAATCGCAAGACAAACTGTCAGTTTAGAGCAAGTCGAATATAATTCGGGGACTAAAGGGTTAAGCTGGTGATGATAATTGCGCTCACAAGAATTGACATTTAACTTTGCCTTTGTGTATTGTATTGGAAGCCTTGAGCATGATAGCTCAACATCATGGGGTTAAAACTGAATACTGATACACTCGATTGAATTTAACGCTTATCCATATGCTCGAGTAGCCTAAGCAGACTCTAGCTATAGGCTGCATACGCACAAGGTCAGTTTAGAATCATAATACGTAGTTGGACACTAACTCAAAATTTTGTTTTTCCAAACGTTTGCGACAGCTCGGTTTTCTCCAATGTGGTGTTATTTTAAGTGTTTGTCCTTAAGTTGAAGTGCTCACAAGGCAGGAATGAACTGTGTACTATTTCTATACCAGAGAGCGGCTGTAAACATAAGCATGCTAACATATACAACAGCTTGCTATCAATAATCCGATTAATAAGTTGACAAAAAATCAAACCCAACCAAAATATTCCAACAAAAATTTACAAATCATCATCACTCATCACTACAAGTCATCACTCGTCTGGAGCTTGAGCTCAGCGCTATTCAATAGTTCCATTCGAACTTGTACAGTCTCAGAGGATATAGCTCCTGACAACTTGCATCTAACTACCAGTGACTGACAATCCTTTTGCAAACAACGAAAATTAGCATCGATAACCCATTCCAGCTCATCTGAATCATCTACCAAATTTGTAGAGCATTCAATTTCAACAGCATCTTCCTCAGTAAAGCTCTCAATACTGCCTTCAGAACTTGACGGTAAAATATGTATTGCAACATGTCCTCTCTGAAGTGAAGTATCAGATTCATCTTCATTGGTGCACTCTGAGTCGGAATCGTTCTTTGTGGTAAGACTACGTTCTTCGTCATCATTTTCAGATTCCTCGTCATCATTTTCATCATCATCATTATCATTCTCATCATCAATTACTTCAACAGGCTTGGTAGACCAGTACATTGATACATTCAGACTGAATATTTCACGAAGATATTCTGAAGAGATGAATTCCTCGCCCACCGTCAGTGACACTGACATAGGTACCATACTTCCATTTACAATTCCTGTTTCGGGAGAAGGTAAGAAAAAGAGTGATGGTCTTCCCAAGATAAACAGCTCATCAAGATCTACATGCAAAGGAAATTCCTCATCATTTCCACACAATGGAAGAATAGCAACCATATTTCGATTGAGAGCTGTTTCGTCGCCTTTAACATTTTTGATTTGACTCATTAACTTGATACACTGGGTTGCCATAGATATAAAACTTGCATCGGTTGTACACTTGTGGGTGTGGTCAGAAAATTTAGTGAAGCTGTCTAGTTGAGCCAGACTGACCTCCATCATCTCCTTCTGTGACCAGATCTTCTTCACTCTCTGTGACACACTCTGGAGAGCTTCATTCCTCTGTGTCTCTACTGATGCTACAATACCATCAAATATATTGTTCACTTCACTCTTCATAAGCTCACTATACTCTAGTGCCTTGCCTTCAGCCTTGCCAGCCTTCTCTAAGTAATTGCTGAATTCTTCGTTCTTTTCCTCAACTAAACTATTCAATTCCTTCATCTCAGTCTGCAAGCTATGGCGCGCCTCTTCAACCAAACTGTGCTCATGGCCTGTATGACTACCAGTCAGTAGACAATCAGAACAAACTAACTCAGAACATGGAACACAAAAGTGCTTCAAGTTCTGGTCAATATGTATCAGACATTTAGGAATTGCCATTTTCGTTAAAGAAGCTCTAGGACTCACCTTGTTAGCTTCTCCCTCTGTTGGTTTCTTTGCAACGTGGTGTTCTCAAAAAATAGCTAATTTCTTGTGCGATGCTTCACACGATTGGCAAATCATGGCAACACAATCATAGCACCAAGCAACCATTACGGCCTGTTCCCCACACAACTTACACTCGACTAGCTGGTGTGGTCCACCATTGTCCTCTCGTTGCTGCTGTAGTCTCTTGAGTGGCAGTTCTTGTAGAGCATATTGGTTCACAGGCAGTAGCCCCGCCCCCTCGCTGAGCACATGTTTAGCGCGGCACACGGGACACTTCAGTGATTCTCCTCGTTCAGTGAGCGCTGTATACACTCTCGACAGAACGTGTGTAGACAGGGCAGACTCCGCGGGTCCTGGAACAACTCCAGGCAGATACCGCACTTCAGATCATCCATTATTGTGCTGAGTCAGTCGTATTGTTTTTTTTTTGCGGTCAGATTAAAATTAATTTGTAAAAACTCATAGCATTATACAAAACACCGTATACGCTTTTCAAAATTTATAAGTCACTTCTGCAGTTTCAGATGCAATGATTCCAGTCATTCGGTATCTCACTACAAGCGTTTGATAGTCTGGTAGACACGGTACGCTGATAGTTACTATCCACGATAGTTCATCTGACTCCTCGATCAACTCAGTAAAGCATCCAACCGCATTTTCCTCCTTGGCTGTCTCCTCTTGTACAATGCTTCCATCAGAAGACACTAGCTTCAATGCAACGTTCCCATCAGGTTCTTCGGAGCTGTCGTCAGAAGACTCTCGCTCAGATGGTTGTAATGGAACATCAGGTTCAGCTGCCGGTCTTACAGCAAGTATTCCTGGCCCTGCTGTTTGCAAAGACTGACGTTTGGGTTTAAGAGGCTGACGCGGTTTGCATTTAGGAGGCTGACGTTTGGGTTTAAGAGGACAACGCTGGATTTGTGCTGCTTGGCAATACCCTGCAGCTCTAACAGCCTCATCTCTTTGAAACTTTGACAGTTGTTGCAATTTCTGTTTGTGAGCACGTTTTAAATTATATAATCCTGCCTCTGGTCGTCTTCCAACAGCTCGTGATGAGGGTCCAGCGGCTGCATATGCAAGAGTGGGAGAACGATTGGCGGCTTGAGTAGCTAATGGCAAGACTTGTCTAGGAGGTTGAGCAGCTGGAGATTGAGTTGCAACACGTCTTATCTGCTTTTCTAACCAACTAAGCTGTTGAGCACCAGTTTGTCTACCCGAGCTGATGAGCTGAGGAGCTCTTTGAAAGTCTTGCCTATGAGGTTTAGCTGATGATTGTCTCATCAAGGGCTGTGGATTAACAGAGAGGTGATAAAGCAGTTGAGCAGTACCCACTGCAGATGGTCTTTTTGTTTCGAGATGAGTAGCAACATTTGAGCTATTATCTTGATTAACAACAGGCTCATACTGCACATTTATGTATGGCTCAATATAAGCTGAAACAAGAAAATTGCACCTTTCTCGCAACATTTGTGAAGACACTGATTGCCCGTCAACCATGAACGACACTATCAGAATGATATCTTCAATGCCAGAGCGGGGGCATTTAATAGTAGAGCATGGAGCAGGTGAGAAATTAAGAGATAGCCGACCTAAGACGAACATCTCATTCAGCCGCACATGCGAAGGACTCATCAAGGGAACAATCGAGATCATATTTTGACTAAGAGTAGCCTCATTTCCGTGCGTATTCTTCACTTGCTCCATCAGCTTGACACTTTGAGATGCCATTGCTACATAACTTGTGTCAGTCGTGCACTTGTGGGTATAATCAGCAAATCTGGTGAAGCTGTCTAGTTGAGACAGACTGACCTCCATCAACTCCTTCTGTGACCAGATCTCCTTCATGCCTTGTGACACACTCTGGAGAGCTTCATCTCTCTGTGCCTCTACTGATGCTACGATACCATCAAACACATTGTTTACTTCACTCTTCATAAGCTCACTATACTCTAGTGCCTTGCCTTCAGCCTCACTAGCCTTCTCCAAGTACCAATTAAACTCTTTCTTCTTGTTCTCAACAGAACCAGCCAAATCTTTCATCTTGGATTTCAGACTATGGCGTGCTTTCTCAGCCAAGCTATAGTCATGGTCTCTATGGCTGCCTAGTAGACATTCTGAACAGACCAGCTCAGAGCAGCAAGTACACCAGTACTTTAGCTCAAGATCAACATGCATTGTGCATTTCACCAACAGTCGTTTCTCGGATGGTTCACATTTATTCCCTGAAGACTTTTTGCATTTCCTATACCTTTTGATTTGACGAAGAACATGCCCTCGCAATGCCGTTAACTTCTCATGCTGACCCACACAAGGTTG
The DNA here is from genome assembly GCA_964017065.1 of Haliclona indistincta. Classification (NCBI taxonomy): domain Eukaryota; kingdom Metazoa; phylum Porifera; class Demospongiae; order Haplosclerida; family Chalinidae; genus Haliclona; species Haliclona indistincta. The sequence goes on along the minus strand of OZ024786.1, from coordinate 14,667,073 downwards.
ACAGATGACGCCATCACAGTCCTCACACCAAGCAACCACTGGTCCGGCCTGTTCCCCACACGACTTACACTCGACTAGCTGGTGTCCACCATTGTCCTCTCGTTGCTGCTGTAGTCTCTTGAGTGGTAGTTCTTGTAGAGCATAATGGTTTACAGGCAGTAGCCCCGCCCCCTCGCTTAGCTCGTGTTTAGAGCGGCACACGGGACACTTCAGTGAGTGGTTCTCCTCGTTCAGTGAGCGCTGTATACACTCTCGACAGAACGTGTGTAGACAGGGCAGACTCCGCGGGTCCTGGAACAACTCCAGACAGATACCACACTTCAGTTCCCAATCGAGTGCCATGCGAATCATTCACATCATCACATGATATGACGGTATTGCGATCACACCTTTGTGGGAGTGGTCAATTAAATGATACTGGTCCAGGGTAGGATCTCCACACAAAAAATCAACTTCTTACAAAATCAGCTTTTATGCATGCATGGTTAAAACTGCTTAAAATTGAAGCAAGAACAATTGAATTCATGATATCCATGCTTGAGTAGCAGGCTAGCTTTTGGCTGCAGATGCAACAAAGTCAGTTTAGAAGGGAGCCCATGAAGACGACAACGGAGCATGCTACTCTGTATACGGCGAAATCCCTGGTTTGGAATCATAAGACGCTAGTAGTTGACCTTATTATAGCTTGGTTTTCAAAATGTTTGCGACCTCTTTTCGGTCTTCTTCAATGTGGTATAATTATTCCTAAGTTTTTGTTTCCTTATAAGGTATAATATTTCTGGTTTTTTTGCATTCACTGCTGAAGATTACTGAAAAGCTGTCAAAACCTTTGGTACTAAACAACGTTTCTAAGCTAGCGTCAACAATACTATACTAATGTTATGATCATGGTATGCTATAAAGGTTTAGAATCATGGTATCATTATTACTCATGCATATGTATATAAGATTATAATTCAGTATTCTGAACTAGTTAATTAATGGCAGTTAAATACATGTAACTGATTTCTTTTATTATAATGTCACTCACGAAGTGCTCACAAGACTGGAATGAATTGTATGTTTTATTTAATTTCTAGTTATCATCAGAGTGAAGTTGTAACATAATTATTATACACACTATACAAAATTTATCAGCTTGCTACATGTAGCAATAATAATACTGAATTATATTTTATTGTCTTAATAATAATAATTATGTTGACAAAAGTCAAATTTAACCAAAAATAGATCAAACAAAAAATCAAAAATTATGATCTTAAATCAATGTAGTCATCAGTGGAGTTTGAACTCATATCATCATCTTCAGCACTATTCAATAGTTCCAATCGAACTTGTACAGTCTCAGACGATATGGCTCCTGACAACTTGCACCTAACTACCAGTGACTGATAATCCTTTCGCACACAAGGGATATCAGCATCGATAGCCCAGCCCAGCCCCCCATCTGAATCGTCTAACAACTTTGTGGAGCACTCAAGTTCGATAGCATCTTCCTCAATAAAGCTCTCAATACCACCTTCAGAACTTGACGGTAAGAAATTTAATGCAGCTTGAAAAATTACTTTATAAGATTCATCTTCATTGATGCAGTCTGAGTTGGAATCGTTCTTCGTGGTAAGAACATGTCTTTCATCATCATCCTCCGATGATTCATATTCCAGTAAGATTCTTTTTGACTTCATACTTTTGGTTGCTTCAATATCTTCATCATCACTTTCAGATTCCTCGTCATCATTTTCAGATTCCTCGTCATCATTTTGAGATTCCTCGTCATCATTTTCAGATTCTTCGTCATCATTTTTAGATTCCCCATCATCATCATTACTAGGCTCATCTTTGACAGGCTTGGTAGACCAGTACATCAATACATTCAGACTGCAATGTTCACGAAGATATTTCGAAGATATGATTTTCTCTCCGACCGTCAGTGCCACTTCCATAGATACCTTTCTTCCGTTCTCAATCCCTGATTCGCCGGGAGAACTTGCGAAGAAGAGTGATGGTCTACCCAAGATAAACAGCTCCTTAAGATCTACATGCAAAGGAGAATCCTCCTCATTTCTGCACAATGGAAGAATAGCAACCATATTTCGGTTGAGAGCTATTTCATCGCCTTTGACATTTTTGATTTGACTCATTAACTTGATACATTGGGTTGCCATAGATACAAAAGTTGCATCGGTTGTACACATGTGGGTGTGGTTGACAAATCTAGTGAAGCTGTCTAGTTGAGCCAGACTGACCTCCATCATCTCCTTCTGTGACCAGATCTCCTTCACTCCTTGTGACACACTCTGGAGAGCTTCATTCCTCTGTGCCTCTACTGATGCTACGATATCATCAAACACATTGTTCACCTTACTCTTCATATGCTCACTATACTCTAGTGCCTTGCCTTCAGCCTTACTAGCCTTCTCCAGGTAATTGGTGAATTCTTCATTCTTTTCTTTTACTAAACTACCAAATTCCTTGACCTCAGTCTCCAAGCTACGACGTGCCTCATCAACCAAGCTGTGCTCATGTCCAGCATGACTACCAGTCAATAGGCAATCAGAGCAAACTAACTCAGAGCATGGAATACAGTAGTGCTTCAAGTTTTGGTCAATATGTATCAGACATTTAGGAATTGCCAGTATTGCTGAAGAAGCTCTAGGAACAACCTCAGTTTCTCCTTCTGCTGGTATCTTTGCAACGCGGTGTTCTCGAAAAATAGCTAATTTCTTGTGCGATGCTACACACGATTGGCAGATCATGGCGTCACATTCATAGCACCAAGCAACCATTACAACCTGTTCCCCACACGACTTACACTCGACTAGCTGGTGTGGTCCACCATTGTTCTCTCGTTGCTGCTGTAGTCTCTTGAGTGGTAGTTCTTGTAGAGCATATTGGTTCACAGGTAGGAGCCCCGCCCCATCGCTTAGCTCGTGTTTAGCGCGGCACACGGGACACTTCAGTGAGTGGTTCTCCTCGTTCAGTGAGCGCTGTATACACTCTCGACAGAACGTGTGTAGACAGGGCAGACTCCGCGGGTCCTGGAACAACTCCAGACAGATACCGCACTTCAGATCACCCATTATATGCTGAGTCAGTCGTCACATGATGCGATTTATTTTGCGGTCAAATTAAATTTGTACAAACTACTATAGCATTATACGAAACACCAAATACGCTTTTCAAAATTTATAAGTCACTTCTGCAGTTTCAGATGCAATGATTCCAGTCATTTTGTATCTCACTACTAGTGTTTGATAGTCTGGTAGACACGGTACGCTGATAGTTACTATCCACGATAGCTCATCTGACTCCTCGACCAACTCAGTAAAGCATCCAACTGCATTTTCCTCCTTGGCTGTTTCTTCTTGTACAATGCCTCCATCACAAGACACCAGCTTCAATGCAACGTTCCCATCAGGTTCTTCGGAGCTGTCGTCAGAAGACTCTCGCTCAGATGGTTGTAATGGCACAGGTATTACAGCAAATACTCCTGGCTCTGCTGTTGGAAAAGACTGAAATTTGTGTTCAAGTAGCTGACGTATGGGTTTAGCAGGCTGATGCTGGATTTGTGCTGCTTGGCAATACTCTGCAGCTCTAGCAAACTCATCTCTTTGAAACTTTGACAATTGTTGCAATTTCTGTGTTCGAGCATGTGCACGTTTTAATGGTCGTCTTCCAACAGTTCGTGATGAGGGTCCAGCGGCTGCATATGCAAGAGTGGAAGAACGATTGGTGGCTTGAGTAGCTAATGGCAAGACTTGTCTAGGAGGTTGAGCAGCTTGAGATAGAGTTGCAGTACGTCTTTTCTGCAGTTCTGACAGACTAAGCAGTTGAGCACCAGTTTGTCTACCGAGCTGATGAGCTCGTTGAAAGTGATGCCTAGGAGGTTGAGCTGATGATTGTCTCGTCAAGGACTGTGGATTAACAGAGCGGTGATAAAGCAATTGAGCAGCACCTGCAGATGGTCTTTTCATTTCGAGATGAGCAGCAACATTTGAGTTATTTTCTTCATTAACAACAGGCTCATACCGCACATTTATGTACGGCTCAATATAAGCTGAAACAAGAAAATGTGCACCTTTCTTGCAACATTTGTGAACTGAGACACTGATTGCCCGTCAACCATAAACGACACACTATCAGAGCGATATCTTCAATACCAGAGCGGGGGCATTCAATAGCAGAGCATGAAACAGGTGAGAAATTAAGAGACAGCCGACCTAAGACGAACATCTCATTCAGTCGCACATGTGAAGGACTCATCAAGGGAACTCATCAAAGGAACTGTATGGTCAATAGCATATTCGGTGATGATCTGCACTATTGAAATAATAAAAATCATTTGCACTCAGTTGGAAATTATTATCATTGCCGATCGGCAATGATATGTAGGGATGACCTCGAACTAAGATGGCGGCTACTCATGTGTGAAAATGAGTTTTCGCACATATCTCTACTGTTATACATTTCTACTGCATTTTCACTATCTCTAAGAGAATCTGAAGTGCGAGCGCTTGTAGGAAGTCTAAGAAAGTCGCCGGGACTGCTTGCTTGTCGACGAAAATCAAGATGGCGACTCAGTCTCAGGGAGGTCGTTGCAGATCTTGGCTGTTGTAGCGTTTATCGAGATTCCAGACATCTAGGATTGATCAGGCGATTGTTCTGAGCATGGAAATACCTTTGGCGAAGCGGGCAGACGTTTCTAAAGTGGTAAACAGAAATCGCCGCCCACGCGAATTGTTCATCTTCTTTCTTCTTCTTCTTCTTTCTTCTTTCAGTAAGCCTGGCGCTGTCCTGAGTGAACGAATCACTACCAAACCATCACAATTGCACGTGTATATACCTGGAATAGTGCACTTACGTCTTTGATAGGCATTAAACACTACCAGAAGCGAGTAATCCTTGAAAAACATGGTTGTTAGACCGTTTTGGACTGAAGACGCCATTAAATAATTAACCCTCTTGTCGCTACATATTATTGACTCCGCCCACATCAGGTTTGCAGCTATCTCGATGGATACTTCGTTTGTCTCTGGTCTGGACGCTTGAGCGCGCAAGCCAGAGGTATGAAATTTGTCTAGAGCTGTACTATACTCTAAGTAACACTGATCTGTTTGTTAAATTAAAGCTTTAGATGGCTGGTTAAAACTGACATGCCCAGACGTGAACCGCCGCGGAGCTGAGTACTGTACCGGCGCCGCTTACCTACGCACAGAAAGGTTCCTACACCACGCAGCGTAAGGACTAGAAGCCACTGTGAGTGTGATATTGGCATCAACAAGATTCTACTAGGCGTGGTCCAACTATTTAGGCTTGCAGCATCATGATCGAGTTGTCAGTATTAGTCTCTTCATCCATTACAGTACTAACAATTATCATGTTGTCAAATCATACATGAACTTGATATTTTAAACCTTTCATTGAATGATTGGTAATATTAAATGATTATTTTAGACCACACTCCTTACTCTCAAGACCCGTGCACGTTCACATCTGCATCCTAGACTAGTAACTGCTGCTCACAGAGTTGTCAAAATGAAATAGCATCTAACATAGAATAAGTTCAAACTGGTAGTGATCAAAAAAGTAACAGGAACAATTAAAGTAAAAAAGCTTTAATAAAAAAAACTGAAAAGTGTAGGGATGACTCTTAAAAAAGGAAAGGAACAAGATGGGATGATGCTTGCAAAAGTAAAGGAACAAGATGGAATAATGCTTGCAAATGTAAAGTCCCAAGTATCCCTACATCAGCAGCTTGAAGGAGGACGCAGTCCGATGACATAATTGACGGTTCTAAATAACTAGAGATATCTGTGTTTGGAGGACGCAGTCCGATGAAGTAGTTGACAGTTGTAAATATGCTGCAGGTAGCTGTGTCTGGAGGATGCAGTCCGATAAAGTAATTGATGGTTGTAAATGTATAGGAAGATGATTCCGCAATTGTCAGTTGCACGTTGTCGCAACAAGCCGCTGATGTAGGGATACTTGGGACTTTTACATTTGCAAGCATTATTCCATCTTGTTCCTTTACTTTTGCAAGCATCATCCCATCTTGTTCCTTTCCTTTTTTAAGAGTCATCCCTACACTTTTCAGTTTTTTTTTATTAAAGCTTTTTTACTTTACTTGTTAATATTATTGTTTCTGGCTCTACAGCACATACAAACAAGAAATTAAAAAGATTTCTATCGAAATCAAAAGGATGTAGTGATGAAGAAATCTACTACTGGTTCACAATGTAAACCAACAAGGAACAAGCATAAAATGGTAACACGATTGACTTGCTAACAGACCATAGATCCCTACATCAGTGGCTGCTGTGGCCAGACTATAGCTAGTTAAGCTATTTATTGTTGACTGACACTTTGAATAGAATTCAGCTTGTGACAAAATATTGATCTTATGTACAGCCACTGACGTAGGGATCTATGGTCTGTTAGCAAGTCAATCGTGTTACCATTTTATGCTTGTTCCTTGTTGGTTTACATTGTGAACCAGTAGTAGATTTCTTCATCACTACATCCTTTTGATTTCGATAGAAATCTTTTTAATTTCTTGTTTGTGTCCTTTTTTCTTTTTAGTGAAGTGCAGTTCAATATCATGCATGTACAGAGAAGTCTTTGTTTCCACCATTAGTTTAGTATTCCTGTTGTTGATGGCTTTTCTTAAAATTTAATTTGTAGCTACAATTGTTAAGCTGTACGTATCGGGTCTGCCTAGTCGCCTACGCATGCATGCAGTGCATACGAGCCCCGCCCACACTTGTTGTAGACCTACACAGCGGTTATAATTATCTAGCAAGTGCAGAATGGCGATCCTACACGAGCTTAACGTTCTTCGAAGACTCCAGACAAATGCCGGGTGTGTGTTCTCCGTGATAGTGATCCACACGGCGCAGCGATGCTTTAGCTGCTTGGTCACGTGCGCTACCCATTGCTTGGTCACGTGCGTATTGCGCAATCACAATAATGGCGTCTAACACTAAGCTGACAATGGATCACGATCGAGAAATCGCGGAACTTAGATCGCCGTTACGCTAAAAACAAAGCTCAAAAGGCACATGCCAGGAGAATTTCACGACTGTTCGTGGATGTTTTGGTCTCGGCACTGCTCGCGTAAAGGCGCTAGGCGAGTGGAAGAAAGAAAGAAAGAAAGAAGAAGAAAGAAAGAAGAAAACGAAGATGACGAAACTCGATTTTCACCGTTTCCAGGTTCGTCACTTTAGTAACAATTTCGAGCAATCTCCTTGCTACTGTAAGATGGGGCAACGCCAGAGAGCAGATCTAAGTGTCTAAAGACGTATAAAATTCAACACCAGGCGAAATATCAGCGTTTGAACGCTAATACATTGTATGTAGCCGCCATCTTGTTTTCTCGTTCATCCCTACATAGGGAGACACTACCGTGTCTCCCTAATAATTGAAGATTTTTTTTTTAATGATGAAACAATTTTTTTAAGGGATAAAAATATAATGATTCCAAGTGATGATACAAAGTAGGAAATAGAAGAATATACCATAGCCTATGGCAGAGATGCATAGGAGTGTGAGGAGATGACCTGGAGCCTCTCAAACACTGGATCGATGATCGTAACAAAGAGAAGGAGAGTTTACACCTGATCCAGGCAAGAGAGCAGGAGTAGGGCATGTTCCACTTTACTGACAGTAAGGATGCAATAATTGAATAATTGAATTAGTGGTGACAAACCAAAAAAAGAGATACATAAGTAACAGGAACTGAAGTTGGCACTGAATGACAGCCAGACATGTAGTGAGACTGCCTTTAAAAAAATTAACATCTAGAGTAAAGTTAGGTGAATTAGAAAAGGAGGAAATACAGTTAGAACAAAGACAGGAGATCAGATGTGAATAGAACATAAGACAGATGGGTTGAAGTGATCAATAAAATATGACCAAAAATAGTCTTTATACTGGGCACTAATCGATGCATGCATGAAATCCCAACTTGCTTAGCGAATACACGTGTTTAAATTTCTTCTTTATCCAGACTGGATGAGTACATAGGATAGATTGTAGTCTCAATGCAAAAGTCTGTTCAAGTTGAGGAGCACTAATCGTGTGTGTTACCATGAGTTCAGTAGATCATAGACTATGTTCCCTCGATCCATAGCAGCATTATCCTTCGATCCATTCATCAGTTTGTTATCTTGAGCAGCCACTAAATTATCGTGTCTACTTCAGTGTGTGTTGTTAAAATGTTAAAATCCGCATCAAAATTGATTTAATCTGATTGGCTATTCCCACATTATAGGACCAAAAATTTCCAGTGGTATGGTATGAGACCACCTGACATTATTAATTTGTGCGGGCGTGTATAAAAAATTATATTATACCCAAAAAATCAATAATGAAGCTATTTTTAGATCATGCATGGTATCATGTGAACAGTACTCACACCATGCAACCACTGGTCCGGCCTGTTCCCCACACGACTTATACACTCGACTAGCTGGTGTGGTCCACCATTGTCCTCTCGTTGCACTATAATCTCTTGAGTCGCCTTGCAGAGCATATTTGTTCACAGGCAGTAGCCCCGCCCCCCTCGCACACAGGACTCTTCATACAGTGAGTGGTGCTCCTCTATCAGAGAGTGCTGTATACTCACTCTTGACAGAACGTGTGTTGACAGGGTGGGTTTCACCCGCCCTAGAACAACTCCAGACAGATAGCACACTTCAGATACTCCTCTATCCTCCTTATAAACACCAACTCCACCATAGTGACATCATCGATATGTGTCGCAAATTAAAGTCTATAACATAATATTTTTCATGCACTAGCGAGTCGAGCATGTTCATTGTTCAGCTATACGAGGTAACTACAGGTATTGTAGTAGTCAGACGTGGCACGACCCATCGCGTCTACGGATGGGTCAGGAGACACTAGTGTCATCGAGTTGTCGCTCTAGAATGCATGTGCACTACGCAATAAATGAGTGATGAATAAAATTAATCACGTTAATAACCACGTTGTAATAACTGTTATTCTTTCAGCCTGTCGTAGCCCAATCTCCTGCATGCCTTGGTGGCTGCTCTTTCAATTTCATCGTCGCTCAATCGCGGTCTTGCTTGCATCTAGAGTTAGAGTTCTCACGCTGTCACGCCACATTTTAGTTAAGTTACCACCCACCCGGACGTGACGCGACCTTTGCTGCAATCTGATTGGTTTGCACGATTTCATGCAAAGTGTACAACTCGATGATAAGCTAGTGTCTCCTGACCCATCCGTAGACGCGATGGGTCGGGCCACGCCTGACTAGTATTGTATTAGAGGGAATGGTACCTGAAAGAAATGTGCATGAGATCATAACGGGATATCCCGTGTATAGAACGTGCCGCTTAGATATAAAGAGGTAATTAATGATTCAGAGAAAATAATCAATTTGGAATCAATGCATGCATGCATGTATACTATTATTTAAGCCATATTGTAGCAGTCCGGTAGCCAGAGACTCCTGCTGACTTCTATCGGCAGGAATACACATTGCGGCCGCCTAGTTGCACTTCCATTAAAATGACATTATCTTGAGCAACAAAATTATTAGTAAAAAATTAATGTTGTACTTTACACACAGTAACTCACGGTCATAACTACAGTACATCTGCTTCTGCCCCCTTGAAGCAACAACGATGCAAAGTTGTTGACCACCAGACATGCTACAGCTTTCAGCTGCATAACATTACATCAGTGCATCATGGAGTTTAAACCACTTAGTGAAACTTACTTACGACTTCTGTAGGATCTTCAGCAACTAATTCTGTAGAATGATAATTATAATAGTCAATTTTATGGTTGGCTATGTAGAGCCTGCTGGTTATAGCAACACTGCATGATGAAACCAGACGATGCATGCATGCAGCACTGCTGAATGTATGAATACACTTCAAATATTAAATAAAAGTATATATGTCAGCAAACTAAACTGAGATCAATATATCAATTTTTAAGTTGCAATACAGAAATCATATAGCCTATATGCACTAACCTGCAGCTTGTCCATTTCGACAATGATCATAAACTACTCTGCCGTCTACTATTACTTCGATACGGTCGGTATTCTCTGAAGAAATTAAAGGCACACAGTGCATATAAAATATAATGGTAATACAGTATGCTTGCACATGACATGCCTACATACCAGAACATGACCATCCTTGACCAAAAGCACCAGAATGTCCCGCGTCTATGAACACACACAGACGTGAGGGTCCACCATCGTAATCCACGCAGCCTACTGCAATTCCTTGAACATGAAGAATTACCACAATAACTACTAGCTGTGACTGCAAATGTGCATGCAATCCAAAAATATGGCTATAGCTGTGTGCATGCAGTTTTACCTGTGCAGGCAGCAATAAAAACTGCTGCAAACAGCACAATTCCTTTGAAAGAAGTCATCTTTGTGGCCGCTTTTCGGTATTGTCTTTTCTGTCTTTATGGACTTTTCTTGTGAATTGTACCTGAGAGACTGGGCCTTTTATACACGTACGACGAAAAAGACAGATGTCTCACGTGAGCATAACTACTACTTGATACAATACTGAGTCATAAGGAAACGTGCACAAAGGTCATGAATATGTATTAGTTTTAACATCTCCTGAACTTAACGGAACAGTTCTAACTCCCTGCAAGTTAGACTGTACTTACCTAATTACCGGTTAAATCATGTGGTCGTCTTTTATTGCACACCTTGTAAAAGCATTGTTCTCCATGCCAAATACTAAATAACACTTACAGTCATGCAGCCTGTCTCCCAGCAAAAAATTATTTACAAACCATGCAGAACTTGGACAAAGCAGTACTCCTCAGCATATGGGGAAATAAACTGCAGCTATAAATATAATTATTATTGTGCAACTGTGCAAGTGACTACTGAGAGATCTAGAGATGTCAAAATCTAGGTAACTATCAACTCTGCATGTTTGTGGGTATTGTAGTTTGAAATTTCAGTTCGAACCTCACTAGTTGAACACGTATAGACAAATTCAGGGTCTATACTATATAGCTGATGTTGCAATGCACAATAATAATTATTAATGATCGAGTGTGCTGCTGAATGAAGTCGACCATGTTTTGATTCATACTTACAGTACAGCTAAGTTTTTTGGATTGCTAAAGTATTGCATACCGAGACAAAACATTTTCACTTTTTACTAGTGAGGATCAAAATGCATTGGTGTAGCTATGACAATATCGATAATTAATATGTCTCAATTTGCTATTATCATTTCAAGCATGCTTGTAGTAAGTTACGTTGCTAACGTACAGGTAGCAACAACTCATTATCACGTCAATCATGCATTACTGTCAGGTATTGATCTATTCATGTATTGTTCTCAACAACATGAAAGTATTGAGGTGGCGGGTACCCTTTCTCCCACGCATTGTAAGTATCATTACAAGCTGCAGTGAGGTCGGGGCTCACAGTACAACGCAATACTTGACAATCGAGGAGATAAAATTCAGAATTTTTGCACAAGATTTTTCGTGCTGTGCGTAGAAAATTAATTTTAGTCACTAGTACCTACTTGTAGCTGAACAACTTGCGGAGGGGCAGATGAGCCATTTCTTGAAAATAATTGCTTCTATACTGCTTCTATAGGTAGTTTATGACTGTTAAAACGCAGGTCACTACACAAAAGTTTCATTCATCGACGATAAAGGATAATAGCGAAAAAAAATCTCTCGGTCCAGCCCTACACTGTTAAAACCAAAGTGGTAATATCACACCGAAAGGGGAGAATTGCCTCACTTTTCCCAGTATTTCACATATGTTGACCTAAAGAGGAACAACAAAATCTTCCTTCAGCCTGTTGGCAAATACTATGCAGTGGCAGCTCTGTTGACAAATTGTCATACATGTATTTATGGATCGCTAACCACAACATTTTTTAATGTTGCTCCTCCTTCTTTAGAGTCATACTTATTGAACATTTGATCATGAATTATAATGTGATAAGTGATACAATAATTTATTATTCCGATAAGCGATACATTTGCCATAAGTGATGAATATGATTGTTTCATTTTTAGATAGGTTTTGGATCAATTCCAGAAAAGCTTTTCGTTCGATCACTGAACTCCATCTCCATCCTCTTTTTCCTATCTTCATGCTCCCTGTCCATTTTAATTTCCTGGAGTTCTAACTCTTTCCTCCTGATATCTAACTCAATTCTCTTCAATTCCGTCTTCTTGTCAAATTTATGTTCTAGCATTTCCAGTGCAGAAAGTTTTGTGGCTCGAGTACGCTTTGTGATCTTCTGTGTGTTTTCTACAGCAACAATAACTTTGTTATTAGTCAACCAGCTTTAGTGTTACTAACCATCGCCCTCTGTTTCACCTTGATACCACTTATCTCCCTCGTCAATCTCGCCATCTTCCATATTCTCTTTTTCTCTTTCTCTTCAGCGCTTCCTTTCTGTTAAGATAATAGCATGATAATTGATAACAAATAATTTTATTCATTCACTTACGAGACAATGTTTCCATGGCTGATCGCCTCATTTCTTCTGCTTTCTCTTTCTCATCTATTTGTTTCTGTTTCTTCGCTTCTTTCTCCTTCAACAGTGCCTCCTGCATATCCCTTTGGTAAGTGGAGATATCTTCAAGGAGTTGAGTCAGCTCTGAGTATTCCTCTTCCGTTCCAGATCTGCCGGATATGTATGGAATGACAGCTATACTTCATGTTTTACTTGGCACAATTTACCGTTTCAGGGACTGGGCATCTTCAGCTCTCAACTTTTGTATTAATCGGTCCATCCTGTCTTTGCAACCTCGTCCCTTGAGCATTACTGGTCTACTAGGTGTCGTAAACATGGGGCTTAGCAGGTCTGCAATTGCATCCCAACCAGCAGAATTTGAAGGGCGGCGATCAGCTACTTCCCTGGCCAAGGAAATGTCATGGAACAGTTCGGGCCAACGAAACTGAGGCATATTATTCCTGTCCAATATAAAAACAATTTCGAGACAATGAAAGCAGAAGATTTTTTTTTTTTTTTTTTTTTTTTTTTTCTATATACAAGTTTATGTACACTGCAGGATTACACACATGCACAAAGGAAACACCAACTAGCATAAAGCTAATACAAGTGGCGAGACCTAGCTAGGATAAGAATAAGGGGTACAGATAAGAGAAGAATAAAAAATAAAAAAAAATAAAATAAAATAAAATAAAATAAATAATAATAATAATAATAAATAAATAATGAGCAGTTTTAACATGGCAAGTACTTCGCGTATACACTAAGGTACGGTTTCATACTTACCAATCGCGGGATTGTACAACAGCAAAGGCAGTGGAGCCACAGGGAGACAGCAAACGTGTAGACCCTTCTCTACAGTCAGAATCGCACGTGTGACCGGCTGGTTTGGCGCCGCCGTGGCTCGTGCACGTGACTTTTACCTGCTACAGGTTACACGTTCAGCAAAAACGTGTAAATCTTAAACTCCCTATTGTAGTAGTCAGGCGTGGCACGACCCATCGCGTCTACGGATGGGTCAGGAGACACTAGTGTCATCGAGTTGTCGCTCTAGAATGCATGTGCAACTACGCAATAATTGAGCGATGAATAAAGTTAATCACGTGCAGTTTTGTTAATAAGCACGTTGTAATAAATGTTCTTCTTTCAGCCTATCGTAGCCCGATCTCCTACATGCCTCAGCCTTGGTGGATCTTTCAATATCTTCGTCGCTCAATCGCGGTCTTGCTTGCATCTATAGTTAGAGTTCTCACGCTGTCATGCCACATGTTAGTTAAGTTATCACCCACCCGGACGTGACGCGTCCTTTGCTGCAATCTGATTGGTTTGCACGATTTCATGCAAAGTGCACTGTACAACTTGATCATACTAGTGTCTTCTGACCCATCCGTAGACGCGATGGGTCGGGCCACGCCTGACTAGTATTGCAGTAGAGGGAATGGTACCTGAAAGAAATGTGCATGAGATCGGCATAACGGGATATCCCATGTATAGAACGTGCCGCTTAGATATGAAGATGTATTTGATGATTCAGAGAAAATAATTAATCAATGTGGAATCAATGCATGCATGCATGTATACTATTATTTAAGCCATATTGTAGCAGTCCTGTAGCCAGAGAGACTCCTGCTGACTTTTAGCGGCAAGAATACACATTGCGGCCGCCTAGTTGCACTTCCATTAAAATGACATTATCTTGAGCAAACAAAATTATTAGTAAAAAATTAATGATGTACTTCACACACAGTAACTCACGGTCATAACTACAGTACATATGGCTCTGCCCCCTTGAAGCAACAAGGATGCAAAGTCGTTCACCGCCAGATAGGCTACAGCTTTCAGCTGCATAACATATTACATCAGTGCATCATGCATGGAGTTTAAACCACTTAGTGAAACTTACTTACGACTTCTGTAGGATCTTCAGCAACTAATTCTGTAGAATGATAATCAATTTTATGGTTGGCTATGTAGAGCCTGCTGGTTATAGCAACACTGCATGATGTAACCAGACGATGCATGCATGCAGCACTGCTGAATGTATGCATACACTTCAAATTTTAAATAAAAGTATATGTCAGCAAACTAAACTGAGATCAATGTATCAATTTTTAAGTTGCAATACCGAAATCATATAGCCTATATTATGCACTAACCTGCAGCTTGTCCATTTCGACAATGATCATAAACTACTCTGCTGTCTACTGTTACAGTAATACGGTCGGTATTATCTGAAGAAATTAAAGGCACACAGTGCATAGAATGGTAATACAGTATGCTTGCACATGACATGCCTACATACCAGAACATGACCATCCTTGACCAAAAGCACCAGAATGTCTCGCTTCTATGAACACACACAGACGTGAGGATCCACCACCGTAATCCACGCAGCCTGCTGCAATTCCTTGAACATGAAGAATTACCACAATAATTATTGTGACTGCAAATGTGCATGCAATCCAAAATATGGCAATAGCTATGTGCATGCAGTTTTACCCGTGCAGGCAGCAATAAAAACTGCTGCAAACAGCACAATTCCTTTGAAAGAAGTCATCTTTGTGGCCGCTTTTCGGTATAGTCTTTTCTGTCTTTATGGACTTTTCTCGTGAATTGTACTTGAGAGACTGGGCCTTTTATACACGTACGACGACAAAGACAGATATCTCACGTGAGCATAACTACTACTTGATACAATACTGAGTCATAAGGAAACGTGCACAAAGGTCATGAATATGTAATAGTTTTAATATCTCCTGAACTTAACGGAACAGTTCTAACTCCCTGCAAGTTAGACTGTACTTACCTAATTACCGGTTAAATCATGTGGTCGTCTTTTATTGAACACCTTGTAAAAGCATTGTTCTCCATGCCAAATACTAAATAACACTTACAGTCGTGCAGCCTGGTCTCCCAGCAAAAAATTATTTACACACCATGCAGACAACTTTGACAAAGCAGTACTTCTCAGCATCTACAGTGGGGAAATAAAGTGCAGCTATAGTTATATTATTGTGCAACTGTGCATGTGACTACTGAGAGATCTAGAGATGTCAAAATCTAGGTAACTATGGACTCTGCATATTTGTGGGTATTGTAGTTTGTGCTATTTCAGTAGAATTAATTCGAACCTCACTAGTTGAACACGTATAGACAAATTCAGGGTCTATACTATATAGCTGATGTTGCAATGCACATAATAATTATTAATGATCGAGTGTGCTGCTGAATGAAGTTGACCATGTTTTGATTCATACTTACAGTACAGCTAAGTTTTTTGGATTGCTAAAGTAATGCATACCGAGACAAAACGTGTTCACTTTTTACTAGTGAGGATCAAAATGCATTGGTGTAGCTATGCCAATACCGATAATTAATATGTCATACTCAATTTGCTATTATCGTTTCAAGCATGCTTATAGCAAGTTACGTTGCCAACGTACAGGTAGCTACAACTCATTATCACGTCAGTTATACATAACTGTCAGGTATTGATCTATTCATGTATTGTTCTCAGCAACACGAAAGTATTGAAGTGGCGGGTACCCTTTCGCCCACGCATTGTAAATATCATTATAAGCTGCGGTGAGGGCGGGGCTCACAGTACAACGCAATACATGACAATCGAGGAGATAAAATTCAGAATTTTCGCACAAGATTTTTCGTGCTGTATTGCAAAATGATTTTAGTCACTAGTACCTACTTGTAGCTGAACAACTTGCGGAGGGGCAGACAAGCCATTTTTGAAAATTTGCTTCTATGGGTAGTTTATGACTGTTAAAACGCGGGTCTCTACACAAAAGTTCCGTTCATCGACGATAAAGGATAATAGCGAAACAAATCTCTCGGTCCAGCCCTAGCTAAAGTCTTTGGCTTGAAGCTTCTCTTTTTTTATGTACCTGCTACCGCTACACGTCGAGAAATCTGGTTGCTACAATTGCTGATGAAAATTGCTACATCGTTTTGGGGATCGCGAGCACTTCACGCTTTATACATTTCGCTGAAAGTCACTGGCAAAGCAGGGACGCACGTCAACATGCTTTGCAGCAATTTCGCGCTACCTCTTTGACAACTGAGCTAGCTGGGATGGAGCACGTGACTTTAACCCATGCACCCACGCGTTGACGACCAGACCACGTCGTCAGCTCGTTGTTGGGCGTGTCACTGTAGGCGTGGTTTCTTCTGGTCTGGAACTATGGCGAATTTTGAGAGCTCTTGTACTCAGCTTTTCCGGATCAAGGTACATTTAGATGACTGCGCCAGTAATTCCTACCAGTTCTGAATGCTTGCCATTGACCAATAGATAGAAGTAAGTGCAGCTAGCTATCTCGCTTGCTCGCTCGCTTCTTCCTCTTGCAAGCGGCTCAGGCCCCTTCGGCTAGACACACACAGACACTACAAACATATCTTATCATTCACACAGTTCATATCTGTCTCTTAAAAAAAAAAAAAATATGTTCTTCACAGGGTCGGATCCTTTGATCCTCAGAAGCGCCGACACCGGAAACTTGTAAAGATGAAGGTTCCGCCTCCAAGCCGACAAAGGGGTGGTTTCATGGTACTTGAATGCCGCCTGCATCTCATTTCCTGTACAATAACCATTATAACTTGTGTTATTAATAAATTATTAATAAGTGGTCACTTACCATGAATATTAAGTAGCGTTGTAATTTTACAACATTTCAGTGGTCAAAGAGCTACATGGCCGTCTCTGTGAAAAGTTGCGGGTGAAGAATTTGGCTCATTAATATTCATAACGAAAGGGTAAGTTACCCGCCACCTTAACCCCTTAACCCCTATTGACGCCTTTAGGCGTCATAATTGACTCCACCTACTGTAGACGTCATAAGTAGTGTGAAAAGTGCTCTAGAAAGGTCAAATCAAGTTTATTTGTAAATTACCTGAAAAAAACAACTTTTTTTCGTCGCGCCCTCCCCACTAAACCATATAGAACGAGGGGACGGGGGATTTAAAGGGGGTATCCCCCTTTAACCCGGGGTTCGAAGGGGCGGAGCCCATCGCCGTTTTCGGCATTTTTGGGGCTTCAGGATGCATACTTTGGCATAGAATAATGGTCTAAACTGTGCTGTTTGCTCACCTGGACACCACCAGGTTTTTGTATCAGTCACCAGGGCTAAACGAAGACCAAAATCTGCTGAAAAATGACGAGATCGCAGCATTTAAGTGGCTTCAGTTCCGAAGTGGGAGTGGCCAACCCACAGTTACAGTGTTCCACACGAAGAGAAGGAATAATTGTGTTTTGACAGTTTGCTTGATTTCTCTAGAATCATATGTCCTAGAGTTATGATGTATGTATCATTTTGATCCTCTATCCTTACTGAATCTTGTGCTTTATATGGCTTCTTGTCAGATGACACTCACGTGACAGTAATGTGAAAGACAGGCAACCATTTGGAAAAACACGTTAGGGAGCGAATCTCAGGGACTACTGGTAGTTAAGCTCTGTCATCGCTGCATTGATGCTTTCACCTCGGATGCTTATCTGTTGTCAGCAGGATTGGTCCCGATCAGTACTACATCGGCGGCAAAGAGCAAAAGTTGACCGTTCACGACGAGCCAAACGTTAGGGACAGGAATTCCAGTTCTACTGGTAGTTAAGCTCTAAAACTTCATGACTGCAATGCCAAATCATTAATCATGAAATTAGATCTCACCTAGCGTCTGTAGAAGCATATACAGCGTCAAGCGCGACTTCACTCTGCAAGAGAGCAGGTTTTTGGCGGCCATTTTGTTTGCTATAATGTATTGTTGCTATTGACGTGACGTCATACATTCCTAAAATTAATTCCCTCTCTTCGTGTGGAACACTGTAGCCTCGTCCCCAGGCCAAATTTTTTCGCTTACGAAACGGACGAACGAAAACGGTAGCGCGAAAAAAGGGCCTGGTATCTATTGCAAGGGTGACCTTTTACCATTCGCCATGATTCCCCAGAATCTGGGGGATCCGTTCACACTTGAATATTTGTTTGTGATATTAGCCCGTATATTCACGTGAAAATGGCGCTCTAAGAGGCCTACTGCACTGTTAAAAATGGGGTGTCACTGCGACACCCCTGTTTGTCATTTTTCCACGGGTCCACTGACAAAACTAGTTTTAAACGGTTTTAAACTGACAATCTAGGGTGTCACACACTGTGGTGTCAGTGTGACACACTAGATTGTCAGTTTAAAACCGTTTAAAACTAGTTTTGTCAGTGGACCCGTGGAAAAATGACAAACAGGGGTGTCGCAGTGACACCCCAGTTTTAACAGTGTGTCTGCGTTGCAACCTGTAGAAGCGGATCTAGTGCTCAAGTACGAGCAGCGAAGTCCTGTCTGTGTTCGCGCGGTCTCTACTGTGTATGGTGACTCTGTGCTGACATGTTTGAAATACAATCGTTCACATAGTATCTTCGAAAACCCAGTATCTGGCGTCTACCACGTTGCTGCATTCGTCAGCAGCGTAACTACAGCAACGCTGTGCACAGCAGGCCTTGTACAGCCCTGTATCGACAATCAGTAGGCAAGCCACGTGTTTTCATAGGTAGCGCATGCGCACAATTACCCATGCAATAGATACCAGGCTTTAATTTTCGCTTATTCGTTCGTTTTGTTGCGAAAATTAATGGCAGGGGACGAGGCTAACCCACAGTTTAATTTAGTACATGGTCGTAAACTTTGACATGCAAGAAAAAAACAGTGCTAGTTTGGAAAAGCTAGCGTACTGCATGTTGTAGAAAATTGCAAGACAAACTGTCAGTTTAGAGCAATTAAGTCGAATTTTCGTCAAAATAATTCAGGGACTAAAGGGTTGATAATTGCGCTCACAATAATTGGCATTTAACTTTGCCTTTGCATGTGTATTGTATTGTATTGCATGTGTATTGAAGCCTTGAGCATGCATGATAGCTCAACATCATGGTTTTTAGGTTGAGTGTAACATTGATTATTAGCTACACTAGCTTGATATGCATGAATGCATGGTTAAAACTGAATACACATGTACTGATATACTCGATTGAATTTAATGTTTATCCATATGCTCGAGTAGCCTAAGCAGACTCTAGCTATAGGCTGCATACGAACAAGGTCAGTTTAGAATTGTAATACGTTTAGTAGTTGGACACTAACTCAAACTTTTTTGTTTTTCCAAACATTTGCGACAGCTCGGTTTTCTCCAATGTGGTGTTATTTTTAAGTGTTTGTCCTTAAGTTGAAATGCTCACAAGACAGGATTGAACTGTGTACTATTTCTATACCAGAGAGCGGCTGTAAACATATAAGCACGCTAACATATATACAACAGCTTGCTATCAATAATCCGATTAGTAAGTTGACAAAAAATCAAACCCAACCAAAATATTCCAACAAAAATTTACAAATCATCATCACTCATCACTACAAGTCACCACTCGTCTGGAGCTTGAGCTCAGCGCTATTCAATAAAGTTCCATTCGAACTTGTACGGTCTCAGAGGATATAGCTCCTGACAACTTGCATCTAACTACCAGTGACTGACAATCCTTTTGCAAACAACGAAAATTAGCATCGATAACCCATTCCAGCTCATCTGAATCATCTACCAAATTTGTAGAGCATTCAATTTCAACAGCATCTTCCTCAGTAAAGCTCTCAATACCACCTTCAGAACTTGACGGTAAAATCTTTAATGCAACAGTATCATCTATTAGAGATTCATCTTCATCGGTGCACTCTGAGTCGGAATCGTTCTTTGTAGTAAGAATAGGTTCTTCGTCATCATTTTCAGATTCCTCATCATTATTTTCATCATCATCATTATTAGGCTCATCATCAATTTCTTCAACAGGCTTGGTAGACCAGTACATTGATACATTCAGACTGCAATTTTCACAAAGATATTTCGAAGAAATGATTTCCCCTCCCACCATCAGTGACACTGATATAGGTTTCTTTCTTCCGTTTCTAATTCCTGTTTCGGGAGAGGGTAAGAAAAAGAGTGATGGTCTACCCAAGATAAACAGCTTATCAAGATCTACATGCAAAGGAGAATCTTCCACACTTCCACACAATGGTAGAATAGCAACCATATTTCGGTTGAGAGCTGTTTTGTCGCCTTTAACATTTTTGATTTGACTCATTAACTTGAAACACTGAGTTGCCATAGATACAAAACTTGCATCGGCTGTGCACTTGTGGGTGTGATCAGCAAATCTAGTGAAGCTGTCTAGTTGAGCCAGACTGACCTCCATCATCTCCTTCTGTGACCAGATCTCCTTCACTCCTTGTGACACACTCTGGAGAGCTTCATTCCTCTGTGCCTCTACTGATGCTATGATACCATCAAACACATTGTTCACTTCACTCTTCATAAGCTCACTATACTCTAGTGCCTTGCCTTCAGCTTCGTTAACCTTCTCTAGGTAATTGCTAAATTCTTCATTCTTTTCCTTAACTAAACTATCCAATTCCTTCATCTCAGTCTGCAAGCTATGGCGTGCCTCTTCAACCAACCTGTGCTCATGCCCTGTATGACTACCAGCAAGTAGGCAATCAGAACAAACTAACTCAGAGCATGGAACACAAAAGTGCTTCAAGTTCTGGTCAATGTGTAACAGACATTTAGGAATTGCCATTATTGCTGAAGAAGCTCTAGGATCGACCTCGATAGTTTCTCCCTCTGTTGGTTTCTTTACAACGTGGTGTTCTCGAAAAAAAGCAAATTTCTTGTGCGATGCTTCACACAGTGGACAGATCATAGCGTCACATTCATAGCACCAGGCAACCATTACTGCCAGCTCTCCACACGACCTACACTCGACTAACTGGTGTAGTCCACCATTGCCCTCTCGTTGCTGCAGTAGTCTCTTGAGCGGCAGCTCTTGTAAAGCATATTGGTTCACAGGCAGAACCCCCGCCCCCTCGCTGAGCTCGTGTTTAGCGCGGCACACGGGACACTTGAGTGAGTGGTTCTCCTCGTTCAGTGAGCACTGTATACACTCTCGACAGAACGTGTGTAGACAGGGCAGACTCCGCGGGTCCTGGAACAACTCCAGACAGATACCACACTTCAGATCAACCATTTATGCTGAGTCAGTCCGGCGTCACATGATGCGATTTATTTTTGCGGTCAGATTAAATTTTGTACAAACTCATAACATTATACAACAAGTAATAAAAACATTTTAAACAAAATGTAAGAGATTTAGGGTTGGTACATTTATTGAAAAAGTATGGAAACAAGATTTTCAAATGAAAGGAATTGTAACAATAGCAGTGTAATGCTATACCTCCCTATTAAATTAACCACAACTATCGAAAGCAGTTAATTTAGAGAGGTATAGCATTACACTGCTATTGTTACAATTCCTTTCATTTGAAAATCTTGTTTCCATACTTTTTCAATAAATGTACCAACCCTAAATCTCTTACATTTTGGTTAAAATGTTTTTATTACTTGTTTCTTTTCTTTTTTTATTAATGACTTAGTTGGCACTTTTGCTAATACAGTGTAAAGAGAACTATTCCAGCAGACTGCACTCGATCGACTCTGCACTGCATGCAACACGTACCATGCAACATTAGCTAAACTTAAGCTAGCATTCTTACAAGCCTGAACAGACATGTCCAGTGTAACAGTGAAGATTTGCTCGTTGTCTGCTGTGAACACTGCTAGTGGCAGCAGCACTCCTCAGTCGCAACACTCGCGTTTCAAGCAATTTGTACTAAGGTGCGCTTGTATTAGAATAATTTCATACACGGGCGTGCGCGAGTAGGCGTAACCTAGTAACGGAGTTCAAACAGAATGATGGAATGGAGTCTGTTATGGACCAAAAATCGCTGTTTTCCTGGAAATACTCGCTTCTGCTAGTGTTTTAGGCCTAAATAGATATCAGGTGCACTGATGGTCATAGGTAGCGTTGCTTCTGTGTAGGTTTAGTTGCGTTTGGTTCCCTCACTACTGTGCTAGACTCGCTGAAGAATAGGAAGAAAGAAAGAAAGAAAGAAGAAGATGAACAAACGGGCAACCACGTGAACTCTGGTTTACCACCTTAGACCTGGTTTCTTTTGCTTCTGAAGGTCTCTTTGTAATCGCACAAATCGTGTAAGGAGCTTCAGAACGTTAGATTCGCTTGAAACGCCCGTACGGCGAAGATATGGTAGTGCCGTACTTAGTGCCTCCAGGCGAGACGCCATCTTGTCATGCCCATAGCAACTGGCCTTATAGTCTTTATTAGTAGACTCATTGTAAACGCTTACCTCTTAGGATAGCCCCTAGGTAGTTAAAATACCCCTGATGTCGTCAACAGCCAAGATATACGTGAATTATTGCGTTTAGCCTAAGTGTAGCCGCCATCTTGTTTTCCGCCCAACCCTAAATATGCCACGTCTACCGCGTGGCATAATACGCTTTTTAAAATTTATGAGTCACTTCAGCAGTTTCAGATGCAATGATTCCAGTCATTTTGTATCTCACTACAAGTGTTTGATAGTCTGGTAGACACGGTACGCTGATAGTTATTATCCACGATAGCTCATCTGACTCCTCGACCAACTCAGTAAAGCATCCAACTGCATTTTCCTCCTTGGCTGTCTCTTCTTGTACAATGCCTCCATCACAAGACACCAGCTTCAATGCAATGTTCCCATCAGGTTCTTCGGAGCTGTCGTCAGAAGACACTCGCTCAAATGGTTGTAATGGAACAGATTCAGCTGCCGGTCTTACAGCAAGTATTCCTTGCCCTGCTGTTTGCAAAGACTGACATTTGGGTTTAAGAGGCTGACGCGATTTGCATTTAGGAGGCTGACGTTTGGGTTTAAGAGGACAACGTTGGATTTGTGCTGCTTGGTAATACCCTGCAGCTCTAACAACTTCATCGCTTTGAAACTTTGACAGTTGTTGCAATTTCTGTTTGTGAGCACGTTTTAAATTATATAATCCTGCCTCTGGTCGTCTTCCAACAGCTCGTGATGAGGGTCCAGCGGCTGCATATGCAAGAGTGGGAGAACGATTGGCGGCTTGAGTAGCTAATGGCAAGACTTGTCTAGGAGGTTGAGCAGCTGGAGATTGAGTTGCAACACGTCTTATCTGCTTTTCTAACCAACTAAGCTGTTGAGCACCAGTTTGTCTACCCGAGCTGATGAGCTGAGGAGCTCTTTGAAAGTCTTGCCTATGAGGTTTAGCTGATGATTGTCTCATCAAGGGCTGTGGATGAACAGAGAGGTGATAAAGCAGTTGAGCAGTACCCACTGCAGATGGTCTTTTTGTTTCGAGATGAGTAGTAACATTTGAGCTATTATCTTGATTAACAACAGGCTCATACTGCACATTTATGTATGGCTCAATATAACCTGAAACAAGAAAATTGCACCTTTCTCGCAACATTTGTGAAGACACCGATTGCCCTTCAACCATAAACGACACTATCAGAACGATATCTTCAATGCCAGAGCGGGGGCATTTAATAGTAGAGCATGGAGCAGGTGAGAAATTAAGAGATAGCCGACCTAAGACGAACATATCATTCAGCCGCACATGCGAAGGACTAATCAAGGGAACAATCGAGATCATATTTTGACTAAGAGTAGCCTCATTTCCGTGCGTATTCTTCACTTGCTCCATCAGCTTGACACCTTGAGATGCCATTGCTACATAGCTTGTGTCAGTCGTGCACTTGTGGGTATAATCAGCAAATCTGGTGAAGCTGTCTAGTTGAGCCAGACTGACCTCCATCAACTCCTTCTGTGACCAGATCTCTTTCACTCCTTGTGACACACTCTGGAGAGCTTCATTCCTCTGTGCCTCTACTGATGCTACGATACCATCAAACACATTGTTCACTTCACTCTTCATAAGCTCACTATACTCTAGTGCCTTGCCTTCAGCTTCGTTAGCCTTCTCCAAGTACCAATTAAACTCTTTCTTCTTATTCTCAACAGAACCAGCCAAATCTTTCATCTTGGATTTCAGACTATGGCATGCTTTCCCAGCCAAGCTATACTCATGGTCTCTATGGCTGCCTAGTAGACATTCTGAACAGACCAGCTCAGAGCAGCAAGTACACCAGTACTTTAGCTCAAGATCAACATGCATTGTGCATTTCACCAACAGTCGTTTCTCGGATGGGTCACATTTATTCACTGAAGACTTTTTGCATATCCTATACCCTTTGATTTGACGTAGAACATGCCCTCGCAATGCCGTTAACTTCTCATGCTGACCCACACAAGGTTGACAGATAACGCCATCACAGTCCTCACACCAAGCAACCACTGGTCCGGCCTGTTCCCCACACGACTTACACTCGACTAGCTGGTGTGGTCCACCATTGTCCTCTCGTTGCTGCTGTAGTCTCTTGAGTGGTAGTTCTTGTAGAGCATATTGGTTCACAGGTAGTAGCCCCGCCCTCTCGCTTAGCTCGTGTTCAGCGCGGCACACGGGACACTTCAGTGAGTGGTTCTCCTCGTTCAGTGAGCGCTGTATACACTCACGACAGAACGTATGTAAACAGGGCAGACTCCGCGGGTCCTGGAACAACTCCAGACAGATACCACACTTCAGATCGCAATTCAGTGCCATCCCGGTATTGCGACCACACATTTATGGGAGTGGTCAAATAGTCTCATGGGCTCGCATGGGCGACCTTGCATGACTGCTAATGTTTCGTTTTTCGCTGTGTCTACAGTGCCGGTACCGGCATCCAAAAATTTTAACCTTAAATTGCCGGTACCGGCACTGTAGACACAGCGTTCTTTTTTTTCTCAAATAAATCTGCTCTACCAATTATTAATAGTAATGTTGCCCAGTAATTATTTTGAGTTTGCTTAGTCGATATACGTTGCGTCAACAGTAAAATTAATTTAGAATCATCTCTATCGGCATCGGTGTAAACATTACTGATAGCTCATCTGCTACCAATGATGCTCTGATTGTTGCTGTACATGTATTTATGCCTAATGTTTATAATCATTGCAGATCTGGTATTTTAGAATCAGGAGCTGGTGTAAACTTGAACGAAATTGACCACTGAAAACATACGAGATAACTGAGAATTGTCTCTAACAAAACCTGACCCAATGTGTATACTGTCTGCTTTAGGCTAGTCTCATATTCTTGTCTCGTAGTCTGAGTATTCTTTAGTCGTTCCATCAACATGATAGCCTGGGTTGCCATGGCTGGATAGTTTTCAGCAGTATAGTACACTTATTATGTGTAGTCAGCAAATCTTGTGAAGCTGTCTATATAGTTGAGCCATGCAGACTGCATGACCTCCATCATCTCCTTCACTCCTTAATTGTGACACACTCTGGAGAGCTTCATTCCTCTGTACCTCTACTGATGCTATACGATACCATCAAACACATTGTTCACTTCACTCTTCATATTAAGCTCACTATAATTATTATAATCTAGAGCCTTGCCTTCAGCCTTATCCACATGCGATTTGGGACTGTAGATTGGTGTCCAGTATAAGCAGGTGTCCGCTTTCGAGTGTCCGGATAAACAGGTTCCAAGCACTAATAATGTTAATATCACAGAAAAAATAATAGTCCGCATGACGTAATCCACTTGGCACTTTAGTGCGTTTTATACACACAGGAAACACCTTTGATACACCCACACAACATTATTTTGTGTATATAATTTGTCCATACGTTTTGTCGACATGTAAGAAGTCGACACAACGTATGTTTCAATAAGTTTCCACCCATACTTACTTATATGGAAACATTACTGGTACTGTAGCTCGCTTGCTACCAACGGCACTTTGATTGTTGCTGTATATATGTTTATTTTTATTCAGTAAGCTTTTCAGTACATAGTCATAATTACAGAATGAGCCAGAACTGAGAGTGATACAACGAATATAAATGAATAAAGTGATGTGCTATATAGAAGCCAAGATGTAATGAGTGCATGGTATGATTACAAAAGAGTAACAGTGCATAAGACAAACATTTGCTACAAGGACAATGATAGTGAAAATCCTTAATAGCCAAAATTAATAAGCTGACCATGGGCTCTTGCCATTAGGTAAAAATAATTATCATGTGCTAGTATACAATTCTTAACCAGACTTAGTGTCATTATTATAATGAAAACAAAAAGCAAACCTTTCCTGCAGTATGATAGTGGTAACTGTTATTTTCTATGCATAGTTTTACTTTAACATACAGGATTCACCATCTAGTACGAGGACTAACAACAGTGGTATCCGGCATGATTGTAATAACGCCAAACCTCACTACTTGATAGGTTGCTGTCTTACGTGAAGTTGTGATGTCTCCTAATGATTGACATGTGACTTGAAGTTTAGAAACCGATGAGCCTATTTGAATAATAACCTGCCACGATATTGGTTCCTGAACTGGTATCACACGCTGCACAGCCAGCTTATAATTACTTGAACAGCCCCCATAACCAAGAATATTATAGGTCCCTGTTTCCTCGACTTCGCTGACTTCCAGTTTGCACTTTTCATGTATTGATGGTGAATTCGAAGGAAGCTTGTCCACCATTAGTGTAACTGTGATAGTTACCTCACCCGATTTGCCCGATTCGACAGAAATGCTAGATCCTGATTTTGGTGAAAATTCGAGTGATGGTTGTCCTAAGGCAAACACTTTCTCGAGTGGCAAAGGCTTTGATCCAAGAACAAGCTTTTTCTGGTTTAGAATATATTCATCTCCATGAATATCTTTCAGTCGTTGCATCAGTTTAACACCTTGAGCTGCCATTGCTATGTAGCTTGTATCAGTCACACACTTATGGGTGTGGTCAGCAAATTTAGTGAAGCTGCCTAGTTGAGCCAGACTGACCTCCATCATCTCCTTCTGTGACCAGATCTCCTTCACTTCTTGTGACACACTCTGGAGAGCTTCATTCCTCTGTGCCTCTACTGATGCTACGACACCATCAAACACATTGTTCACTTCACTCTTCATTAGCTCACTATACTCTAGTGCCTTGCCTTCAGCTTCATTAGCCTTCTTCAAATACTCACTAAATTCTTGTTTCTTTTCCGTGACTAAACCAGCCAACTCCTTCATCTTGGTTTCCAGAACAGGACGTGCCTCCTTCGCCGAGCTGTAATTGTGATTTTTGTGTGCTTCAATGATACACTCTGAACAGACAAGTTCCGAACATTCATTACACAAGTACTTCAGCTTCTGACAAGCATGCCTCATGCACTTCACTGATGCTCGTCTAACACTTTCTGTTACTCGAGAACTTTCCTCTTCGTCGCACTTTTTAACCTTCTTGATATGATGTACAACATGCTCTTTGAAAGCTGTAAGCTGTTCGTGCAGACTCAAACAAGATTGACAAATGACGCCATCACAGTCCTCACACCAAGCAACCACTGGTCCGGCCTGTTTCCCACACGAATTACACTCGACTAGCTGGTGTGGTCCACCATTGTCCTCTCGTTGCTGCTGTGGTCTCTTGAGTGGTAGTTCTTGTAGAGCATATTGGTTCACAGGCAGTAGCCCTGCCCCCTCGTTTAGGTCGTGTTTAGCGCGGCACACGGCACACTTCAGTGAGTGGTTCTCCTCGTTCAGTGATCGCTGTATACACTCTCGACAGAACGTGTGTAGACAGGGCAGACTCCGCGGGTCCTGGAACAACTCCAGACAGATACCACACTTCAGATCATCCATTTTAGGCGTGGTTCAGTCATAAAAATAAAATTTTATTATTAATTTTTCTAAATCCATGCAAAAATTAAACTTTGTCAAAATTTGTAAGTAACTTCTGCGGTTTCAGATGCAATGATTCCTGACATACTCTTGCTGTATCTCACTACCAGTGTTTGATAGCATGATAGACATGGTGCAATAGTTATCTTCCATGCTAATTCATCTGACTCCTCGACCAACTTAGCTGAGCATTCAACGGCATTCTCACCCAGAACAGCAAACGTACGCCTCCTGATTGAAAAATGTCTGGAGATGTCAGTTTTACAAGTAATGCAACATTTCCATCAGCATCAAAAGAGTCATTAGCAGTAGGCTCAGCTCAGCAAAAGAAGGCTCAGGTACGTAGAGGAGCTTCTAACAGGAATAGTGAGTGGATCAACTAAGCTAAGGAGGTACAGACTCTTCAATGGCTGCCACATCAGCTATTACAAGAAAACTGCACCTTTCTCATAGCAATTTTGAAATCACTGGCTGTCCGCCTTCGGTGATAAATGACACTGTTAAACATAATCTGTTCAATGCCTATACTGGGCCATTCATGCAATGGTTGATCAACTCTAGACAGATACCACACTTCAGACATGCATGCATTTCCATTTATGTCTACGCTTTATCACGTGGTTAAAACTTGAACTTATATGCAAAAAATTATACATCTACACTAATCATCAATCATGCAGTATATGTGACCCTTGATGTAATCGTCACAGCTCCTGATACCTTACATATGACCGCCAACGTACTGTCTTCAAAATCTTGTGGAATCGTGACAGTAATCTTCCAAGTAAAATGATCTGCTCTAACAATCGAAATGCTGCGGAATTCTGACGGTTCGTCTTCTCCATATGTAGCGTTGACAGTAAGTTTACAATCGCTTATAGGTAATGTTGGAAACAATACTGCTATATCTCCCACTACTAACGACACTCTGAATGTTGCTGTAGTTGAAATTAGGTTTCCAAAGCCAATTTTTTAGTTACCGTCGGAATTGTAGATTCTAGAGCAGGTATAAACTTGAGCGAAAGTTGACCAACTGAAATCAAACGAGGTAACTGAGAATTGTCTTTAGGAAAGCGTGACCCAATGCGTATTGTCCGCGTTAAACTAGCCTCGTCTCCATGAGTATTCTTCAATCGTCCCATCAACTTGATAGCCTGAGTTGCCATGGCTGCATAGATCGAATCAGTCGTGCACTTGTGGGCATGATGGTCAGTAAATCTAGTGAAGCTGTCTAGTTGAGCCAGACTGACCTCCATCTGTGACCAGATCTCCTTCACTCCTTGTGACACACTCTGGAGAGCTTCATTCCTCTGTGTCTCTACTGATGCTGCGATACCATCAAACATTGTGTTCACTTTAGTCTTTACTACCTCAATATGCTCTAGTTCTGCACACTCAGCCTTGACAGCCTTCCCTAAATGTTCGCTAAACTCATGTCTCTTCTTCACAACTAAACTAGCCAACTTCTGCATCTTGGTCTTCAAGCCATGGCACGCCTCTTCAATCAAGCAATACTTATGCTGCACATGTGATCCTAGCAGTAGACACTCTGAACAAACTAGTTCAGAACAACCAGTGCAAAAGTACTTCAACTTCTCATTTTTGTGCCTCAGGCACTTAGAAAAAATTGACTCACTGTCAGTTTCTTCAGCAGTTGAATCACTTGAAATTAGTTTTATACGATGCTTTCGTAGACAAGAAATCTTCTTGTGCTGACCCAGACAGGGTTGACAGATGACGCCATCACAGTCCTCACACCAAGCAACCACTGGTTGAACCTGTTCCCCACACGAATTACACTCGACTAGCTGGTGTGGTGCACCATTGTCCTCTCGTTGCTGCTGTAGTCTCTTGAGCGGTAGTTCTTGCAGAGCATATTGGTTCACAGGTAGCAGCCCCGCCCCCTCGCTTAGCTCGTGTTTAGTGCGGCACACGGGACACTTCAGTGAGTGGTTCTCCTCGTTCAGTGAGCGCTGTATACACTCTCGACAGAACGTGTGTAGACAGGGCAGACTCCGCGGGTCCTGGAACAATTCCAGACAGATACCACACTTCAAGTCGTCATGAAGTTCAGCCATTACCCAGGAGGTACGACAAGCTAATTTATTCTGACGTAATGCTGACGTTACTGCTCGTAGGGTAAATCAAAATACATTGCGACTTTCCTGGTCAGCTTCGTCTTTAGAGGACAATTTCAACGGTAAGTGTGTTGCGGAATGGATACTACTACCCAAGAGCTTTCGTTTAAGCTACCTTACCCCACCCTTACCTCTTTTAGTTTTTGCAGTATAGAGAGATGAAGATGGAGAATTGGTTGGCAAAACTATTCACCCAAGAAAGCACCAACGTGATCAAAACAGCATCGCTATCATTCTTGAGCATCATTCAGTTAATAATGTAAAGAAATTGCGACTGTGGCGCACAAACTCTGGCTGCAATACGCACAAATTAATGCTGTCCAATCACTGTAACAGTAGAAACTTGTTTCAGCTATTTTCAGTAGATTGTTCTGGAATATTACTTGCCTGGATCTGGAGTGTAAACAATGCACACCTGAGCTCGATATCATGTACTATAGGCTATAGCGCGATGGCAAACTGTTTAAACTATCCTGCATACATTCCATTCGTTAGTGGGCGTGTCGTATGTCAGCAATACGTCATATTAAATTACAGGTAGCTTGTCGTACCCCCTGGCAGGGCGAATTATTTTTTTGGACGCGGTTTCGAACTAATTAATATTCATGATACAGAACATGCCCGCGTGTGCCCCGCGCGTACAAAATCACTATAAAGGCTTGTTTGTAGCACAGAACGGACAGCAAGTTCCGGTGGCTTAGCGGTTAGTGTGGTTGTTTGCAATGCACGCGGCTATTATGCTCAAAAATTTACCCATTATTCTATTCCGCACTGCTCAAAATTTTCACCGATTATGCTCACAATTATGCTACTTATTCAAGCCTCACGTGATCATTGAAACAAACGATTGAACGATTGTTAGGCAGTCTAAGGGAGCTCACAGCTGCTAGCTTACTGTCGACAAGATGACAACGCATTTTCGAATGCAATATGTGCTTGTTTGTTCTTGTGTTGCTGTTGAACTTGAACGCGCATTCAAAAATGGTGGGTGTAACGACCACACCTACCAATTATGTTACATTTTTACCGATTATGCTTCGAATAATGCTCGAAAAAAAAATTACCTATTATGCCGGAAGCAGTGCCCGCATATTAGCCGCATCCCTACAAGTTATCACACTAAGTCGAAACCGCGTCCAAAAAAAAAATTCGCCCTGGCAGGGGGGTACGACAAGCTAATTTATTCTGACGTAATGCTGACGTAGCTTCACGTAGGCAATCATTAGTAAACCAGAATACATTGGGCGTATGGAAAAGCTGGAAACGGAAAACGGAAGGCGGAAACAGAAACGGACGACGGAAAATGGGCGTGGTCTCGCACTCAAGAGCCCGAAAACTAAACCCAAGACCCTAAAAACCTTCGCCTAACAGCGCCCAGTATGGACCTAACGGCGCCTGTATGGACCTAACAGCGCCCAGTATTCGCCTAACAGCGCCCAGTATTCGCCTAACATGCCATAATAGTACTGGGCGCCGTTAGGTCCATACTGGCGCCGTTAGGTCCATACTGCGCGCTGTTAGGCGAATACTGGGCGCTGTTAGGTCCATACTGGCGCTGTTAGGTCCATGCAGGCGCCGTTAGGTCCATACTGGGCGCTGTTAGGCGAAGGTTTTTAGGGTCAGTGCGAGACCACGCCCATTTTCCGTCGTCCGTTTCTGTTTCCGCCTTCCGTTTCCAGCTTTTCCATACGCCCGAATACATTGGGTCTTTCGTGGTCTGCTACGCCTTTAGAGGACAATTTGACCGGTAAGTATGTTGCTAAATAGATTCTATTGCCCAAGACCTTTCGTTTAAGCTACCGTACCCCACCCGTACCTCTTTTAGTTTTTGCAGTACAGAGAGATGAAGACAGAGAATTGGTTGGCAAGATTTTTCCCCCAAGAAAGCACCAACATGATCAAAACAGCATTGCTATCATTCAAGAGCATCATTTGGTTAATAATGTAAAGAAATTTTGGCTGTGGCGCACAAACTCTGGCTGCAATACGCACAAATGTTGTCCAATCACTGTAACAGCAGAAAACTTGTTTCAGCTATTTTCAGTAGATTGTTCTGGAATATCACTTGCCTTGACCTGGAGTGTAAGCAATGCACACTTGCGCTCGATATCATGTACTATAGCGCGATGGCAAACTGTTTGAACTATCCTTGCATACATTCCAAAGCCTTACATTATTGTAGTGGGCGTGTCGTATGTCAGCAATACGTCATATTAAATTAGCTTGTCGTACCCCCTGCCCCCTGGGTACCGGTAATGGCCAGGGGGTACGACAAGCTACCTGTAATTTAATATGACGTATTGCAGACATACGACACGCCCACTAACGAATGGAATGTATGCAGGATAGTTTAAACAGTTTGCCATCGCGCTATAGCCTATAGTACATGATATCGAGCTCAGGTGTGCATTGTTTACACTCCAGATCAAGGCAAGTAATATTCCAGAACAATCTACTGAAAATAGCTGAAACAAGTTTCTGCTGTTACAGTGATTGGACAGCATTAATTTGTGCGTATTGCAGCCAGAGTTTGTGCGCCACAGTCGCAATTTCTTTACATTATTAACTGAATGATGCTCAAGAATGATAGCGATGCTGTTTTGATCACGTTGGTGCTTTCTTGGGTGAATAGTTTTGCCAACCAATTCTCCATCTCATCTCTCTATATGCAAAAACTAAGAGGTAAGGGTGGGGTAAGGTAGCTTAAACGAAAGCTCTTGGGTAGTAGTATCCATTCCGCAACACACTTACCGTTGAAATTGTCCTCTAAAGACGAAGCTGACCAGGAAAGTCGCAATGTATTTTGATTTACCCTACGAGCAGTAACGTCAGCATTACGTCAGAATAAATTAGCTTGTCGTACCCCCCCTGGCCATTACCTTTGCAAAACATACGTGACCACACCTTTAAGGCGTGGTCTGGTTATCAAAAGTTAGGTATATACAAAATGAGTGATTTGACACAACAGTATTGCTATTCTCTCTGAAATAGTACATACACTGCTAATCCACCGAGCAGCACATACTGCAGGACAGAGAAAAGAAAAAAATAATAGTAAAACACAAACGTACCAATAAAATTATACCTTGAGCATAGCTATATATAGTCATCACGTTCCAATTCATCATATTGTATATGTAACCTTTGTTGTAATTGTTACAGCCCCTGATACCTTGCATATGATTGTTAATGTTTTCTCACTATATCTACTTGATGAAACTGTGACATTAATATTCCAAGAAGACTGATCTGCTCGACTAATCCGAATGTTGTTACTATCGCCGTAATATGAATATGTCAGTGTGTCTTGACCATATGTTGCGTTGACAGTAAGACTACAATCTTCTATAAGTATCGGTGGAAACAATACTGGTAGCTCGCCTGCTACTAACGACACTTTGATTGTTGCCTTACATTTACCTACGCCTAAGGTCATACCTTCATGCACTCGTTGTATTTTAGAATCAGGAGAAGGAGTAAACTTGAGCGAAGGTTGACCAACTGAAAACAGACGAGGTAACTGAGAATTGTCTCGAACAAAGCATGACCCAATGTGTATTGTCTGCTTTAGACTAGTCTCGTCTCCATGAGTATTCTTTAGTCGTTTCATCAGTTTGATAGCCTGGGTTGCCATGGCTGCATATTTTGAAGCAGTCATACACTTATGGGTGTTTTCAGCAAATCTAGTGAAGCTGTCTAGTTGAGCCAGACTGACCTCCATTATCTCCTTCTGTGACCAGATCTCCTTCACAGCTTGTGGCACATTCTGGAGAGCTTCATTCCTCTGTGCCTCTACTGATGCTGCGATACCATCGAACATTGTGTTCACTTTAGTCTTTACTAGCTCAATATGCTCTAGCTCTTCATGCTCAGCCTTAACAGCCTTTTCCAAATACTCACTAAACTCCTGCTTCTTTTCCACAACTACATCAGCCAAATCCTGCATCTTAGTCTTCAAGTCATCGTATGCCTCTTCAATCAAGCAATACTTGTGTTGTACATGTGGTCCTAACAGCAGACAATCTGAACAAACCAGCTCAGAACAACCAGTGCACACAAACTTTAATCTCTCGTTGCCATGCCTTAAGCACTTGGAAAACATTGAATCACTATCGTTTTGTTTAGCAGACGAATTACTCGAAATTTGCTCTATATGATGCCTTCGCAAACCAGCAATCTTCTTGTGCAAGGCCACACATTGTTGGCAGATCATTGCATCGCATTCCTCACACCAGGCAACCACTGGTCCGGCCTGTTCCCCACACGACTTACACTCAACTAGCTGGTGTGGTCCACCATTTTCCTCTCGTTGCTGCTGTAGTCTCTTGAGTGGTAGTTCTCGTTGGGCATACGGGTTCACAGGCAGTAACCCCGCCCCCTCGCTTAGCTCGTGTTTAGCGCGGCACACGGGACACTTCAGTGAGTGGTTCTCCTCGTTCAGTGAGCGCTGTATACACTCTCGACAGAACGTGTGTAGACAGGGCAGATTCCGCGGGTCCTGGAACAACTCCAGACAGATACCGCACTTGAAGTCGTCATGAAGTTCCGCCATCACTTCAGATCAGCCGTAACGTAACCACACCTTTAAGGCGTGGTCTGGTTAAGTGTTTACAAAAATGAGTGATTTGACTAATGTACACATCAGTATTACTACTCTCTCTGAAATAGTACAAACACTGCTAATTCTCCGAGCAGCACATACTGCAGGATGGAGAAAAGAAAAATAGTAAAAAACAAAGATAATATTAAAAAACAACAACAAAAAAAAACAATAATATATAATATAGCAACACGTACCTTGAGCATAGGATAGTCATTCATCACTATAGTTACCATTCCAATGTATGGAAGAAAACTGTAGATAGAAAGTGATAAATAAACGCTTAGGAAACCACAACAGAACGTGTGTAGACAGGGCGGACAATAATAATAACTATTATTCGTATTATGAACAGCCCATTCATAAAATAAATCATGCTCAAAGTGCTTCAAGCACATATCATCATTGGGTGATACCGGCACATTAAAATTTCACGTTCGTAAAAATATTTACCGTAAAGATTTGGCACCTCCTATTTTTTCAGCACCTTGTCGCTGAAATGCGTAATAAACCTCCAAATTTCGGCAAGCATTTTGGTTCTTCATCACAGTAAGCCAACAGCTCAATGTGAAAAGTCCTGTACTTCATGGAAAAGAGCTGTGGACACGTTCTTATTCAAAACACGTGCTCGTCACCACACCTCTAATTATTCGGCGCTTCTGGAACTTCTGCCACAAGCACTTCCAAATATTGGGCAAGCAAATCTGAAATTATTTATTTTGTACAGAATTTTTAGAAGAAATACGGTAGTCACAAAAAAATTAAAAAATTTGCCGTAATTTTATTTTCTCGAAGAAAAGCCCAAGCCTCTATTTCTTATCTAGGCCTTTTGAGATAAAATTCATGAGACCAGCTTCTATTCAGAAGCGGCTGGTATTTGAGAAAATAATAATTATTATGGTACCCGCTAAAATTAATTTTGCCTTTGATGTTGCAAAAAAAACACCAAATTGACGGTATCATTAATTTTATTTGAACATAACTAGTACCTTTCCATTGCAAAATTCTTTTGTTCAAAAAAATATTACTTTCCCAAAAAATTGACGGTATTATAGTTATATCCACTATAGACATCATAAAATTTCTTCCCTTTCTGCACACCACTCCCACTTACCCTCGTGCTCTTCCGACCACTTCACTTCTCTTGACCCAGTCTTGTCCCGGATTGTACACTAGCCCTCTGTCATCCACTGCATTGTTATCACCTTTAGTCAACAGACGTACCTCTCCTTTATCACTGAAGACAAAAAAACTTCTGAAGTCAAAATCCATGTGTCGCAACGAACACAAATTTTATCGTAATTATTATTACTATTTTATGGGCGACATCAAAGGCGCCGAGACTCTAATCTCAGTATTTTCATAAGAGTGAATAGTCATGTGCCACCAACAAGTTACCCTCCGAGCACTTCACAAGCTTGATGCCGCACACGGACCAAAGATAAATCATTATAATGTTAGGGAGTCTTGCCTCGTGCTGCTGTATCAGGGTCACAAGACTATGCCTCAATGAGTCATACATAAGCACAATAGTGGTGGGCAATAAATGGATATAAGAATGTTTACACTAAGTGAATAGGCCTTTCCACCGTAAGGGAAAATATGCAAGGAATGTAGCGCAACGTAATTCTGCGTGTTATGACGTCATTTGCTGGAGTACCTTGGCGATCACTACTATACAGCGCTGTTTCTCTCGTTAGAAGCGCATTTTAGTTCCCTTTCATTGTTTTCCTAGACTTTCACCGAAGGCGAAGCTAGGACGATGATTTGCTGCTGAAACCGCAAGGTAGTAATGCCATACAGTCGAGTTTGTTTGCTGCCATTTGTCCAAAAATGACTCTCACGAGGCTCCTGAGGAGTCTAGAACTGTAGTTCTAGCAAGACAACTTCTTTTTCAACTGTTTTACCTTGGATAACAACTATCGCTTTAACAATGCACTGCATGGCTCTCTCTACAGGTCTTTCAAGACCGCTCCTGGGAGTCTTCTATGACCAAACTCAACACTCGTTGCTACTACCAACTCACAATATTACCATGTGCTTCTTCATAAATAGATATGGCTATTTTTTTAGACTAGTGGGTGATGTATACAGTCTTAGCGCAGTGCAGTACTTGTTTGCTTCTGGCGCCCATGGCTCTGAGCGTACTCCAGCAAATGACGTCGCTCACCGTCACTGCTCGTCATTTCTTGATGAATTTCATTAATTTTTAATCAACATTCCTTATGCCTTATAATGGAAAGGCCTATTGTGTGTTATGGATTGCTCTTGGGCTGTGCAATGTATTTCTATACAATGGTACTATTACAGAATGATGTCATTATGATGTCATCACTCACTCAACGTGCACTTTTATGACTCGGTGCACAATGGGGATGTCTCGTTCCTTGATCTTGAACACAACTATCTCCCCCGCCTTGATTGGGTCATTGTCAAAGTTGGTGAGAAAGAGGAGGTCCCCGCGATGAAAAGCTGGCTCCATACTCTCACTGAGAGAGGAGAGGGAGGAGGGAGAGAGAAAGGGAGAGACAGAGAGAGAGACATCGTTTACTGAACATTGTGAAGGCAATTTCACTACTTCTAGTTCAATTTCGCTGCAATATAAGTATGGTAACCTACTTTTAAGCTGAAAGCTACTAATAAAAAAAATCACAAAAGTGAATTTGAATGCTCAACATGAGACACTCGGAGCACATATCAGACCAATTATGACACCAATTTTGATGCCAAAAGGGGTTAAAGGTTAACTGTATTACCCAATTCCTTCCTCTCAGTCTGTAAGCTATGGCGTGCCTCTTCAACCAAGCTGTGCTCATGTCCAGCATGACTACCAGCAAGTAGGCAATCAGAACAAACTAACTTTGAGCATGAAATACAAAAGTGCTTCAAGTTCTGGTCAGTGTGTACGAGACTTTTAGGAACTGCCATTTTTGCTAAAGAAGCTCTACTGAGGACCAATCTTAGTTCCTCCTTCTGTTGGTATCTTTGCAACGTGGTGTTCTAGAATTTCTTGAGCAATGCTTCACACGATTGGCAAATCATGGCAACACGTACAGCACCAAGCAACCATAAATGCCTGTTCCCCACAAGACTTACACACGACTAGTTGGTGTGGTCTACCATTGTCCTCTCGTTGCTGCTGCAGTCTCTTGAGTGGTATAGTTCTCGTTGAACATACGGCCGGTTCTCAATCTCAGTTTAGCGCGGCACACGAGACACTTCAGTGAGTGGTTCTCCTCGTTCAGTGAGCGCTGTATACACTCTCGACAGAACGTGTGTAGACAGGGCAGATTCCGCGGGTCTATGAACAACTTATCTCCAGGCAGATACCGCACGACAGATCCTCCATTTAGGCGCGCGTGGTTCAGTTATGGAAAAAAATTCATTATTTTTTTCTATAACTTACCCATGCAAAAATTAAACTTTGTCAAAATTTGTAAGTAACTTCTGCGGTTTCAGATGCAATGATTCCTGACAGTCTGTATCTCACTACCAGTGTTTGATAGCATGATAGACATGGTGCACCAATAGTTATCTTCCATGCTAATTCATCTGAGTGCTTGACCAACTTAGCTGAGCATTCAACGGCATTCTCATCCAGAACAGCAAACTAGCTCCTCCTCTTGAAGAATGTCTTGAGATGTCAGTTTTAATGCAACATTTCCATCAGCATCAGAAGAGCCTTCAGCACTAGACTCAACGTCAGGTTCAGATGCCACATATATGTATGGTTCAACATCAGCTGATATATGAAAAATACACTTTTCTCGTAGTAATTTTGAAATCACTGCCTGGCCTTCGGTGATAAATGACACTGTTAAACATATCTGTTCAATGCCTGTGTTGGGGCAATCAATGGCTGAACATGGAGCAGGTGAAAAATTGAGTGAAAGTTGACCCAAGATAAACAACTGATCCAATGGTACATGTAATGGAGTCATTGATATCAATGGTACAATAGACACCATATTCTGGTCAAGAGTATCCTCATCTCCATAAGTGTCTTTTAGTCGTTCCATCAGTTTGACACCTTGAGCTGCCATAGCTACGTAGCTTGTATTAGTCGTGCACTTGCTGGCGTGGTCAGCAAATTTAGTGAAGCTGTCTAGTTGAGCCAGACTGACCTCCATCATCTCCTTCTGTGACCAGATCTTCTTCACTCCTTGTGACACACTCTGGAGAGCTTCATTCCTCTGTGCCTCTACTGATGCTATAGGATACCATCAAACACATTGTTCACTTCACTCTTCATAAGCTCACTATACTCTAGTGCCTTGCCTTCAGCCTTTTCTGCATGTTCCAAATACCAACCAAACTCCTGCTTCTTTGTCATCGCTAAACTAGCCATTTCCTCAATCATGGGCTCTAAGCCATGGCGTGCCTCCTCGGCCAAGCTGAATTGATGGTCCTTGTGTTCAAAAAGCAGGCAATCTGGACAAACAAGCTCAGAACAGGGCACACAAAAGTACTTCAATTTTTCATCACTATGCCGCAAGCATTTTGAAAACGTATTTTCTGATTTTGTCTTATTGGTGCTAATCTCCTTAATTTTTCTAACAATATGATTTTCTCGCAAACTAGCCATTTTCTTGTGCTGATCAAAGCATTGTTGACAGATGACTCCATCACAGTCCTCACACCAAGCAACCACTGGTCCGGCCTGTTCCCCACACGACTTACACTTGACTAGCTGGTGTGGTCCACCATTGTCTTCTCGTTCCTGCTGTAGTCTCTTGAGTGGTAGTTCTTGTAGAGCATATTGGTTCACAGGCAGTAGCCCCGCCCTCTCGCTTAGCTCGTGTTTAGCGCGGCACACGGGACACTTCAGTGAGTGGTTCTCCTCGTTCAGTGAGCGCTGTATACACTCTCGACAGAACGTGTGTAGACAGGGCAGACTCCACGGGTCCTGGAACAACTCCAGACAGATACCACACTTCAAGTCGTCATGAAGCTCCGCCATAACGTTACGTTTCGGAATGTAACCACACCTTTAGGCGTGGTCTGGTTATCGTGGAGTGTGTACAAAATTTATCACTAATGTACACAACAGTATTGCTACTCTCTCTGAAATAGTACAAACACTGCTAATCCTCCGAGCAGCACATACTGCAGGATGGAGAAAAGACAAACTAGTAAAAAAACAAAACAATACTAGCAACACAAACCTACCTTGAGCATAGGATAGTCATTCATCACTATGGTTACCATACCAATGTATGGAAGAAAACTGTAGACGTAAGTGAAAAATAAATTTTAGGAAACCACATCAAAATAATAATTATTATTTGTATTATGAACAGCCCATTGATAATAAGTCATGCTTCATGCAAGTACACATTGGGTGATACACCGGAACATTTAAATTTCACGTTCGTAAAAATATTTAGTCACCAAAACAGCACCAAAATTAGAAAAATTGTACTTCATGTCAAAATGCAAAATTTAATGCCGTATTTCCTCGAATTAAAGCGCAAGCCTCTATTTCTTATCTAGGCCTTTTCCTTTTGGGATAAAAATTCAAATTTCTGCCTAAACCCAGAACCTCAGTCTAAGTTGCAAGCTACAGTTTCCTAACACACCGCTTACACTATGTTGTGAGCATGGCAGTACGCTCTCAGACCAGGCCTCTAAACGAGACCGGCTTCTATTCGAAGCAGCTTCTATTTGAGAAAATATGGCACCCGCTAAAATTAATTTTACCTTACATGCTGCAAAAAAACTAGCAAATTACCGGTATTATAATTAAAATTTCTTTCCCTTCTGCACACCACTCTCTATCTTACCCTCGTGCTCTTCCGACCACTTCACTCCTCCTGACCCAGTCTTGGCCTGGATTGTACAGCCCTCTGTCATCCACTGCATTATTGTCACCTTTAGTCAACAGACGTACCTCTCCTTTACCACTGAAGACAAAAAAACTTCTGAAGTCAAAATCCATGTGTCGCAACG
The DNA here is from genome assembly GCA_964017065.1 of Haliclona indistincta. NCBI lineage: Eukaryota > Metazoa > Porifera > Demospongiae > Haplosclerida > Chalinidae > Haliclona > Haliclona indistincta. The sequence goes on along the minus strand of OZ024786.1, from coordinate 14,626,208 downwards.
AACGCAAATTTTATCGTAATTATTATTATTATTTTATGGGCGACATCAAAGGCGCCGAGACTCTAATCTCAGTATTTTCATAAGAGTGAATAGTCATGCGCCACCTAACAAGTTACCCTCCGAGCACTTCATAAGCTTGATGCCGCACATGGACCAACGATAAATCATATAATGTTATGGAGTCTTGCCTTGTGCTGCTGTATCAGGTCACAAGACCATGCCCCAATGAGTCACACATAAGCACAATATTGGTGGGCAATAAATGGATATAAGAATGTTTACACTAAGTGAATAGGCCTTTCCACCGTAAGGGAAAATATGCAAGGAATGTAGCGCAACGTAATTCTGCGTGTTATGACGTCATTTGCTGGACTACCTTGGCGATCACTACTACAGCGCTGTTTCTCTCGTTAGAAGCACATTTTAGTTCCCTTTCATTGTTTTCCTAGACTTTCACCGAAGGCGAAGCTAGGACGATGATTTGCTGCTGAAACCGCACGGTAGTAATGCCATACAGTCGAGTTTGTTTGCTGCCATTTGTCCAAAAATGACTCTCATGAGGCTCCTGAGGAGTCTAGAACTGTAGTTCTAGCAAGACAACTTGTTTTTCAACTGGTTTACCATGGCATAACAACTATCGCTTTAACAATGCACTGCATGGCTCTCTACAGGACTTTCAAGACCGCTCCTGGGAGTCCTCTATGACCAAACTCAACACTCGTTGCTACTACCAACTCACAATATTACCATGTGCTTCTTCATAAATAGATATGGCTATTTTTAGACTAGTGGGTGATGTATACAGTCTTAGCGCAGTGCAGTACTTGTTTGTTTCTGGCGCCCATGGCTCTGAGCGTACTCCAGCAAATGACGTCGCTCGCCGTCACTGCTCATCATTTCTCGATGAATTTCATTAATTTTTAATCAACATTCCTTATGCCTTATAATGGAAAGGCCTATTGTGTGTTATGCATTGCTCTTGGGCTGTGCAATGTATTTCTATACAATGGTACTATTAGAGAATGATGTCATTATGATGTCATCACTCACTCAACGTGCACTTTTATGACTCGGTGCACAATGGGGATGTCTCGTTCCTTGATCTTGAACACAACTATCTCCCCCGCCTTGATTGGGTCATTGTCAAAGTTGGTGAGAAAGAGGAGGTCCCCGCGATGAAAAGCTGGCTCCATACTCTCACTGAGAGAGGAGAGGGAGGAGGGAGAGAGAAAGGGAGAGACAGAGAGAGAGAAATCGTTTACTGAACATTGTGAAGGCAATTTCACTACTTCTAGTTCAATTTCGCTGCAATATAAGTATGGTAACCTACTTTTAAGCTGAAAGCTACTAATAAAAAATCACAAAAGTGAATTTGAATGCTCAACATGAGACACTCGGAGCACGTATCAGACCAATTATGACACCAATTTTGATGCCAAAAGGGGTTAAAGGTTAACTGTATTACCCAATTCCTTCCTCTCAGTCTGTAAGCTATGGCGTGCCTCTTCAACCAAGCTGTGCTCATGTCCAGCATGACTACCAGCAAGTAGGCAATCAGAACAAACTAACTCAGAGCATGAAATATAAAAGACTTAAAAAGTGCTTCAAGTTCTGGTCAGTGTATACGAGACTTTTTAGGAACTGCCATTTTTGCTAAAGAAGCGCTACTGAGGACCAACTCGGGACCAACCTTAGTTCCTCCTTCTACGGTTGGTATATATATATCTTTGCAACGTGGTGTTCTCAGTAGAATTTTTTGAGCAATGCTTCACACACGATTGGCAAATCATGGCAACACAGCACCAAGCAACCATAACTGCCTGTTCCCCACAATTAAGACTTACACACGACTAGTTGGTGTTGCTGCTGTAGTCTCTTGAGTGCCGGTAGTTCTCGTTGAACATACGGGTTCTCAGTTTAGCGCGGCACACTTCAGTGAGTGGTTCTCCTCGTTCAGTGAGCGCTATATACACTCTTGACAGAACGTGTGTAGACAGGGCAGATTCCGCGGGTCCTGGAACAACTTAACTCCAGGCAGATACCGCACGACAGATCCTCCATTTTAGGCGCGCGTGGTTCAGTTATGGAAAAAAATTATTATTTTTTCTATAACTTACCCATGCAAAAATTAAACTTTGTCAAAATTTGTAAGTAACTTCTGCGGTTTCAGATGCAATGATTCCTGACAGTCTGTATCTCACTACCAGTGTTTGATAGGCCGGTAGACATGGTGCACCAATAGTTATCTTCCATGCTAATTCATCTGACTCCTCGACCAACTTAGCTGAGCATTCAATGGCATTCTCATCCTGAATAGCAAACTCCTCCTCTACAATGTCTTGAGATGTCAGTTTTAATGCAACATTTCCATCAGCATCAGAATAGTCTTCAGCAACTCCTAAAGGCTCTGATGGAAATGCAAGAACAGGCTCAGTAAGTCGAACAGGCTCAGTAGTAAGTCGAACAGGCTCAGTAAGTCGAACAGGCTCAGTAAGTCGAACAGGCTCAGTAGTAAGTCGAACAGGCTCAGTAGTAAGTCGAACAGGCTCAGTAGTAAGTCGAACAGGCTCAGTAGTAAGTCGAACAGGCTCAGTAAGTCGAACAGGCTCAGTAAGTCGAAAAGGCTCAGTAAGTCGAACAGGCTCAGTAAGTCGAACAGGCTCAGCAAGTCTAACAGGCTCAGTAAGTCGAACAGGCTCAGCAAGTCTAACAGGCTCAGGTTCAGGGGAGCTTCCAATAACAGCAGTGACCGAGGCAGAATCATCAATGGCAGGTTCAGATGCCACATATATGTATGGTTCAACATCAGCTGATACCAGAAAACTACACCTTTCTCGTAGCAATTTTGAAATCACTGCCTGGCCTTCGGTGATAAATGACACTGTTAAACATATCTGTTCAATGCCTGTGCTGGGGCAATCAATGGTTGAACATGGAGCAGGTGAAAAATTGAGTGACAGTTGACCCAAGATAAACAACTGATCCAATGGTACATGTAATGGAGTCATTGATATCAATGGTACAATAGACACCATATTCTGGTCAAGAGTATCCAGTGGCGTAACTGGCACTCTGGTGACCCCAGGGCCTGATTAATATTCATTGTAGCCACACCCACTTTATTAACAACTGGTTCTGGCTCTACAGGTCTCTTCCTGGGCAAATACCTCCAAATACCTGCTACTCATGATGTTTGTAGTCGTTGCAACAGATCAGCTGTAGCTGTGGTCTCTTATTGTAAATGAATATAATTATATTATTTATGAATATAATTAACGATCGCTTTTGATGCCAGGGCCCAGGCCCGTGTAGGCCCGGGTTCAGATACGCCACTGAGAGTATCCTCATCTCCATGAGTGTCTTTTAGTCGTTCCATCAGTTTGACACCTTGAGCTGCCATAGCTACGTAGCTTGTATTAGTCGTGCACTTGCTGGCGTGGTCAGCAAATTTAGTGAAGCTGCCTATTTGAGCCAGACTGACCTCCATCATCTCCTTCTGTGACCAGATCTCCTTCACTCCTTGTGACACACTCTGGAGAGCTTCATTCCTCTGTGCCTCTACTGATGCTACGATACCATCAAACACATTGTTCACTTCACTCTTCACTATACTCTAGTGCCTTGCCTTCAGCCTTTTCTGCATGTTCCAAATACCAACCAAACTCCTGCTTCTTTGTCATCGCTAAACTAGCCATTTCCTCAATCATGGGCTCTAAGCCATGGCGTGCCTCCTCGGCCAACCTGAATTGATGGTCCTCGTGGTCAAAAAGCAGGCAATCTGGACAAACAAGCTCAGAACAGGGCACACAAAAGTACTTCAATTTTTCATCACTATGCCGCAAGCATTTTGAAAACGTATTTTCTGATTTTGTCTTATTGGTGCTAATTTCCTCAATTTTTCCAACAATATGATTTTCTCGCAAACTAGCCATTTTCTTGTGCTGATCAAAGCATTGTTGACAGATGACGCCATCACAGTCCTCACACCAAGCAACCACTGGTCCGGCCTGTTCCCCACACGACTTACACTCGACTAGCTGGTGTGGTCCACCATTGTCCTCTCGTTCCTGCTGTAGTCTCTTGAGTGGTAGTTGTTGTAGAGCATATTGGTTCACAGGCAGTAGCCCCGCCCTCTTGCCTAGCTCGTGTTTAGCGCGGCACACGGGACACTTCAGTGAGTGGTTCTCCTCGTTCAGTGAGCGCTGTATACACTCTCGACAGAACGTGTGTAGACAGGGCAGACTCCGCGGGTCCTGGAACAACTCCAGACAGATACCACACTTGAAGTCGTCATGAAGCTCCGCCATAATAACGTTACGGAATGTAACCACACCTTTGGGCGTGGTCTGGTCATCGAAAGTTAAGTGGAGAGTGTACAAAAATGAGTGATTTGACTAATGTACACAACAGTACTGCTATTCTCTCTGAAATAGTACAAACACTGCTAGTCCTCCCAGCAGCACATACTGTAGGATGGAACAGAAAGACAGACAGTAAAAAACAAAACAATAAAAGCAACACAGGCTACCTTCAGCATAGGATAGTCATTCATCACTATGGTTACCATACCAATGTACGGGAGAAAACTGTAGATAGAAAGTGATAAATAAAATTAATTTTAATAACTAATGTAGTTTTATGAACAGCCCATTTATAAAAAAATCACTCTCAAAGTGCTTTAACCCTTTAATTACTAAATTATTTTGCTGAAATTTTAACCTCGTAAATGCTGACCACTTCTCTCGTGAATATCTCGTGTGTCTTTTGTGCTACTGGTCTCAAATTTGCGTCCTTTTACGCCAGTGAGTAGCCGCAATTGCCCACACTCAAGTCGGCCAATATGCCCCTCCCACTTCGGAAGTGAAGCCGATAAAGTGCAACGACCTCGTCAAATTTTGCTCAAAGTTAGTACTTTGGGGCTGGCTACTGAAAAGTACATACAAATAGCAGTGGTTTTGGTGAGTGCAAAATGTAGCCCAGATCATACAGAATGCGCAAAATGTGTTTTCCGAGCACTCTGAAGCCATAAAATGCCCAAATTTTATTGGCAACCATTTTGTTTTTCTTTAAATGTTGTGAAATTTACACTGAAGCCATAGAAATGCCGTCGCCATAACGTTTAGCGCAGGGGGCGCGCCGAAAACCAGTGGATTTTTAAGGGTTATTTGTATTCTTCAATTTAGCTTAATTTTGGGATATTTTAACACTTTTTGATAAAGTTATGGTGTCTGAAGCATGTATGTCGCCAAAAGGCGACAATAGGGGTTAAAGGGTTAACCACATATCATTGGGCCGGTGATGACGCCACATTCAAATTTTATGTTCGTAAAAATATTAGTCACCAAAATTAAAAATTTTGTAGTTCATGTAGAATCGCAAAATTTAATGCCATATTTCCTCGAGTAAAAGCCCACGCCTCTACTGCTTATCTAGTCCTTTAGGGATAAAAATTCAAATGAGACCGGGTTCTATTCGAAAGCAGCTTCTAATACGGTACCTGCTAAAATTAAATCTAATTTCCATGCTGCAAAAAAACAACAACAAATTAACAGAATTATAACCAGACATCATAAAATTTCTTCCGCTTCTGCACATCACTCTCTATCTTACCCTCGTGCTCTTCCGACCACTTCACTCCTCCTGACCCAGTCTTGTCCCGGATTGTACAGCCCCCTGTCATCAACTGCATTGTTGTCCCCTTTAGTCAGCAGACGAACCTCTCCTTTATCACTGAAGACAAAAAAAACTTCTGAAGTCAAAATCCATGTGTCGTAACGAACACAAATTTTATCGTAATTACTTTGTGGGCAACACAAAGGAGCCGAGACTCTAATCTCAGTATTTTCATAAGAGTGAATAGTCATGTGCCACCTAACAAGTTACCCTCTGAGCACTTCACAAGCTTGATGTCGCCCACTGAGCAACGATAAATCATCAAATGTTAGGGAGTCTTGCCTCGTGCTGTATCAGGTCACAAGACCATGTCCCAACAAGCCATACATACAATAAGCACAATATTGGTGGGCAATAAATGGATATAAGAATGTTTACACTTAGTGAATTATGTGTTACCGTAGTTTGCAAATCCGTTGTCTCAAGCTCACACCATAGCGCGCTACGCACGCTCATTTGACTGTACAAATCTATTTACATTTCGTCAATGCGCATGCGTCTTGATTTAAAAGCTACTCAAGAAGTGGACAACCGACTTGCAAATTACGGTATTAATTGGTCTAGGGCTATGCAATGTATTTCTATACAATGGTACTATTAGAGAATTATGTCATTATGATGTCATCACTCACTCAACGTGCACTTTTAAGACTCGGTGCACAATGGGGATGTCTCGTTCCTTGATCTAGCTTGAACACAACTATCTCCCCCGCCTTGATTGGGTCATTCTCAAAGTTGATGAGAAAGAGGAGGTCCCCGCGATGAAAAGCTGGCTCCATACTCCCACTGAGAGAGAGGGGAGAGAGGAGAGAGGAGAGAGAGAGAGAGAGAGAGATCGTTTACTGAACATCGTGAAGGCAATTTCACTACTACTATTTCAATTTCGCTGCAATATAAGTGTGGTAACCAACTTTTAAGTTAAATCACAAAAGTGAATATGAATGCTCAACATGAGACACTCGGAGCACATATCAGACAAATTATGATGCCAATTTTGATTCCAAAAGGTTAAGTGTATTACCCAATTCCTTCCTCTCAGTCTTCAAGCCATGGCGTGCCTATTCAACCAACCTGTGCTCATGTCCAGCATGACTACCAGCAAGTAGGCAATCGGAACAAACTAACTCAAAGCATGGAACACAAATTGCTTTAAGTTCCGGTCAGTGTGTACGAGACTTTAAGGAACTGCCATTTTTGCTGAAGAAGCTCTATACTGAGGACCAACCTTAGTTCCCCCTAAGGCCTTCTGTTGGTATCTTTGCAACGTGGTGTTCTAGAATTTCTTGTGCAATGCTTCACACGATTGGCAAATCATGGCAACACAGCACCAAGCAACCATAACTGCCTGTTCCCCACAAGACTTACACTCGACTAGTTGGTGTGGTCCACCATTGTCCTCTCGTAGCTGCTGTATTCTCTTGAGTGGTATATAGTTCTCGTTGAACATACGGGTTCTCAGTTTAGCGCGGCACACGGGACACTTCAGTGAGTGGTTCTCCTCGTTCAGTGAGCGTTGTATACACTCTCGACAGAACGTGTGTAGACAGGGAAGATTCCGCGGGTCTTGGAATGGAACAACTCCAGGCAGATACCGCACAACAGATCCTCCATTTTATGCACCTATCAATGTTAAGCCCCACAACCCCCCTCCCGGGCATGGGTGGGGGCATGGTGGGGTTTTGATCATACCAAAAATCAATTTCCCCACCGTGGCCCCAGGGCAAGCTGTTGTGTCAAGTCTCCATTGTTGTGTCAACTCCCCACCCGTTTCATTGGTTTACTGTTCAAAATCCCCACCCATTGGGCTTAGCTTCCATTCAAAGCCCCTATCAAAACCCATGCCCGGGAGGGGGTAGTGGGGCCAGGAGCGCCTGGTGGGGCTTAACATTGATAGGTGCATTAGGCGCGCGTGGTTCAGTTATGGAAAAAATTATTATTTTTTCTATACCCATGCAAAAATTAAACTTTGTCAAAATTTGTAAGTGACTTCTGCGGTTTCAGATGCAATGATTCCTGACAGTCTGTATCTCTCTACCAGTGTTTGATAGCATGATAGTCATGTGTGCACCAATAGTTATCTTCCATGCTAATTCATCTGAGTGCTCGACCAACTTTGCTGAGCATTCAACGGCATTCTCATCCTGAATAGCAAACTCTTCCTCAGCAATGTCTCGAGATGTCAGTTTTAATGCAACCTTTCTATCAGCATCAGAAAATCTTTGAGCAGTAGGCTCAGGCTCTGCGAGAAAGCCGCTTGAAGGATCAAGATCTAGTTCGTCAAGAAATGATGGTTGGGTAAAGCGACTAAAGTCATATCTTGGTTGAATAACTGGCCTTCCAAAGCAGGGCAGGCTAGTTTGAAAGCCTATATCAACGTCAGGTTCATATGCTACATCTATGTATGGTTCAACATCAGCTGATACCAGAAAACTACACCTTTCTCGTAATAATTTTGAAATCACTGGCTGCCCATTGGTGATAAATGACACTGTTAAACATATCTTTTCAATGCTTGTACTGGACCAGCATTGAATAGTTGAACATGGAGCAGGTGAAAAATTGAGTGACAGTTGACCCAAGACAAACAACTGATCCAATGGTATATGTAAGGGAGTCATTGATATCAATGGTACAATAGACACCATATTCTGGTCAAGAGCATCCTCAACTCCATGAGTGTCTTTTAGTTGTTCCATCAGTTTGACACCTTGAGCTGCCATCGCTACATAGCTTGTATTAGTCGTGCACTTGCTGGCGTGGTCAGCAAATCTAGTGAAGCTGTCTAGTTGAGCCAGACTGACCTCCATCATCTCCTTCTGTGACCAGATCTCCTTCACTCCTTGTGACACACTCTGGAGAGCTTCATTCCTCTGTGCCTTTACTGACGCTATGATACCATCAAACACATTGTTCACTTCACTCTTCATAAGCTCACTATACTCTAGTGCCTTGCCTTCAACCATACGAGCCTTCTCCAAATACTCACCAAACTCTCGTTTCTTTTCCACAATGTACTAAACCAGCCATCTCCTTTATCTTAGTCTCTAAGTTGTGGTGTGCCTCCTCAGCCAAGCTGTAGTCATGGCTAGTGGCGGATCTGGCCTGAGGTGCTTGGGGGGGCCTTAATTTATTCATGTGATTTGTATAGTTAAAAATATACAAGGCTTGTTTACATTCGTATATAAAATAGGGGGGGCCTGGCCCCCCCTGTAGATCCGCCACTGGTCATGGTCTATGTGGGGCCCGAGTAGACATTCAGCACAAACCACCTCAGAACAAACGGTACACCAGGCAGTATTTTAGTTCTGCCCTGACATGCCGCACACAACATGTTACCATGCAGGCTGGACTTAGCCTACTCATATTGGGTGATCTGCTATCATTATTCCATCTATGATTATTCTTTACAACATGATGCCTTCGAAAGATGACCAACTTCTTGTGCTGATCAAAGCATTGTTGACAGATCACACCATCGCAGTCCGCCGCCTCACACCATAGATTTATGAGACTACGTAACCGGGATTGGAAACGGTGCATGTGCGTTGAAACACTCCGCGTCCGTTGCTAGGGTGACCTTGCAATATGGCTGTCAGCTGTGCAGCAACGTACGGTCAAACGACAAACGCTGAAAGGAGACACCTACACACACAGCATATGCTGTGCGAATTGGCTTCATACGTCAGAGATGCTTGTTTGTGAGCTGATAGAAGCTTGAGCGATTTTTCGTACTGTAAGAGCCTACTAAGAGGCCTTTTTCCTTAAAACGAACGAGAAAGCCGGTATTTCACAGGCACACTGAATGCTACAAACAAATGCATCGACGGTACTACCCATTCAGTTGTATGGAACAATTGTCGATCTTTTAAACTGCAAGGCTTTCTTGGCTCCCAGTTGCTTGGTATTGTCCCAAAAGGGATTCCCGTGTATCGACTAAAAACAGCTAAATTCTCTACTCTAGCGACAATTTTGTTCTACACAAATTGCTAATGCAGCCAAATACTACTCTACTTTATACAGCAGGCATTGGTTGACACTTAGAAACAACCAAGTAAACCACCAGAAGCTTCAGTAACTCACAGGAGGGATCCCTGCAAACGCACTGTTTGTTTGGAAATGAAAAACTGCACGCAAACGACTCTTTTAAAGCGATCTCGGTTTTAAGCTTTTACCATCACTGAGAAGAGAACCAAGAAAATCTGAAGAAGAGAGCTTATGAACAGCGAGTTAGGGAGGTTGAACATTCTTCGTTCACTCCATTAGTACTCTCTGCCTCCGGTGGCCTTGCAAACGAAGCTAAAATTTTTTACAAGCGTCTAGCCTCCTGCCTGGCCTCCAAATGGGATCATCCCTATTCCTCAACACTGTCATGGCTTCGCACCCGTCTAACATTTTCCCTCCTACGCTCTGCCATACAGTGCATCCGAGGCACTCGTTCACATAGTGGACGTGCCTTCAAGGCTCCCTCTTCTCTGGACCTTGTGGTATCAGAAACTCAGCTTAGCTACTAAGTCCCTATTGTTTTGGGTCAGTGTACATTTGGATCAGTCAATATTCTATTAATTAAAAGAATAAAAAAGGACTAAAATCTGTATTTTCCATTTTTCAAATATGCAATTCTAAGTGTCAAAAACCAATTTTCAATTTTCTATTGCTGCAAGATCGAATTGACATAATCGACGTACTCGCCGTAACGTAACGGACCAGGACTCGGTCCAAAGCGAACACACCCTTTGTGACACCCACAAATAAAATGGCGACTAGCAGTGCAGTATGAATCTGTAGTGTAAGAGGAAAAACAGCTGAGCTGTCGTCCATGCTGACGGCCGGTGTGCTAGTGACTGCATGGATCATAGCACTAGGCTCTGAGTTGTGTCTCATCAACCAGGTACGCGTGACCCTCGAGGTAGAACCGTAGTGAGACGTACTTCGGTGAGAGAGAGAGAGAGTGTGTGTATTCCTCCTTTATTTGTGTGTGTGTGTGTGTGTATATGCACGTGTGTGTTTGCTTTGCCTTTGCTTTGTTTTGTTTTGTGCGTGCATATGTGTATGTAATGCAGCAAAAGAATCGAAGCTATTCCTTAGTTTGAGGGTAGGATGTTACCAATGTAGGCGTGGTCGATAGCCATGTGATTAGAACAATCTATTGAAGCAAATTAGCTTGAACTGAAGTGTTTTATTGCTAATAACTACTCTCATAACACACTATGTGTCTGTCTCTTTTGCAATATTGATGTGTTTTGTAAAGAGTTGACAATAATTATTTTTTCTCAGTCGATATCAACTGATTTTGGAGCCTTTGCATCCACTGTTGTGTTATTAGTATTGGTAGGTAAATGAATTGATTTACTCTCTCCACAACACAGGTGCTGTATGTCATCAGATGGGTGTGTATTATGCCATGTAAAGCTGACAAGAGATCATAAAGACAACCGTTGTACTGCGACATTATTATTGATGATTTATGTTAATTCTAAACAAGGCATTATTGCCATTAATAAAATAAACTGGCCAAAATGGATATCTACTGATGAATTCAGCATGTCTCCTGTGAAATAATTATAGATCAAGGCTATCAGCCAGACTTCAAACAAAGATACTGCTTCTTTGAGGGTCGGAACAGAAGTCCTTAGTTTAGCAACAGCAATTGCGGATGACAGTTAGGAACTCCTTCCTGTAAAAAGCACATAAATCACTTGATGCATTAGGTCAAGCTGCTCATAATAAGAAGGAAAATCTAAGGTCAACCCCTCAAATGTACCAAAATCAGTAGTGAATAATTATTATTACAGTATGTACGTGTACAATCATCTAGATGTTATTACCGGTGTGGTGTCCTTCGGATTCATGAGGGTCAATGCCTGTTTCTCAAAATGCCTGTTTTCTCAGTTCCTTGGCATTTTCAGGCAGTGTGGTTATAAGGAGTGCTGAATTGAGGAGTGCTAAAGGAGTTCCAAATACTTATCAACAATAATATAACTTGTATGTATTTCAACCCTAGCTGATGCATATTATTATACTTATAATAGATGCATGATAGATGCAAGGAAGACGGCTGATCATGAGCTCGATCGGCGATCGTCCGAGGCTCACACCAGCTCGCGGGCGCCTATCTATGCGCATTACACGACTTACACTCATGATACAAGCTTACGATAGACTATTGGTCTTGTAGTTTGTTGAGATGGTCACTGGACCGAAGTGCTCAAACATCTTGCTTGTTCAATAAGGCCAAGTGTCTGAGTCCCGCTGAGTCCTCATGGTAACGGACTAACAAGAATCAATCACGTGCCGTATGTGGGCGTGTCGATCAATATCTAGCCGGGGCCGACCCATGGCCCAGAAGTCCTGTACAGCAGCGTTGAGACAGCACACTGGTATGCGATCTACTGTACCTATTTTACGTACACACGTGTGCCTTTTAAAGGACATGTACACTATAGCTTACGTGTTAAATCATGTCATTTCAGTGATCATGTTTTATTATTATATACATGTATACAAAAAATTACTGATAACATGGTATAAGACGAGGTATAATAATAGCAATAAAGTGACATTGAATATACAAAATAACAGCAAGTGGGGTTTATACCGGTGAATTAAGCAGTTCAGCCTTATCAAGTTTGATTACATGTACTGAGATTGATTACTATGTTCACGCAAAGTCGTCATCTGTGACTGATTGATTACTGAGATCACACAAAGTCGTCATCACTGTCCGTTCCCGCAAGATCATAGGGATGTGGGAAGGAGCGGCTGCTGTCCATGTGGGCATATTCAGAGGAGTTGGAAAGCGAGGCTAAGTCCTTCAGTAGGTCATCTAACCCTAATATGACGGTAGTTTTGTACTTTTCCACCCTGCACAAAGGACACCGATCCTGACCGTAAGCATCGATGCATTCTTTACACCCAACGATTCTTAAGCAGCAGTGAGTGTACATTACAGGTGGTTTTACGATGCTGAGACAAATGGTGCACTTCAATGCATCAGCTATTCGTGAGTTGACGGTTGAATAGCGGATCTCACTCCTCAGTTTGGCAATCTCTTTTATGACTTCATGTGACTTCTTTGATTCGCTATCGTCATCACTATCAGTCCTCTTCCGTTTTCTCTTGTTATGGCAAACTTCGTCGATTGGAACAGCATATACCTTTCTACTGCCCACACGCCAGAATTGCAACCCTGTAAATAAGTGAAGAGACAATCTTAATGTATAATCATGCATTGTCAAGGATGGCAACCTTCATCTATTATTGTCTGCATCTGTCGCAGGCCTGTAGTAAGTGGTGGTTGGGACAACTTTTTACCAGGATCAGCGACCAGGATATTGCTTTGTTTATGACAAGGACACAGGCATAGTATTTGCCATGAACTGCTTGTGAATATTATTGTCCATAATACAGCCTATACTCGTTTGATTTTTTACAACTTCATCAATAATCATGAGTTAAAATTTTCGCACACACCAGACTAGCCTCGTCCCCAGGCCCCGCCTCCCAAAGCTGAGGAGAGGGCCTGGTATATACTGTGTGCGCATGTGCTGTAATTATCGGAATTCCAATAAAACTGCATATTTTCCGTACAATAAAGGATGTAGCATGCTCAGCCTTCTTTTGGACACGCCTATATCTAGACTATCAAGTTCTCGACCATGTTACTTAGCTTGCTGTTGAGACTATGATGAACGATCGAGTTCATAGCTTGCAAGGTAAAGAATAAAGGGCTGCACGTCTGTCAGACAAGTAAAATAACCGTTCTTCGCTTGTTATTGCATGCATGAGCCCTACCGTGTAAGATCCGTGACACCATGCACGAAGAACATGCTTAAATAGAGTCTCCCACCTGTAACAAGCATGGCTGGAAGACTAGATAATATTTCACAGCAGAGAAAACGAGAAGAAACTGTTTCCAGACTAGTGTGTACGTCAGAAGGCGTTCACGCTGCTTTGATTGCACGTCATTGTCAATGAATATTTTACGCATGCGTTGACAGTATATACCAGGCCCTCTCCTCAGCTTTGGGAGGCGGGGCCTGGGGACGAGGCTAACACCGGACTTGCTTCAAAAGTGGCTATTGGCTAGAGCTGACAATAGTACTACTATCATTGTCATGACTGATGTTCTTTGGTTGCAGGAAAACCGAAGTATTTCCACACCTCACTATACTAGGGTCACGCTGACTTGTCCACTTTAGCCCCACGAATAACTCTGTTACTGTAAAAGCTATAAACGGCGGTTTTTCACCATTAAAATAAGCGCTCTAGACCGCTTATTTTGATGTATGACACGCGCACCTTGTCGTAAAAAGAAGACCTGGAAGAATTCAAAGGGCGAAGCACTTTAATACGAAGTACTTGCCGCCATTTTAACGATATTCATTATTTTGCAAGCAGCTATATATTTCTAGCCGTGTGTATTCGTGCAGCCACAGCTAGAGTATGCAAGTTGTTTGCCCGTCGATAGACATTGATCATAGCAAGTTGTAGCCATGGAGCGTTGGACACCACGAAACGACGAGCTCGCCCCGTGTAGACTAAGCACGATCGATTGCAAACGGTTTTCTCTTCGGTTTATGAAACACAGGGAGCTAAAACTGCTCACGCAAGCTTGTCTACTATCTGTGCAGAAGCCTTCATATTTATTTTGCCGAGCAAAGCCCGTACGCGAGATTACAGCTACGAAGAACGAGTGCTGTCTGGCACCACGTAGCCATTTGTAAGCATCTATCAGGTAACATTCTTCATAATTCAGTATTGCAAGAACAACAGCTGTTTTACTTAAATTCTGTACCAGACTGTTAAAGGCTCACATCCTTTGGATGTTAAAACACAAGAACTTGACAATATGCAATAACAGTAGTACCTTGGGTACCACTTGAATCCTCGATGGGCAATCCATTACCAGTGACGATGATGTACTTCTTTCCCCAAACTTTCTGGACCTCACAATTTATGAAGTCAACATTTGCTGTAGTCTCATCCAGCAGGATAAAGGTTTGCCCAGTTGTGCTGTTTTCCAGAGATATTTTACCAGTTGACATCCTAGACACTTCAGCTCTCATCACTTTCAGCGAATACGTGCCTGACGGTCCGGCTTTTTTTGAAGTTCGTACAAAGCGATAGTCAAACGAGCGAGATGGTTTCTCTTGATGAATGATTGGTCTCTTGATGAATGATGGGAGTCCGTGTACTGTTAATGATATGATGGTGTCACCCACGTCGCTAGTAAAGGAAAATGTATTGCTTCCTTGGTGGGGGAAGAACACCTTGGGACTAAACTCTGCTTTGAGATAAACAGTCTTGATGTCAATCTGGAAAATTAAGGCGTTACTTACCACGTGTAATGTTTATATGTATACACACTTACAGAAAACAGTGAGCACACCGCTTCCGGAGTAACCTGTTGTACTTGGACCTCAATGGAGTCACAACCTTCTCGTATTAGTTGGACTGACATTGATCTTGACCGACACGTGGAATTTATCTTGACCGACACGAATTGATCTAGTCAGACACGTGGATTATACTGTAAACTTAATACTAGGAAAAATTTAATGGGCGTTTACGGCCACTAGAGCTCCGCCTATAACTGCGTGCGATCGTGACTAGACTTTGGTGGTGGAGGCCGGTATATACTAGGCTCCTTCAGGCTTGTGCGACTACACGTGATTTCTCATGGCTACACTTGCCAGTATAGCAGGTATTGAAACTTTCATTCGTGAGGCCGTCCAGATCCGACGCATGTCACACGAGCAAGTTGGTATAAATCTGAGAGCAAGTTATCCCCATCTTCGAGGATTGAGTACCGCTAGCGTAAAGCGCTATTGCCTGGATAACGACATACACAAGACGTCCAGAATTGATCAGTCTACTGTCAACAGACTCGTTTCCTTGAATGTCATGCGAGTAAGACAACAGTATTTACCGTTTATGATTATTTTGTACTTGTATGATAATATAGGTTGGACCTCAATATGGAAGAAAGACTATGACTGGCCTTTTAAGTTCACAAGGATTTCGTGTTGCGCAAAGTCGCGTTGGGCTTGCTTTACAAACCGCTCATCCAGGCTACCATAGAGGAAGACAGTCCCTTACAGAGAGGCAAACAAATCCTTGTCCGTATATCGCAAACTATTACGGCGAAAAAATCCACATAGATCAGAATGAGAAACTAGTAGCATTTGGTGTCACTCATGTCTGTGCTATCGACGGATTCACTGGACGGATAATGGCACTGTGTTCCATGCCCATCAAAAATAATGTTATTATTTATGAGGATGTATTTTTGTTAGTTTTAACTATTATACTCAAAATTAATGTTAAGTTTGTCTGTTTGTTCTCTATAGAAAAATTACTAAAGATATTGGCTTGTGGAACCAGATCAGAGTGGACCATGGCAGAGAATGGTTTTTGATGTTATATGCTCAGGATCACTTGTCACATCTTCGTAATGATCTATCTAAGGCACCATTTCTTCAAACATCCTCAAAAAGGGTAAAAATTGAAAACTGAATTAACTCAATGTGTGATTAATAATTGTACCTGCTAGAATCATGTGGTAGAACGGATCTGGGTCGAAGTTAACACCCGTGTTAACTATCCTATCAAGAGGATTTTAATTGTAATGGCAGATTCTGAGGAGATAGATATGGACAATCCACTTCACAAATTTTGTACTTCATGGTAAACCAGTACCTTATTATTAGTGAACACTTATAGCATTTATGAATTATCAATGTGTCATTTCTGACCCCCAATAGGGGGTAACGTGGGAATTATTACGCATGAGTGATCCTGAGGTAGAGCTTTTGATTGACAGCTGACTTGCCAAGTGTGCCTTTGGAAACCATTCAAATTTTGTCCCACAGTGACATAACTTGTAGAAGGAATATCATTAACTAATTAGCTACTGAATTGTTTTACTGAAAAATTGACTTGCTCTACTGTTCTTTCTCAGCAAACAATGAGTGTGGTTCTTGTTCTTTAGGTTTACACTGCGTGTTGCTCAGGTTGGATTAACGTTGTTGGTTTCTTCTTGGAACGAACATCCAATTCCTGGTATGTCAATTCATTATTATACAGCCTGGTTTAGCTGAATTATTTGTGCATGTTATGCTAGTGGCAGCAGATTAATGCTAGTGTGATAGTCAGTCTATGGCTCTTAGTGTTGTAGTGGTATTCAGATAAACAGGGTTCTTCTAATATCATCGTTGTAAATAACACAGGGTGAGCCTAAGCTGGTTTCTGTGCCAGGCCTGTAGACAGGGAGGTTCGGTAGGTTCGGACGAACTACACAGTCACCTGAAGGTCCACTATTCTTGACTGTTTAGAGTACAAAGTCAAGCAGCTAGCTTCCAAAACAATAACTATAGCACCTCCGGAGCAGTTCTGTATGCGTGTTGAAGTCTCGCATTGGTGATTTTGCACTAAAAATCGATCAACTGCCCATTATGAATAATTAATTAGGCCAAAATTTTGGACGCCGCCATAAAAGAAACCCTTCTTAATTTTATTAGCTGTGTAAAATGTCATAACTATTGAAAACACATTGAATCAGTGTAATAGTTATGACTCATCACATGCTAATAACCAACATGTGACATCACAAAATCTATTAATTTAGCAGGATGGCGGCCAGAAACCAGGTCTCTCATGGGAAGCAGTCGCATTTGTCGTTGTGCGTATTTTTACAGATGCTGCACAAGTCCTAGTGTAAAGAATAATGTATTAGCATTGCAGTCTCCTAGTTTTGGAACGTGACTCCGATTTCCCGAGCAAAAATTTTTCCCACTTGCAAAGGCCATGTTTTGGCTCCCTGTCGCTGAACTATAGCAAGACACTGCCCACAGGTAAGCATCGTAGGTGAAAGTTGTGGTGCAGCATTAAGAAATCTTAACTACCAGTATTTCCAAAGATCATGGCTAAAGGTAATCTTTCCAGAGAGTCTGATATCTCGCCATGTTGTGCCACGCCCATATCACGTGATGCGAAGCCATATGAACCAGGGTGGGTAGAGTGTCATTTTGATACCTACTACATGATAGTAGAATAGTTTGTTCCTGTGATATGAAGCAAAATGTATGAAAGCACATTTTCTACTCTCTTCGTGTGGAACACTAGTTTTGCGCTTGTTAGAAACCCATGAAGGGAGGGAGGGAGCAGCCTACAATTTTTCATACAGCTAACAAAAGTTAGCCACTCCTTCAGGCTCTTTGTGGGCTCCTGGGTATAGCTACTGTGGCTATCTATGACTTAGTTTTTTCTTTTATTTAAAAGGTCGAAGACATGGACTTCCTCAGGGTATACCTAATCAGAGAAGATTCATTGATGACCGTGTGAAGCGGATTGACCAGTCGTTGCTGTGGACTCCTGCTGAAGCGGTGCAAAGATACAGGAGATGTGGCGGAAGAATCACAGACCCAGCTGGGTTTGGTATTGACCCACTACTTGGTGATACTTCTAAGTCAGAGATCCGTAGACAAGCTTTTGCTGATAGAATTCCCTCTTTTGATGTCATTTTTTCTTCAGCAGTTAATGGAGATGGCAGACCATTTAGAGAGGGACTCCTTTTCTTATGTGATATAACATACCGACTGTCCTGTTCATGATTATTTTTGATATTAATTCTTATTGTATATTGAATATCGAATGGGAAAGTAGAACTCCCCTATACAGTCGTAGCTGCACCATGAGTGACTGCTATTGTAGCCTGGTACCACTGCAGAGGGACAGTCGTAGCTGCACCATGAGTGACTGCTATTGTAGCCTGGTACCACTGCAGAGGGACAGTCGTAGGTGCACCATGAGTGACTGCTATTGTAGCCTGGTACCACTGCAGAGGGACAGTCGTAGCTGCACCATGAGTGACTGCTATTGTAGCCTGGTACCACTGCAGAGGGACAGTCGTAGGTGCACCATGAGTGACTGCTATTGTAGCCTGGTACCACTGCAGAGGGACAGTCGTAGCTGCACCATGAGTGACTGCTATTGTAGCCTGGTACCACTGCAGAGGGACAGTCGTAGCTGCACCATGAGTGACTGCTATTGTAGCCTGGTACCACTGCAGAGGGACAGTCGTAGGTGCACCATGAGTGACTGCTATTGTAGCCTGGTACCACTGCAGAGGGACAGTCGTAGGTGCACCATGAGTGACTGCTATTGTAGCCTGGTACCACTGCAGAGGGACAGTCGTAGCTGCACCATGAGTGACTGCTATTGTAGCCTGGTACCACTGCAGAGGGAACTTTCAGTAAAACAAGGGTCTAGCCTGCCTGTGCATTCTACAGTCGTAGCTGCACCGTGAGTAAGGATTAATAGGGTCTGAGGATTAATAAGTTGTTTGAATGGCAAGCTCCAAACCATGCTGAAATTTTCCTCTGCAGAGGCACCAGGCTTGCAATAGCTGTGAAATCTTTATTCTAACACAGTGTATCTAATGCAACGGGTCTGTACCTAGCTAGTTTAGTGAACACCCCTCTTAGCTGTGAAATCAGGATGGCAATATAGCGGTTACACACACTAGTGCTGTGTAACTGATGCAGTGCTGTTATACATCATGCTGTGTGACTGATGCAGTGCTGTTATACATCATGCTGTGTGACTGATGCAGTGCTGTTACACATCATGCTGTGTAACTGATGCAGTGCTGTTATACATCATGCTGTTTGACTGTCGATGCAATCCCCTGCAATCACTTTGCAGTGGTCTGAGTAGCATTGTCGCACTGACTAGCAAACCAATTATAATACCATGCCTACAGTTTGTTTTCATTTTCAGACTGAATAATTATTATTTCTGTGAAAATACTACTATTGATTGGTAGTCAATAATCAATGAATGATTAAAAATTTTTCAACAGTCAAACAAATTAATAATTATCACAGTACAATTGTAACATAGTGACGAGGTTGTCTTTACGATCAGACTTGTCAGCTTTACATGCCATAATGCACACCCATCTGATGACGGCTCCTGTGTTGTGAAGAGAGAAAAATCAATTTATTTACCATAACAATATAATGTCAACTATTAACACAACAGTGAATGAAAAGGCTCCAAAATCAGTACAAGGCACATCAACATTGCAAAAGAGACCAACACATACTGAGTTATGAGAGTAGTTACCCTGTGTGTAGACATGTAAGGGTTAAGCAGGAACCCATAAAGAGAAGGGAGCATGCAATTCCGAACACTCTAACGTATACGGCGAAATCCAAACATGGCGGCTGAATTCTAACATTAGTATACCCTTATATGGACAAAGTTTCTATAAGACACAGAGAACCCAACAAATCAGCGAAATGAAGGTAAGGACGATGGTGAAGAGCTTGTAAGACGCCTGAAGAAGTCAAGAAGCTCTTCGTTATATCCAGAAGTGTACACGAAGGCGTGACTGGGCAGTCTGGCACTACGTTGTTGAGCCAACGCGCACGCGATTTACTGCTGTCGATATTGTTAGCCCAGCACTAGTAACACTGCCTAGTCACTGCTGCTTGCTGTTCAGAACGCGTAGACGACGAGCACGACAAGAACAGCCGAATAGGTCCATATTTGGTGTTACTAAAAATATAATTTGGCAGCCCTGTTTGGATTTCGCCGTATACAGAGTTGCATGTATACAGAGTTCTCTTTATGGGCTCCTGGTTAAGTGATCAGGTTGGTTAGTATTATTATTATGTGTGTATCGTCAAAGAGACAGCTATTATTTACTGTCTTACTATTCACAAAGCACCAGAAATATCTTCATAATAATGCTGTCGGGAGTGTCTTGTGTCGAGTGCTATGACTATGCCTTGTAATAGCTTTACCAGTTTACCCAGTAACTGGGTGTAGCCTTCAAGTGAGCCTGAGTGAACTATGAGACTGGGTGAATATGTTCATACTACGGTAGTATAGAACACCTATGTGTTTTACGAACTCTAGTTATCACTCAATAAAAGGTGAATGATACAACTGGGCAAGTTATAATTATAATAATGCACCACATCAATAATCAGTCCATTGTGTGTTGACCATGCCCACATTGGTAACACCCTGCTCACAAATGCACATACCTGAGCAAACAATCCAGTTCTTTTACTCCTGGTCTGAGACACTTTGATGATACTCCTACTCTCCAGAGGTGTTAACAGAAATCAATCCCTAGTAAATGAGACAGTAGTTGAGAAAAAGAGAGATAGAATAGAACACTGTGACTAACATCGTATATTGCATATAATTCTTTTGAAGGCAGATGCCATATGTTGGTGCTATGCTTAAACCTTCTCGAAAAAGTAATTGCTTCACTAAAATTGTCACCATTAGCCAGTGGACTTTTCAATGAGTTTTTCCTCTAGCACATAGGCTGGTTACACAAGGCTGACAATTCCCACGAAAATCTTGTGTGACTAAGCATGTGACAGTTACACCATTGACTCATGAATTTACTTTTAGCTTCAGTCACATCACGATAGCAAGAGGAGTGAGGAACGGACAAAAAAGAGACCACACTATGCCAGGAATATTCAGCCCTACTGTACATGACCACAGTCGGTGAATTTTGCTTCAAGCTAGACTGTTGTACTGATATGGATGAGACAGAGTACCGGATACCACGATTGCCTACTACTGGACACACATACAAACACACACAATCACACATACAAAGCAAAGAGCAAAGTTTTGCTACTCTACCGGGTCACGCGTACATAGCAAGGTATAAAGCCTAGGAACCTGTGCACTAAAAAGGCACTGTGTTCAGTGCACTAGAGCCGAGCAACTGAACTCGCAGGAGGACCAGCTGTGTCTTCCACTACAGGTGTGTGGCACTATTGTACAACGCTGTTGGCGGTTGGACGGTGAGACACAGGACTTTGCTCCCCAGTATAAGACCATGCATGTACCCGCTTTACAGATGGGTGCGCTGGAAGAACGTGATGGACTCACATTTTCTCCTGCCCTAGTTGGATTCGAACCAGTGACCCTTTACTTGTAGCAGAACCACCAGACTGACCAGAGCACCCCACATAAAAAGTAGCAACAAAAATAACATACTAAAGAACACATCCACTATTACATGTAGACAGACTGGTACTCTCAGTCGGATTCCTTGATTCCTCGCTGCTTCGACTAGCAGTACTCGCCCGCGGCCGCGTACTGCTATAGTCGCCATTTTAATTGTAGAATGTAGGTGTGGCGAAGTAGGCGTGTTCGTTCGCTTCGGACTGAGTCCTGGTTTGTTACGTTACGGCGAGTTCGTCGATTATGACCAATTCTGACTTGCAGAAATTGAAAATTGAAATTTGGTTTTTGACACTTTGAATTGCATTGTTGAAAAATAGAAAATACTGATTTTATAATATTTTTAATCTTGTTTAATATTGAATATTGACTGATCCAAATGTACACTGACCGTTTTGCTTTTGTATATTTTTCCACTTGAATTATTTTCCTATCTCTGCATTGTGAAGGAAAAAAATTATCTTACTAAAAAAAAAAAAATTGAGTCTGAAAAGTTGGTTGGATTTCTTGAAGCGCCTTGAGCTTTCCAGAAAACGAGTCACAAAGGCCAAAAATTAGCCCAAAAATCAGCTTTTTCAATCGGACACGGAGTGCTTCACGAGGTTTGTACGCGTTGCTATTGATATCGTACCGTCGTTTCCAATCCCGGTTACGTAGTCTCATAAATCTATGCTCACACCGTTTCGATCTGACCACACCTACTTACGTCACGTGCGCGAGCCGCCTTTGGCGGCTTATTGGGGCGAGCCTGAGCGAGCCCCACATTGATGGTGATGTGCGTCCCACGTCGCGGGGAATGTTTGTATCTGGCCGCGTGGTGCGTTTGTCCTCCCTATGTTCCCGAGAAGTCACGTGCGCGTACACATTGACCGCGCCCCATGATGTAATCCTCACGTGGCGCGATTCAAAACAAGACAGCGCATTGGAGACGCCTGGATCGACTTCTACAAGGTAAGAGTAGTACTGCCAGGAAGCGACAACGAGCAGCAGAGTCACCTGATCACAGAGCTCTACGACTGCAGCGACAACGGGAATACAAGAGCAGAGGGCTTACTGTTGTGCATATGTAGAAAAATGGATTGTTCTTGAACTGTGCAGGACATAAATCAGCTCAGGCTCGCCCCCAGTATTTTATAAATGTACTAGTATATATACTCTAGTTACGTGCGCGCGTACATAATCACTATAAAGGTTTGTTTGTAGCAATGACCATACAGCAGGTTCCGGTGGCTAAGAGGTTTAGTGCTGTGGTTTGTGGTGCAGACTTTCGCGGTTCGATTCCGCGATATACTTTTATTTTATTTTTTTTTCTACAAAACTTTAAGTTTTTTTTAGCTAATTGTAATACTCTCGACGATCCTTAGTAAGAGCCAGAGGCCCTGTTTAGAACGACCCTCCCGACGATCCTTAGGCTTACCGAAGGCCCGGGTTAGGACGAGCCTTCCGACTTTGCGCAGTTAGGGAAAGGTTTTTTTACGGTTCAGGGTTTAGGTTTTTTTACGGTTCAGGGTTTAGGTTTTTTTTACGGTTCAGGGTTTAGGGTTTAGTTAGTTGTCGTCCATAGAGTAGTTATCACGTGATTGCTATGGCAACGGATCGAGACGGGGTGAACAGAGTGCTTCCCCTCACACCAGGCCGCGAACCACTCGGGTCCGGCCTGTTCCCCACACGACTTTCACTCGACTAGCTGGTGTGGTTCACCATTGTCCTCTCGTTGCTGCTGTAGTCTCTTGAGTGGTAGTTCTTGTAGAGCATATTGGTTCACAGGCAGTCATGATATGCCCGGCACGAACTGGCCCGGCCACCCCGGCTCCATGCAGGCTTAGCCGGTGTCACAGCGGATCTGTTCCCCCGCGGATTCGGTCCCCCGGACCAAAACCGCTAGCATATTTGGACCGGGGGACCAAATCCGCAGCTCTATAATACCGCGGATACGATCCCTCTACCGCGGATACGGTCCCGTGCATTGTTCAGTAGTACCACACGAGTCTGCCACTCGATTGAGTTGCTCAGGTCTCTGCTTACACCTAACGTAGTGTTCTTACACACTGGCTGCATACACATCATCAAGACACTACGATAAGACAAGTTACCAAACTATTGTGACGAGTGCATGGCTATCACCTAAGAGTAGTAGTCCACCAGAAAGAGAGAAGAAGAACTGATTCTAATGTTGTCAGTGCCTATGACATTAAACTTAAGTATAATTTGCTTGCATGCATCACATGTCTTTGCATGTATAATGTCTTTCTATAATGGTTCTTCGGAATGCAAAATGCACTTACATGTATTATTGCACTTTTGAAGAGACGTTGATGATGTTTGAATTTTATCTTTTTAATCAACAATCACAAAATTAATACAGAAAGTACAAATTAAACGAAAAGTGCATGTATGTGCGTGTATGCATGAAAAGAAATCAGAGTCACGACTGTCACGCTACTTTTTCTTCTTCATCTTCTCATCTCTCTTCATCTTCTCATCTCCATCTCCTCCTCTCTCTTCTTTTTCTCCTTCCTGGTCTGTTTTCCTCTCTTCACCCTCTTCACCCTCTTGACTCTTCTCTCTTCCTTTTCCTCGAGTTTTTTTATTCAGTTTTCTCATTCTCATACGCTTCCCTCTTTCTAATCAATATTTCTTTGTCGTCTCGTCTCCTCTTCCTTATCTTGCTCTCCTCGAGCTCCGTTCTGCTTTTCTACTGTCTGCTCTATCTCTTGCTCTCCACCTCCGCTCTTCTCCTTGACCATCCAGTAAACATGAAGAAAGTCTCAAATCTGCATGAGTCAGCGCACGGGTATGTGTTCCATAGAACTCTAGTTGCTGAGTGTATTCATGATACACCACAGGTAGGCATGGTATAACTGACTTGTATCATGGAACCACAACACCCACTGATGTCTGTAGGTTTCTATAGGATAAATAAGGGCGGCTTGCGCACTCTTCGTGTTTACTGGTGAGGTTGACTCACAACTCTCACCCCTTCCTATTTTTCTCTCTGGAAGGTAGATCATTTCTATGATCTTCTTTGCCCAGTGGGAGTCATGTGACTTCCCGTGGAATATCCAGATATACCACAGGAAATCACATGATTTCCCGTGGAATATCCAGTTATTCCACAGGAAATCATGTGACTTTCCATGGTATATCTGAAATACACCACTGGCGGTTCCTTTGAAAATAAGGCTTCCTATGGTACAACTGTAGATAACCAGATAACCTTAAACCAAAAGGAACGACCCAAGTTTGCGCACCATGCCAAGGGAGAGAAGCTGAGAGATGGAAGTGTACAGGAGGAGGAAGAAAGGTGACGGTACATACAGGACGGCATAAGCACAAGTCTAAACTGTACAGCAGCAAACACAGGGAGAGATTGCACAACAATAGACAATAACCAAATAACCACCAATAACCGGTCAGAAGGGTACGGTAAGGAAGATAGGTACCCCCATACAGAGCCACATATGACCATCAAACACATTTTTCACTCCACTCACTTCATATTAAGCTCACTATAATTATAATAATTATACTCTAGTGTCTTGACTTC
This sequence comes from Haliclona indistincta, assembly GCA_964017065.1. NCBI lineage: Eukaryota > Metazoa > Porifera > Demospongiae > Haplosclerida > Chalinidae > Haliclona > Haliclona indistincta. Next base: position 14,600,986 of record OZ024786.1, on the reverse strand, counting down.
AGCCTTATCCACATGCGATTTGGGACTGTAGATTAGTGTCTACTATAAGCAGGTGTCCGCTTTTTGACTGTCCGGACTCCGGATAAACAGGTTCCACTGATCGTCAAACATCACAGGAAAATAATAATCCTCGTGATGTAATCACATGGCACTTTAGTGCGTTTTATACCACGGGCGGCTCCTTTGATACACCCACACAACCATAGTTTGTGGACTGATATAATTTGTCTATACGTTGCGTCGACATTTAAAGTATCGGTGGAAACATTACTGATAGCTCGCTTGCTACCAACGACACTTTGATTGTTGTTGTATATGTTTTATTATTATTCACTATACAGTAAATAATTATTAAGCTTTTCAGTATACATAGTCATAATTATACATTGAGCCAGAACTGAGAGTGATACAACGAATATAAAAGAATAAAGTATACTGAAGGACATCTATAATTTATACTGAGTTAAACTTGAGCTAGAAGCCAAGATGAAAACAGTACATGGTATAATTATAAAAGAGTATAACAGTGATGATAAGACAAATATTTTGCTAAAAGGATAATAAAAGTGAAAAGTGCATGCAGGGCTGTGATCTTTAATAGCCAAATCAGTTGACCTAGGGCTCTTGCTTAGTTGACCAGTAGCTAAAATGATGCTAGTATAGCTATACAATTTGAGTTCAATTCACGACTACAGACTTAAGTGTCAATTTATTATTATGAACACAAAAAGCAAACCTTGCCAGTACGATAGTGATAACTGTTATTTTCCATGCATATATTTTACTTTAGTAACAGGATTCACTGCCATCTAGTACGAAAAACCGGCATTGACTGGAAACCACCTAACACCAAATTTCCAGCTGATGACAATTTATAGGTTGCTGTCTCACGTGAAGTTGTGATGTCTCCTAATGATTGACATGTGATTTGAAGTTCAGAAACCGATAAGCCTACTTGAATAGTAACCTGCCACGATATTGGTTCCTGAACTGGTATCACATGCTGCACAACCGACTCACTCAATGCATAGCCACCAATCTGCCTAGAGGTCCCTGCTGAAGAAATTGCTTCGACTTCCAGTTTGCACTTTTCATGAGAAATCAAAGGGAGCTTGTCTACCATTAGTGTAACTGTGATAGTTATCTTGCCCGATATTGCAGTAATGCTTGATCCTGATTTTGGTGAAAATTGGAGTGATGGTTGTCCTAAAGCAAACACATTCTCGAGTGGCAAAGGCTTTGATGCAAGAACAAGCTCCTTCTGGTCAAGAGTATCCTCATCTCCATGAGTGTCTTTTAGTCGTTCCATCAGCTTAACACCATGAGCTGCCATCGCTACATAGTTCATATCACTCGTGCACTTGTGGGTGTGGTCAGCAAATCTAGTGAAGCTGTCTATTTGAGCCAGACTGACCTCCATCATCTCCTTCTGTGACCAGATCTCCTTCACTCCTTGTGACACACTCTGGAGAGCCTCATTCCTCTGTGCCTCTACCGATGCTACGATACCATTAAATACATTGTTCACTTTAGTCTTCATACGCTCACTATACTCTAGTACCTTGCCTTCAGCCTCACTAGCCTTCTCTAAATACTTACTAAATTCTTGTTTTTTTCCCTCTACCAAGCCAGCCAACTCCTCCATCTTGGTTTCCAGAACAGGACGTGCCTCCTTTGCTGAGCTGTGCTGGTGATTTTGGTGTGCTTCTACGATACACTCTGGACAGACAAGCTCCGAACATTCATTACACCAGTACTTCAACTTCTGACTAGCATGCCTTATGCACTTCACTGATGCTCGTCTAACACTTTCTGCTACTGGAGCACTTTCTTCTTCGTCGCACTTCCTAAACTTCTTAATATGATGCACAACATGCTCTTGGAAAGCTGTAAGCTCTTCGTGCAGAGTCAAACAGGGCTGACAAATGACGCCATCGCAGTCCTCACACCAAGCAACCACTGGTCCGGCCTGTTTCCTACACGATTTACACTCGACTAGCTGGTGTGGTCCACCATTGTCCTCTCGTTGCTGCTGTAGTCTCTTGAGTGGTAGTTCTTGTAGAGCATATTGGTTCACAGGCAGTAGCCCCGCCCCCTCGCTTAGCTCGTGTTTAGCGCGGCACACGGGACACTTCAGTGAGTGGTTCTCCTCGTTCAGTTCGCGCTGTATACACTCTCGACAGAACGTGTGTAGACAGGGCAGAGTCCGCGGGTCCTGGAACAACTCCAGACAGATAACACACTTCAAGTCGTCATGAAGTTCCGCCATTAGCATAAGTAAAGTACGTTACGGTAACGTAACCACACCTTAAGGCGTGGTCTGGTTATCAAAAGTTAAGTGCGTACAAAATGAGTGATTTGACACAACAGTATTGCTCAGTGGCGTATCTGAACCCGGGCCTACACGGGCCTGGGCCCTGGCATCAAAAGCGATCGTTAATTATATTCATAAATAAATAATTATATTCATTTACACGCATGCATATGGTTATTCCAATTGGCACGTTGTCATAGCTATTAGCTAATATAATAAGAGACCACAGCTACAACTGATCTGCTGCAACCACTAAAAACATCATGAGTAGCGTATTTGCCCAGGAATAGACATGTAGAGCCAGAACCAGTTGTTAATAAAAGTGGGCGTGTCCACAATGAATATTAATAAAGTGGGTGTGGCTTCAATGAATATTAATCAGGCCCTGGGGTCACTAGAGTGCCAGTTACGCCACTGGTATTGCTACTCTCTCTGAAATAGTACAAACACTGCTAATCCTCCCAGCAGCAGATACTGCAGGATAGAGAAAAGAAAAATAGTAAAAAAAAACAAACTACAATTGGAACACAAACCTACATTGAGCATAATAGGATAGTCGTTCATCACGTTCCAATTCATCGTCATATTGTATATGTAACCTCTGTTGTAATGGTTGCAGCTCCTGATACCTTGGATATGATTGTTAATGTTTTCTCATTAAACACATCTGGTGAAACTGTGACACTAATGTTCCAAGAAGACTGATCTGCTCTACCAATCCAAATTTTATTGTTGACGAACGATGATGATTCTGACAGTCTGACTTGTCCATACGTTGCGTTGACAGTAAGTTTATAATCTTCTATCAGTATCGATGGAAACAATACTGGTAACTCGCCTGCCACTAACGACACTTTGATTGTTGCTGTACATAAATTTACGCTTGCGAACAAGGTATTATTACTATTACCTCTTGGTATTTTAGAATCAGGAGCTGGTGTAAACTTGAGCGAAGGTTGACCAACTGTATGCAGACGAGGCAACTGAGAATTTTCTCTCACAAACCTTGACCCAATGTGTACTGTTCGCTTTAGACTATTCTCGTCTCCATGAGTATTCATCAATCTTTCCATCAGTTTGATAGCCTGGGTTGCCATGGCTGCGTAATTTAAATCAGTCGTACACTTATGGGTGTTCTCAGCAAATCTAGTGAGGCTGTCTAGTTGAGCCAGACTGACCTCCATCATCTCCTTCTGTGACCAGATCTCCTTCACTCCTTGTGACACATTCTGGAGAGCTTCATTCCTCTGTGCCTCTACTGATGCTGCGATACCATCGAACATTGTGTTGACTTTAGTCTTTACTAGCTCAATATGCTCTAGTTCTTCACGCTCAGCTTTGACAGCCTTCTCTAAATGTTCACTAAACTCTCGTCTCTTTTTCACAACTAAACTAGCCAACTTCTGCATCTTGGTCTTCAAGCCATGGCACGCCTCTTCAATCAAGCAATACTTATGCTGCACATGTGATCCTAGCAGTAGACACTCTGAACAAACAAGCTCAGAACAACCAGTGCAAAAGTACTTTAACCTCTCATTTTTGTGCCTTAGGCACTTAGAAAACACTGACTCACTGTCAATTTCTTTAGCGGTTGAATCACTTGAAATTTGTTTTATACAATGTTCTCGTAGACAAGAAATCTTCTTGACTGTGCTGACTCAGACAGGATTGACAGATGACGCCATCACAGTCCTCACACCAAGCAACCACTGGTCCGACACGACTTACACTCGACTAGCTGGTGTGGTCCACCATTGTCCTCTCGTTGCTGCTGTAGTCTCTTGAGCGGTAGTTCTTGCAGAGCATATTGGTTCACAGGTAGCAGCCCCACCCCCTCGCTTAGCTCGTGTTTAGCCCGGCACACGGGACACTTCAGTGAGTGGTTCTCCTCGTTCAGTGAGCGCTGTATACACTCTCGACAGAACGTGTGTAGACAGGGCAGACTCCGCGGGTCCTGGAACAATTCCAGACAGATACCACACTTCAAGTCGTCATGAAGTTCAGCCAATTACCCAGGGGGTACGACAAGCTAATTTATTCTGACGTAATGCTGACGTTACTGCTCGTAGGTAAATCAAAATACATTGCGACTTTCCTGGTCAGCTTCGTCTTTAGAGGACAATTTCAACGGTAAGTGTGTTGCGGAATGGATACTACTACCCAAGAGCTTTCGTTTAAGCTACCTTACCTCTTTTAGTTTTTGTAGTATAGAGAGATGAAGATGGAGAATTGGTTGGCAAAACTATTCACCCAAGAAAGCACCAACGTGATCAAAACAGCATCGCTATCATTCTTGAGCATCATTCAGCTAATAATGTAAAGAAATTGCGACTGTGGCGCACAAACACTGGCTGCAATACCATAGGTGCCAACTTTTCAGGAGCTACTTCAGGGACAATCAATTCACTTAATAATATTATTAATATTATTATTATTCATTATAATCACGTGAATGTTATTACGTAATAATCATAATTAATACTATTCCTTTGAAGTCTCTTGTCCAACTTTCCACAAAGTGGCACAGTCTCTTAGATTTCTTCTTTGGAGTAGAGTTTGCAGCTTCTGCCTGCTGATGAGCCATGATTACTACCAGTTTACTTGCAATTCATGAACACGCTGTCACGCGTTGTGATAAACATTGCATTAATTTTTTTTAAATAAAAACAATTACATATTCTTAATAATAGTTATTAGTAGATGTATTAATAGTTATTAGTAGATGTATTCTAATTATAGCTCATGAAAGTCGTCTCGAGCAGATTTGTGTTGGACAGCCATGACCCATCCGGCTTTCCGGGACAAAGGTAGCAATCTGTATCTTCCGTGCGGGACACGGGACAGGGTCTGTAAATCCGGGACTGTCCCGGACGTTTCGGGACGGGCGAATTTTTTTTTTGGACGCGGTTTCGACTTAGTGTGATAACCACACCTACTCTTGGGCTATCTACTAAACCCTAAACCCTAAAAAAAACCTTCTCCTAACAGCGCAAAGTCGGGAGGGTCGTCCTAACCCGGGCCTTCGGCCCTTGCTAAGCCTAAGGATCGTATAGGGTCGTCCTAAACCGGGCCTTCGGCCCTTGCTAAAGGATCGTCGGGAGGGTCGTCCTAAACCGGGCCTTCGGCCCTTGCTAAGCCTAAGGATCGTCGGGAGGCTCTTCCTAAACAGGGCCTTTGGCCCTAGCTAAGGATTATCTAGCAATTTTAAAAACTTAAGTTTTCTGGTAAAAAAAAAAAACATGCCCGCAGCGAGAATCGAACCCGAAACGCGTGCATTGCAAACAACCACACTAACCGCTAAGCCACCGGAACTTGCTGGCCGGTTTGTGCTACAAACAAGCCTTTATAGTGATTCTGCACGCGCGGGCATGTTCTGTATCATGAATATTAATTAGTTCGAAACCGCGTCCAAAAAAAAAATTCGCTCGGGACGGTTGGCAGCTATGCAATACGCACAAATGCTGTCCAATCACTGTAACAGTAGAAACTTGTTTCAGCTATATTTTCAGTAGATTGTTCTGGAATATTACTTGCCTTGATCTGGAGTGTAAACAATGCACACCTGAGCTCGATATCATGTACTATAGCGCGATGGCAAACTGTTTAAACTATCCTGCATACATTCCATTCGTTAGTGGGCGTGTCGTATGTCAGCAATACGTCATATTAAATTAGCTTGTCGTACCCCCCTGGCCATTACAGCGGTTTACAAAGATCTTGCATAGAAATGTCAAGAACGGAAGTATGACGTTAACCAATCAAACGCCCGACAATTGCCTGCACGTGACCAGAAGCGAATTTGATTGGTCAAAGTCATACTTCCGGTCCTGACATTTATTTCTATGCAAGATCTTCGTAATTAAATCGCTGTACCTTTGCCATAGATAGTACACATAACGGGATTGGTGACTACAAATCACGTAATACAATTCTGCGCGGCGCATCCGCGTTACAATATTTGGCCGCATGGTTGCAGCTGACAACGGCGAGGAATGGCTAGTCAGCTGTAAAAACAAGACTACATACAAGTGCTTGTAGAAGGTAAGCTGCGTTACACAGTGTAAATTTACAGATTGAGAAGTGGTCTAACTAAAGATAGTTGTTTTACCTAACCAAACTGTTATTATGATGCACAAACTCGGGTTTGATAAACCTGTATTGTGCGTCTCTTCAGTGCAGAATTTTCTGTACCTGTATACACGCACAAACATAAGCTTTCTACAAATCCATTGAAAAAAATGACAGAGAAGGATTTGTTGTATGCCTTTAGCCACTTTTCTTCCTTGTGCTTGAATTTTTTGTTAAAATAAAGTAATCGATATAGGAGAAAATGATTAATTTAGTTGCAGATTTCCTGTACCTATATTGGAGAAGCAAATAATTGTAGTCAATATATTTTTGAACCAAATATTAGTGATAGGTCTATATTATGCCATTAGATGTCTTACGCAACTCTGAAATAAAGATCAGAGGGTTCACATGAAGATATAATAATTATTGTTGCTATTTTTAGACAATGGAAAGAAGGCAGTTGAAAAGTACCAAAACTCAAAGTCACTTGTTTCAATACTAACAGCCAACCCTCACTCACAGCAGCCAACAGCTCTCACTCACCATACACAGCAGTAAACCAGAACCAACTTTGTATAATTCAAGCTATTTTACGACTACACCTTAGTCAACTAGTTGACCATGTTGTACTGAGTCAGCTAGCTCGATCATCAGTGGTACAGTACAGCATGCAGACTAGACCAGTTGCTGATGATTCTTTCAAATTTACTTTCAACTTTAACTATGCATAGAGTTGTATGTACTGTGTTGTGTAATAGCAAGAGTGATACTCAGTAGCAGTAGCAGTATCTTAGACTTCTCGCCGCTGATGACAGACAGCTTCAACAACAGACAGTAGAACTAAAGAGATACAATTACAGCAGTATCTTATCTTAGTATCATGTACCTTGCCGCTGAGTTTGTGTCTCTTACACGAACAGGAACTGCATTTGTACTCACCGCGTACCGTACCGCCATAGCTAGCTATTCTATGCAGGCGCAAACGCGGCGCTGTAACGCGGATGTGCCGTAAAAACAGTGATAATTTACGGGAGTCACCAATCCCGTTATGTGTACTATCTATGCCTTTGCGTGACCACACCTTTAAGGCGTGGTCTGGTTATCGAAAGTTAGGTACATACAAAATGAGTGATTTGACACAACAGTATTGCTATTCTCTCTGAAATAGTACATACACTGCTAATCCACCGAGCAGCACATACTGCAGGACGGAGAAAATAAAAAATAATAGTAAAAACAAAACAATTGCAACACAAACGTACTAATAAAATTATACCTTGAGCATAGCTATAGTCATCACGTTCCAATTCATCATATTGTATATGTAACCTTTGTTGTAATTGTTACAGCCCCTGATACCTTGCATATGATTGTTAATGTTTTCTCACTATATATACTTGATGAAACTGTGACATTAATATTCCAAGAAGACTGATCTGCTTGACTAATCCGAATGTTGTTACTATCGCCGTAATATGAATATGTCAGTGTGTCTTGACCATATGTTGCGTTGACAGTAAGACTACAATCTTCTATAAGTATCGGTGGAAACAATACTGGTAGCTCGCCTGCTACTAACGACACTTTGATTGTTGCCTTACATTTACCTACGCCTAAGGTCATACCTTCACGCACTCGTTGTATTTTAGAATCAGGAGAAGGAGTAAACTTGAGCGAAGGTTGACCAACTGAAAACAGACGAGGTAACTGAGAATTGTCTCGAACAAAGCATGACCCAATGTGTATTGTCTGCTTTAGACTAGTCTCGTCTCCATGAGTATTCTTTAGTCGTTTCATCAGTTTGATAGCCTGGGTTGCCATGGCTGCATATTTTGAAGCAGTCATACACTTATGGGTGTTTTCAGCAAATCTAGTGAAGCTGTCTAGTTGAGCCAGACTGACCTCCATTATCTCCTTCTGTGACCAGATCTCCTTCACAGCTTGTGGCACACTCTGGAGAGCTTCATTCCTCTGTGCCTCTACTGATGCTGCGATACCATCAAACATTGTGTTCACTTTAGTCTTTGCTAGCTCAATATGCTCTAGCTCTTCATGCTCAGCCTTAACAGCCTTTCCCAAATACTCACTAAACTCATGCTTCTTTTCCACAACTACATCAGCCAAATCCTGCATCTTAGTCTTCAAGTCATCGTATGCCTCTTCAATCAAGCAATACTTGTGTTGTACATGTGGTCCTAACAGCAGACAATCTGAACAAACCAGTTCAGAACAACCAGTGCACACAAACTTTAATCTCTCGTTGCCATGCCTTAAGCACTTGGAAAACATTGAATCACTATCGTTTTGTTTAGCAGACGAATTACTCGAAATTTGCTCTATATGATGCCTTCGCAAACCAGCAATCTTCTTGTGTAAGGCCACACATTGTTGGCAGATCATTGCATCGCATTCCTCACACCAGGCAACCACTGGTCCGGCCTGTTCCCCACACGACTTACACTCAACTAGCTGGTGTGGTCCACCATTGTCCTCTCGTTGCTGCTGTAGTCTCTTGAGTGGTAGTTCTCGTTGAGCATACGGGTTCACAGGCAGTAGCTCCGCCCCCTCGCTTAGCTCGTGTTTAGCGCGGCACACGGGACACTTCAGTGAGTGGTTCTCCTCGTTCAGTGAGCGCTGTATACACTCTCGACAGAACGTGTGTAGACAGGGCAGATTCCGCGGGTCCTGGAACAATTCCAGACAGATACCGCACTTGAAGTCGTCATGAAGTTCCGCCATTACTTCAGATCAGCCGTAACGTAACCACACCTTTAAGGCGTGGTCTGGTTAAGTGTTAACAAAAATTAATGAGTGATTTTGACTAATGTACACAACAGTATTGCTACTCTCTCTGAAATAGTACAAACACTGCTAATCCTCCGTGCAGCACATACTGCAGGATGGAGAAAAGAAAAATAGTAAAAAACAAAGATAATAGTAAAAAACAACAACAAAAAAAACAATAATAGCAACACGTACCATTGCCAGAAATAATTGGACACGGAGATCAATTTTTCCGTATAACATTTCCGTATACTATATGCAACTAACGTATTACGGGCATTGAGAGCGACCTGAAAACGCAGCGCCCAAGATCATCTAACGTCTAGAAAGCTTAGTTCGACCTGGATACGTGCTCTAGAGACGCGTGGCTAACCAACTGTACGCATAGCGAAGCGCCTGCATAAGCGCTAGTTTTTCCCTGAGGAGTTCGCCGCTTACTAATCGCTGTAATACATTAGATTTAGAATTTTGAAGAATTTCAATATTTCTTTCATATTTTTCTGGTTGCCAAGCAAATTTCTGGCTTAGTTCGATCCGGATTCAAGATAAGTGCTATAAATGTGACCGTCTCTGGGAAAACCGACCAAATCGCGCAAATTATAAAAATCGAGTTATTGGCACCATTAGATTCCACTATCCTTGGCGAGTACAGCAGTTCTTGAAGCGTCTAGATCGCGCATTCCGTCGCTAAGATATAATGCCAAACGCGAGCGCTATTGGTAAAGTATTGTATTGTGAAAATTTAATTTTTAGTTCGAAAATTAACTTCCGTATATTCGCTCTAATATTCCGTATACGTAAATTTGAATACAACGTGACCACGCCCACCAACGAAAAGAAACGTCTGAAACAATGGCTAGCGTTGGATTTGTCGTTGTATCTCTTTCCATCCTGCTTCATAGAAGTCTAGAGATGACTAAACAAGGTACAGTGTCACGAACAAAGCCTGCTCTTGCTTAGCAAGCGCTCGTGCTGTCAGCCTAGCGTTGCCATGGTGAGCGCGTGACAACAAAATTATTGCATTGGTATACGGGCGAACAGAAACTTGGTAGTGCTAAACAAACGCTTCGTACAGAACAACTAGAGCGTTCTGGGACACGGGACTACCTCGAGAACATGCAGGAATGATGGAACTATCCTCCAGACCACATAACTCGATTTCCCACAAAATTCAGTCGAGCGTACTAAAACGCTAATATCTTAGTTCGATGATTTGCGCGATTTGGTCGGTTTTCCTAGACGCGGTCACAAATAGCTTCGCCTGGTGCTTGTTTTGGATATGGTAGACGTGTGCATATTTTTCCCACAATAAGAATTTTTGGTCTACTTGGTACTGATAATTCAAAATTAATTTACTTACGGTAGTCCGTTTATTCGCATGTGGGCGGGTCCTTGTTTATGGCGCGCCGGTTTGGTGGGTAAGCTAGCTTCCATGGATGCTGCTATATCTTTGTGTTCAGAGCCCGTGACTGAGTTTCAACAAAGAAAGAGACAGTGGATCAACGTGGCGTATAGTCAAACATGGTGCAGGAACAAAAGTAGACGCAAGGTAAGTAGAAAGGTGAGTTTAGCTTCTGTTTCTGCCCTGTATCAGCTGACTGCCTCTAAATTGGCGGTTCTAGCTATGCGACTGCCGTTCTAAGATCGGCTGTCTTTCGCTAGTTGACTGTTCCGATGGCTACGTCGTCTCTTCACGAGTCTTCTTCCTCGGCTCGCCGTCCCGGAAGACCTACTTCGAGCATTGCCGTGTCAAGCGACAAGGTGTCTATCAAGTCTCCTCCGACAGACACTGACGTTCTGTGTTTAGTCGAGATACCACACTCTATGTTGCTTAACTGGTACTGGCTTGACGCACCAGACTACATTGAGCTTTTGAACAACAGCATTCCAGACAGAATCGTTGTCGTCAAGAAAGACAGCCAGCGTTTAGCTAGTAGGTTAGCGTGTGTTTCTGCCCATGTACGAGCTAGACTCCGCAAGTTAACTGGAAGAGCAAGGATGTCTTATCAGAGCAGCTCTACTAGTGTTGAGGTAAGATTGTTTACATGGGATTGATACCACTACATGTACTTGTTTAATTACACAGGTAAAACAAGGAGAGGCCTTAACTTCTGGTCAACTGCTAGATACAGTTCAATCTCTTCAGGCTACTGTTGAAAGCCAAGGAAACAGCGAGCATGATGTTCCACAACGAAGAGCTCTAGCTAATGTGGGTCGCAAAATAGATGACGTAGGGGAGCGACAAAGAAAACGGAAACTAGACCAACTGAAAACGACCACGCAGCGGGTACTTTGGTTTGTGGAGACATTCGGTCTTGATGCACAGAACCTGCAACTACGATCACAGGAGACTGGTGAAGTGATTGATTTGGATCTTGCGTCAACAACAAGAAATCCGAAGTCCAACACTAGCTCTTCTCCACCTGCTAGCACCGCAAACTCTGCTTCCACTACTGTGAGCTCTTCTCCACCTGCTAGCACCACAAACTCTGCTTCCACTACTGTGAGCTCTTCTCCACCTGCTAGCACCACAAACTCTGCTTCCACTACTGTAAGCTCTTCTCCACCTGCTAGCACCACAAACTCTGCTTCCACTACTGTAAGCTCTTCTCCACCTGCTAGCACCACAAACTCTGCTTCCACTACTGTGAGCTCTTCTCCACCTGCTAGCACCACAAACTCTGCTTCCACTACTGTAAGCTCTTCTCCACCTGCTAGCACCACAAACTCTGCTTCCACTACTGCGAGCTCTTCTCCATCTGCTAGCACCACAAACTCTGCTTCCACTCTACTACAGACTAGCTTTACTGCTAACACACCTACCCTCCAGTCACTTTATCTTTTAGAAAGATTCGGTGTAAGTGACGAATTCTATCATGAACTATGTATGGCCTTCCCTGAACTTCCTCGCTCTTATCGTGTGAAGAGAGTACGACGCGACATGTCTTCTCTAATTGAGATAGAGACACTTTCTTCTCAGTATCATGGTGCATCCAGACCATTCAAGTCTACTTTGGCAGCTGCACTGGCTATCGAGGTATGGTACAATGGTATTATCTTAGACTACTGTCATAATTATAGCACATAAGAAATTAACTTATGTATCGTTATCTGTTTGAATTTGTTCCATTTTATGTAGCTTAAGGATTCAGAACCTGACCAGCCGATTCTCGTCAAACTGAGTGGAGATGGGGCTAAGTTTTCTCGCTCTTCGAGTTTTGTTCTATTTTCTTTTTCTTTTCCTGGTCTTTCATCTAATGTTCTCTCAGCCACCGGTAGGTCTGTCTTAATGCGTTGTTATAAATAATTATTATAACTGTATTCTTTTAGGCAACCATACCTTTGCTGTGGTTCGAGGATCAGAGAACTTTGAGTTCTTTTCAAAGAGTCTCTCTGGAGTTCTGGATGAGGTCAATTCGTTGATTCTTTGTAAGGAGATAATGGTTGAGGGAAAGAGAATACACCTGCGTTTCGTTCTTGGTTCTGACTACAAGGTAAAAAAAGTAAAAATTACTAAAATAACTAAAATTATGCCCGTTCAGTTCCTACTTCTGATTATGGGAATGAACGATGCTACCAGTTTGTACTCTTGCTTGTGGTGTCATGTCCATTGTGACGACAGGTATATATACATTGTCATTTTGTGTCTAACTAGGTATATTTTGTGTATAAAGGTGGGACACTTCAATAGAAGAGACAGAATGTTGCCGGACATTATCTTCGCTCACAGATTGTGGTAAACTGTCATCATCTAAATCTGCTCACCTACGACTAGGGAGTAAACATCCACCTCTACTGTCAATCGAGCCTGAAGATATTGTTGTAGACATACTGCACTTGATGCTTCGTGTGACAGACATCCTCTTGCGCAATCTCATCATATTCATGGCTGAGAAAGATAGAGCAGAAAGGCGCAAGAAGACAGACAATCGAGACAAGCTGGTTTCTACAATACGGTCCTTGGGTAAGAAATTTGATAATAATTTTGTGTAAAACATTGTGTAACCCTAATAATGTACAATGTATTATAGGAGTGTCTTTTCATGTGTGGGAAGCCAAGGATAGTAATGGTAGACCTACACCTGGACGCTTAGAGTGGACAAGCTTGACTGGATCAGACAAGCTGAAAGTGTTGCGAAACTTGCCATCTCATTTCCCCACTATCCTTCCACCATCACTTGTGACTCCTGTTTCTCAGTTATGGCTGGTAAGAAATTAACAACTTTTTTACAATGTTTTACAATTAATTACAGGACTTTGATAAACTATACACTTTTCTCTGCCGGTCATCAGTCTCTATTGAAGAGTCGCATAGTTATCATCAGCAGGTAATAGTAATGTTAATAATAGTTATAAAATTATTTTGTTGATATAGGCCAAAGCTTGGTTGGAGCTGTTTCTGTCATTAGAGACAGACATTCAAGGGCATCAGAAGACTAATGTAACACCTTACATGCACATCATGGTCTACCATGTCCCTGCGATGTTGAGAAGGTTCGGTAATCTTCGCCAGTTCAGTGGTCAAGGTACGTATTACTGGGTTAAATATTGAATTGTTTACTTCATTGTTTTTAGGTGTCGAAAAGAACAATGACACAGCCAAGAGAAATTATTATTCGAGCAACAGGTGGGATGCAGCAAAGGAGATACTTTTGAGCGAAGCCAGGATAGAAAAGATGACGCCAGTGTGTTCGAGAAAGAAGAGGGCCTACAACAAGGAGGACACTGAGTATTGGGAGACAAAAATAGTACAGTCACGGCAAGCAAGGCGACCACCGAGACCACCACCATCCACCACCTGATTTTTTTCTTTTTTTTTAAACAGTCTTTCTAAAGGCTACCCAATATCAAAAGATTCCCTTATGGATTTAAACACACAAAGGTATAATATTCATGATTGTTCATGTAGTAAACAAATGAATGATACAAAACTTAAAATAACTAACAAGACTTAAAATAACTAACAACGGTGTTTTACAACTGATACATAAACTACTTCTGTGAAAGTGCGTGGCTTTGTAGTAACAGTACCTGTACTATCCTTACAAAATACTTTAGGTGAAAACTTTATGGTGCTGAACATGTCTACTGGAAATTCTAGTTTACAACCATTTCCTAATCTGTCATGTACTACATACCAATTGATGTCTGTGAAGTGTTGTGTATCAAAGTCTGATAAGTTGTAGGATTTATACCTAGATTTTGTTTTATTAACTACGCTACCCTTTGTTTTAAACAGAAAATTAAAAACATCAGTACGAAAAGGAACACAAAAGTCACAGTTTCGGATAGTGCCAGATTTGAGGCTGCTTTGAACTGCAGCAGTAAAACAGCTGACGCTGTCCATGACTACTCTTGCTGGTGGAGAAGGATCTGTGAGAGTCCTGTAGAACAGGGCTCATTATGAATCATGTTCATTATTAAAATTAATTACCTCACAGCTGCTTCGGTGATATCATCCTTCATCACCCAGCTGGCTTCTTCCTTTGGGTAGTCTTTCCAAAGTACAAAGTATTCAATCCTTCCCTGGAGTAACATATTATAATACAGTGTGACTGTGCGTCCTACTCATGGCTAACAAGTGCCCAGGGTAGCTGATGAGCGGTGGTATTCCGCGAAACGCACTTTAAAATAACTTTGTGGTTTGCTTAGTTTACTTATTACACTATACTAAAGCTACAGCTCAGCTTACCGAGCGCTTGCGACTCGCTACTGTCCTCTCGACTGCGTAGCAGTCGCTTGGAAGCGCGTCCGTCGGTTCGCTGAAGGCTGCGGTAGACAGAAATGCGGGATCGACAATGGAAGTCTCTAGTGACGGCAACCAAATGCTTTCCAGAGCCTTATAGTACCCTTGCTGGCAGTTATAAGAGGAAGATCGTAGCTGCATGCCCTGGTGAAAGTTGGCGTCCATTTTCAAACGTTGCTATGGATACCCGTATAGTTATTCCGTGTTACGCGTGCATCGAAATGTCCGCATTTGGTTTGATATTTCTGGTAATGCTTGAGCATAGGATAGTCATTCATCACTATAGTTACCATACCAATGTATGGAAGAAAACTGTAGATAGAAAGTGATGAATAAACGCTTAGGAAACCACAACAGAACGTGTGTAGACAGGGCGGACAATAATAATAACTATTATTCGTATTATGAACAGCCCATTCATAAAATAAATCATGCTCAAAGTGCTTCAAGCACATATCATCATTGGGTGATACCGGCACATTAAAATTTTACGTTCGTAAAAAAATATTTACCGTATTTCTTCTAAAGATTCGGCACCTCCTATTTTTTCAGCACCTTGTTGCTGAAATGCGTACTAAACCTTCAAATTTCAGCAAGCGTTTTGGTTCTTTGTCACAGTAAGCCAACAGCTCAATGAGAAAAGTCCTGTACTTCATGGAAAAGAGCTGTGGACACGTTCTTGTCCAAAACACGTGCTCGTCACCACACCTCTAATTATTCGGCGCTTCTGGAACTTCTGCCACAAGCACTTCCAAATATTGGGCAAGCAAATCTGAAATTATTTATTTTGTGCAGAATTTTTAGAAGAAATACGGTAGTCACAAAAAAATTAAAAAATTTGCCGTAATTTTATTTTCTCGAAGAAAAGCCCAAGCCTCTATTTCTTATCTAGGCCTTTTGAGATAAAATTCATGAGACCAGCTTCTATTCAGAAGCGGCTGGTATTTGAGAAAATAATAATTATTATGGTACCCGCTAAAATTAATTTTGCCTTTGATGTTGCAAAAAAAACACCAAATTGACGGTATCATTAATTTTATTTGAACATAACTAGTACCTTTCCATTGCAAAATTCTTTTGTTCAAAAAAATATTACTTTCCCCAAAAAATTGACGGTATTATAATTATATCCACTATAGACATCATAAAATTTCTTCCCTTTCTGCACACCACTCCCACTTACCCTCGTGCTCTTCCGACCACTTCACTTCTCTTGACCCAGTCTTGTCCCGGATTGTACAGCCCTCTGTCATCCACTGCATTGTTATCACCTTTAGTCAACAGACGTACCTCTCCTTTATCACTGAAGACAAAAAAACTTCTGAAGTCAAAATCCATGTGTCGTAACGAACACCAATTTTATCGTAATTATTATTATTATTTTATGGGCGACAAAGGCGCCGAGACTCTAATCTCAGTATTTTCATAAGAGTGAATAGTCATGTGCCACCAACAAGTTACCCTCCGAGCACTTCACAAGCTTGATGCCGCACACGGACCAAAGATAAATCATATAATGTTAGGGAGTCTTGCCTCGTGCTGCTGTATCAGGGTCACAAGACCATGCCTCAATGAGTCATACATAAGCACAATAGTGGTGGGCAATAAATGGATATAAGAATGTTTACGCTAAGTGAATAGGCCTTTCCACCGTAAGGGAAAATATGCAAGGAATGTAGCGCAACGTAATTCTGCGTGTTATGACGTCATTTGCTGGAGTATCTTGGCGATCACTACTACAGCGCTGTTTCTCTCGTTAGAAGCGCATTTTAGTTCCCTTTCATTGTTTTCCTAGACTTTCACCGAAGGCGAAGCTAGGACGATGATTTGCTGCTGAAACCGCAAGGTAGTAATGCCATACAGTCGAGTTTGTTTGCTGCCATTTGTCCAAAAATGACTCTCACAAGGCTCCTGAGGAGTCTAGAACTGTAGTTCTAGCAAGACAACTTCTTTTTCAACTGTTTTACCTTGGCATAACAACTATCGCTTTAACAATGCACTGCATGGCTCTCTACAGGACTTTCAAGACCGCTCCTGGGAGTCTTCTATGACCAAACTCAACACTCGTTGCTACTACCAACTCACAATATTACCATGTGCTTCTTCATAAATAGATATGGCTATTTTTTTAGACTAGTGGGTGATGTATACAGTCTTAGCGCAGTGCAGTACTTGTTTGCTTCTGGCGCCCATGGCTCTGAGCGTACTCCAGCAAATGACGTCGCTCGCCGTCACTGCTCGTCATTTCTTGATGAATTTCATTAATTTTTAATCAACATTCCTTATGCTGGGAAAGGCCTATTGTGTGTTATGCATTGCTCTTGGGCTGTGCAATGTATTTCTATACAATGGTACTATTACAGAATGATGTCATTATGATGTCATCACTCACTCAACATGCACTTTTATGACTCGGTGCACAATGGGGATGTCTCGTTCCTTGATCTTGAACACAACTATCTCCCCCGCCTTGATTGGGTCATTGTCAAAGTTGGTGAGAAGAGGAGGTCCCCGCGATGAAAAGCTGGCTCCATACTCTCACTGAGAGAGGAGAGGGAGGAGGGAGAGAGAAAGGGAGAGGGGGAGGAGGGAGAGAGAAAGGGAGAGGGGGAGGAGGGAGAGAGAAAGGGAGAGACAGAGAGAGAGACATCGTTTACTGAACATTGTGAAGGCAATTTCACTACTTCTAGTTCAATTTCGCTGCAATATAAGTATGGTAACCTACTTTTAAGCTGAAAGCTACTAATAAAAAAAATCACAAAAGTGAATTTGAATGCTCAACATGAGACACTCGGAGCACATATCAGACCAATTATGACACCAATTTTGATGCCAAAAGGGGTTAAAGGTTAACTGTATTACCCAATTCCTTCCTCTCAGTCTGTAAGCTATGGCGTGCCTCTTCAACCAAGCTGTGCTCATGTCCAGCATGACTACCAGCAAGTAGGCAATCAGAACCAACTAACTTTGAGCATGAAATACAAAAGTGCTTCAAGTTCTGGTCAGTGTGTACGAGACTTTTTAGGAACTGCCATTTTTGCTAAAGAAGCTCTACTGAGGACCAATCTTAGTTCCTCCTTCTGTTAGTATCTTTGCAAACGTGGTGTTCTAGAATTTCTTGAGCAATGCTTCACACGATTGGCAAATCATGGCAACACAGCACCAAGCAACCATAAATGCCTGTTCCCCACAAGACTTACACACGACTAGTTGGTGTGGTCCACCATTGTCCTCTCGTTGCTGCTGTAGTCTCTTGAGTGGTAGTTCTCGTTGAACATACGGGTTCTCAATCTCAGTTTAGCGCGGCACACGAGACACTTCAGTGAGTGGTTCTCCTCGTTCAGTGAGCGCTGTATACACTCTCGACAGAACGTGTGTAGACAGGGCAGATTCCGCGGGTCTATGAACAACTTATCTCCAGGCAGATACCGCACGACAGATCCTCCATTTTAGGCGCGCGTGGTTCAGTTATGGAAAAAAATTATTATTTTTTTCTATAACTTACCCATGCAAAAATTAAACTTTGTCAAAATTTGTAAGTAACTTCTGCGGTTTCAGATGCAATGATTCCTGACAGTCTGTATCTCACCACCAGTGTTTGATAGCATGATAGACATGGTGCACCAATAGTTATCTTCCATGCTAATTCATCTGAGTGCTTGACCAACTTAGCTGAGCATTCAACGGCATTCTCATCCTGAATAGCAAACTCCTCCTCAGCAATGTCTTGAGATGTCAGTTTTAATGGAACACTTCCATCTGCATCAAAAGAGCCTTCAGCAGTAGGCTCAGCAAGAACAGGCTCAGGTACAGAGGAGCTTCCAACAACAACAGTGACTGAGGCAGACTCATCAACGGCAGGTTCAGATGCCACATATATGTATGGTTCAACATCAGCTGATATATGAAAAATACACTTTTTTCGTAGTAATTTTGAAATCACTGCCTGGCCTTCGGTGATAAATGACACTGTTAAACATATCTGTTCAATGCCTGTGCTGGGGCAATCAATGGTTGAACATGGAGCAGGTGAAAAATTGAGTGACAGTTGACCCAAGACAAATAACATCGCGACATTCAATGGTATATGTAATGGAGTCATTGATATCAATGGTACAATAGACACCATATTCTGGTCAAGAGTATCCTCAACTCCATGAGTGTTTTTTAGTTGTTCCATCAGCTTGACACCTTGAGCTGCCATTGCTACATAGCTTGTATTTGTCGTGCACTTGCTGGCGTGGTCAGCAAATCTAGTGAAGCTGTCTAGTTGAGCCAGACTGACCTCCATCATCTCCTTCTGGGACCAGATCTCCTTCACTCCTTGTGACACACTCTGGAGAGCTTCATTCCTCTGTGCCTCTACTGATGCTACAATACCATCAAACACATTGTTCACTTCACTCTTCATAAGCTCACTATACTCTAGCGCCTTGCCTTCAGCCTTTACTGCATGTTCCAAATACCAACCAAACTCCTGCTTTTTTGTCATTGCTAAACTAGCCATATCCTCCATCATGGTCTCTAAGCCGTGGCGTGCCTCCTCAACCAAGCTGAATTGATGGTCCTTGTGTTCAAAGAGTAGGCATTCAGGACAAACAAGCTCCGAACAGGGCACACAAAAGAACTTCAACTTTTCATCACCATGCAGTGAGCATTTTGAAGACATACTTTCAGATGATCTTGCCTTATTGGTGCTACTTTCCTTAAGTTTTCCTACGACATAATGTTCTCGTAAACCAGCGATTTTCATGTGCAATGTCACACACGGTTGGCAGATCATGGCGTCACATTCATAGCACCAAGCTACCATTACGGCCTGTTCCCCACACGACTTACACTCGACTAGCTGGTGTGGTCCACCATAGTCCTCTCGTTGGTGCTGTAGTCTCTTGAGTGGTAGTTCTTGTAGAGCATATTGGTTCACAGGTAGGAGCCCCGCCCATCGCTTAGCTCGTGTTCAGCGCGGCAAACGGGACACTTCAGTGAGTGGTTCTCCTCGTTCAGTGAGCGCTGTATACACTCTCGACAGAACGTGTGTAGACAGGGCAGACTCCGCGGGTCCTGGAACAACTCCAGACAGATACCACACTTCAAGTCGTCATGAAGCTCCGCCATAACGTTACGAAATGTAACCACACCTTTAGGCGTGGTCTGGTTATGGAAAGTTGTGAAGTGTGTACAAAAATTTAGGAGTGATTTGTCTAATGTACACAACAGTATTACTACTCTCTCTGAAATAGTACAAACACTGCTAGTCCTCCGAGGAGCACATACTGCAGGATGGAGAAAAGAAAATAGTAAAAATCAAAGCAACAATTGCAACATAAACCTACCTTGAGCATAGGATAGTCGTTCATCACGCTCCAATTTATCATCATATTGCATATGTAACCTTTGTGGTAATGGTTGCGGCTCCTGATACCTTGCATATGATTGCTAATGTTTTCTCAAAAAACGAATCTGGTAAAACCGTGACATTAATGTTCCAAGAAGACTGATCTGCTCTACAAATCGAAATTTTATTGTTGGCGCCGAGAAATGATGATTCTGACAGTCTGATTTGTCCATATGCTGCGTCGACAGTAAGTTTACAATCTTCTGTAAGTATTGGTGGAAACAATACCAGTAACTCGCCTGCTACCAACGACACTTTGATTGTTGCTATACATTGATTTGCACTTGTGCCGAACATGGGCCTATTATTACCTCTTGGTATTTTAGAATCAGGAGTTGGTGTAAACTTGAGCGAAGGTTGACCAACCGCATGCAGACAAGGCAACTGAGCATTTTCTCTCACAAACCGTGACCCAATGTGTACTGTCCGCTTTAGACTATTCTCATGTCCATGAGTATTCATCAGCCGTTCCATCAACTTGATAGCCTGGGTTGCCATGGCTGCGTAATTTAAATCAGTCGTGCACTTGTGTGTGTTCTCAGCAAATCTAGTGAAGCTGTCTAGTTGAGCCAGACTGACCTCCATCATCTCCTTCTGTGACCAGATCTCCTTCACTCCTTGTGACACATTCTGGAGAGCTTCATTCCTCTGTGCCTCTACTGATGCTACGATACCATCAAACATTGTGTTCACTTTTGTCTTTATTAGCTCAATGTGCTCTAGTTCTTCACGCTCAGCCTTGACAGCCTTCTCTAAATGCTCACTAAACTCTTGTCTCTTTTTCACAACTAAACTAGCTAACTTCTGCATCTTGGTCTTCAAGCCATGGCACGCCTCTTCAATCAAGCAATACTTATGCTGCACATGTGATCCCAGCAGTAGACAATCTGAACAAACCAGCTCAGAACAATTTGTACAAAAGTACTTCAACTTCTCATTTTTGTGCCTTAGGCACTTAGACAACATTGACTCACTGTCAATTTCTTTAGCTGATGAATTACTTGAAATTTGTTTTGTACGATGTTCTCGTAGACAAGAAATCTTATTGTGCTGACTCAGACAAGATTGACAGATGACGCCATCACAGTCCTCACACCAAGCAACCACTGGTCCGGCCTGTTCCCCACACGACTTACACTCGACTAGCTGGTGTGGTCCACCATTGTCTTCTCGTTGCTGCTGTACTCTCTTGAGTGGTAGTTCTTGTAGAGCATATTGGTTCACAGGCAGTAGTTCCGCCCTCTCGCTTAGCTCGTGTTTAGCGCAGCACACGGGACACTTCAGTGAGTGGTTCTCCTCGTTCAGTGAGCGCTGTATACACTCTCGACAGAACGTGTGTAGACAGGGCAGACTCCGCGGGTCCTGGAACAACTCCAGACAGATACCACACTTCAAGTCGTCATGTAGTTCCGCCATTACCTTCGCACGTGCACAGCAGCGTAACGTGACCACACCTTTAAGGCGTGGTCTGGTTATCAAGTGCTAGTGATCGTGAAGTGCTAGTGTGCACAAATGAGTGATTTGACTAATGTACACAACAGTATTACTATTCTCTCTGAAATAGTACAAACACTGCTAGTCCTCCGAGTAGCACATACTGCAGGATGGAGAAAAGACAAAATAGTAAAAAAACAAAACAATGAAAGCAACACAAACCTACCTTCAGCATAGGATAGTCATTCATCACTATGGTTACCATACCAATGTACGGGAGAAAACTGTAGATAGAAAGTGATGAATAAAATTAATTTTAATAACTAATTTAGTATTATGAACAGCCCATTTATTAAAAAATCACTCTCAAAGTGCTTCAACCACATACCATTGGTGATACCGCCACACTTAAATTCAATGTTCGTAAAAATATTAGTCACCAAAAATCGGCCAAAAATTAAAAATTTTGTACTACATGTAGAATTGCAAAATTTGATGCCATATTTCCTCGAACAAAAGCCCACGCCTCTACTGGTTATCTAGTCCTTTTGGGATAAAAATTCAAATGAGACAGGGTTCTATTCGAAAGGAAATACGGTACCTGCTAAAATTAATTCTACTTTCCATGCTGCAAAAAAATTTACAAATTAACAGAATTATAACCACCATAGACATCATAAAATTTTTTCTGCTTCTGCACACCACTCTCTATTTTACCCTCGTGCTCTTCCGACCACTTCACTCCTCCTGACCCAGTCTTGTCCCGGATTGTACAGCCCTCTGTCATCCACTGCATTATTGTCACCTTTAGTCAACAGACGTACCTCTCCTTTATCACTGAAGACAAAAAAACTTCTGAAGTCAAAATCCATGTGTCGCATCGAACACCAATTTTATCGTAATTATTATTATTATTTTATGGGCGACATCAAAGGCGCCGAGACTCTAATCTCAGTATTTTCATAAGAGTGAATAGTCATGTGCCACCAACAAGTTACCCTCCGAGCACTTCACAAGCTTGATGCCGCACACGGACCAAAGATAAATCATATAATGTTAGGGAGTCTTGCCTCGTGCTGCTGTATCAGGGTCACAAGACCATGCCCCAATGAGTCACACATAAGCACAATAATGGTGGGCAATAAATGGATATAAGAATGTTTACACTAAGTGAATTCTGTGTTATGAATTGCTCTTGGGCTGTGCAATGTATTTCTATACAATGGTACTATTAGAGAATGATGTCATTATGATGTCATCACTCACTCAACATGCACTTTTATGACTCGGTGCACAATGGGGATGTCTCGTTCCTTGATTTTGAACACAACTATCTCTCCCGCCTTGATTGGGTCACTCTCAAAGTTGGTGAGAAAGAGGAGGTCGCCGCGATGAAAAGCTGGCTCCATACTCCCACTGAGAGAGAGAGAGGGAGGGGGGAGGGAGAGAGAGAGGGGGGAGGGAGGGAGAGAGAGAGAGGGGGGGAGGGAGAGATGGAGGGGGGAGAGAGAGAGGGGGGAGTAAGGGAGAGAGAGATGGGGGGAGGGAGAGAGGGAGGGGGGAGGGAGGGAGAGAGGGAGGGGGAGGGAGGGAGAGAGAGAGGGGGGGAGAAAGGGAGAGAGAGATGGGGGAGGGAGAGAGGGAGAGAGAGAGAGAGAGAAAGGGTGAGAAAGGGAGAGAGAGAGAGAGAGAGAGAGAGGGAGAGAGTGAGAATAAAGGAAGGAGCGAGATTGAGAAAAATAAAACAGAAATGAATTACAAATAATTATAATTCAAATAATTGCATAGCACAAACTTTGTGAGACAACCTTTACCTACATTGGAAAGCAATTCTACTTCTAAGCTGAAGATACAAATTAGAATTCTTGAAAGTGAATTAGAATGCTCAATGACACACTCAGATCATATAACAGACAGCGCCACATACAACAAACTAGACTCAAGATAGACAAGCTTTTACGTGACAAGTGACAGATGTGTACGAGTGGTATCGATGCAGTAATTACTCCAAATTTGCTGACTACCGAGTACACCTCTGTCACTCATGATAGTCAGACTGGCTGGCAGTAGCTTCCTACGTATTGAAAATCCCCATTAAATTGATATCCACTACATCACAAAAAGACGTTGTCACTCTACCTGTACATGCAGTACAGGAATGTACAAACAGCCAAACTCACACACCAAGTAACCACGGCGATATGGAATGCACAAAAATTGACAAAATAACAAAAATTACTCACAATCTAAAGCGTCAAGTTTAAAAATTTGGATCAAAAACACAGAATCACATTAAAATTTAGATGACCATAAAAACTTTTATTGTGCAAATTCTCAATTGATTGGTAAGTGTGTATGTGTGAGTGCATACACGTGTGTGTGTGTGTGTGTGTGTGTGAGTGGATACGTGTGTTAGTGTGTGTATGTGTGAGTGCGTACATGTGTGTGTGTGGGTGTGTGTGTGTGTGTGTGCAGAATAAACTTTTGAAAAACAAGTTTTGATTCACTGTCAAACAGAAAAACGATATTCACAAACACAGTTTTCAGTGTATCAAACTTATGCGCTCACAACAGAGAGACAGACGAGGGATGTGGATATAAGTGCATGCAGACATATGCATTTTTGTCTGAGACAAAGAAATACATGTAAAGAAACACCATGGAATATAAATCCCATTGGTTACACATGTTGATGACCATACAATAATCAGTAACAGTGTCCTCTCTTCATTGTATGTCTACATAATTTGATAGTGACTTCCTGTAACAAGCACTGCTGGTATCTATATGGTAACTGGAGGCGCCTCAACACAAAAACATGATGCAAGCATGCAGTGACACACATCAACATGAATGCCCTGCCCCATATATGAGAGCTAGGGCGTACTGCACCTGGAATTTAGCGGAAGCACAAAGTAAATATTTTAGATTCAAGCAAAGTGCTTGTAGCTCTCCCACTGAGCGTCCGTGATCTTACGAGACGTATCATACACAACTCCTGAAACCCTGGCTAGGAGCTCACAGGAGTACTGACCGTGCCTCCCACTGCAGTCTAGTGAGACACGGCCATTGCTAATCCCCTAATCCCAGCACAAGACCAGATGCACGTATGTGCCGATTGAGCATAAAGAGCTAGACGGCGGCTACCTTAGTACGACCACAATGGGACTCTCACTGCCAGTGACAACCATCATTCCCTTCCAGATCATGAGAGCCGAGGAGACAATCATACCAAGATTGAGGACTTGAAAGAATTGCTGAGAGAGAGAGGGGGTGGAGGGAGAGAGGGAGGGAGGGAGGGAGGGAGGGAGGGAGGGAGGGAGGGAGAAAGAGAGAGAGAGAGAGGGAGAGAGAGGGAGGGAGGGAGGGAAGGAGAGAGAGAGAGAGAGAGAGAGAGAGAGAGAGAGAGAGAGAGAGAGAGAGAGAGGGGGGGAGGGAGGGAGAAAGAGAGAGAGAGAGAGGGAGAGAGGGAGAATCTTAAGTTTCTAGTGTTTTTTAATTTATAATACCTGTCTTTTGTCCATCCTACTTGAATCAGCGCCAAAAATGGCGCCGAGCACTTGGTTGAATATCTCCATTTTGACTTCCACGTTGCGGTAGAGTGGTCTCGTGACCCCAAGACACGCCCACGAGGACAGTCCTGGCCTCGTGTTCAGCTAAAAGCGTCGATCTTTCAGTGCTTGGAGAAAGATTCCGCGTTCGTATAAAAACTGAAATTGTTCGTCTAGTTAACAGATTTCGTCTGATCATACAAGCTCTGTGTATCGATCGCTACTTTGTCGTCACAACACTGACCATGATCGTAAGTGTGAAACACAAATCTCCAACTCTGCAAATATTACCGAGTTCCCGCTCTTTCTCTCTTTCTAGTCCGACACAGAAGTTGGTGGATTCGTGTTCGAACCCTCTCTTCAAGACATCTCGTTGAAAAGGTACGCTATAGTGCATATCTGTTGTGACGCAACATCCATCGCTGCAACCCGTATCGCTGCATTGTTGTTGTTGTTGCTGCGAGCCCGGTAGTGTCTCCTGCTTGCGCGCCAACACTGCACAACCTCGATCTGTGTTTAGCGACAAGGCATTGTACTAGAGAACCCATAAAATTGACCAAAAGATTCGTTTCATCCTCCTATGTTACTTGTTTGAATTTTGTCTGCAGCTTGTTGGACAGCATTTTTGCACCTACTTTAATACTACTGATTCATAATTTACAAGGCTTGTTAACAATAATAATTTAGTTAGCACAGCCTTATGGTAGTCGCGTGCTTGTATTTTGTGTAGCACCACAGCCTGGTCGTGTGTGCTTGATCCCAGTAGCTTATGGTAGCAGCACAGCCTGGTCGTGTGTGCTTGATCCCAGTAGCTTATGGTAGCAGCACAGCCTGGTCATGTGTGTGTGTGTGTGTGTGCTTGATTGGTAGCTAGTCATAGCTTATGTTAGCAGCACACCAAGTCATAATGTTATCTTAAGCTTTCCTGCTTTGCAATAATTGTGTAAAAAAGGCAATTAGTTATCTCTGAGTTGTAGAGTAGATCTGGGGTGATACAGCATGCTCTGCATAGCTGACTAAAAATGACTTTCTTCCTTGGCTTGTGTGGTATGAAACAAGACGGGCACGGTTTGTAGTAGGGCAATCAAATATGCTCAAAATTGTTTTAGTGACAACTACCATGATAGTTATGAATCTACATTGCTCCAGCTTCTATTAGCATTATAGTGTGCTTGTAAAAAGATTGTAACCAATGGTAGTTTCATGCTACACTATATAGAATTAACAATAATCGGCAAACCCATGTTTAAATGTCTAGCAAAGTAGCTTGATTTTCGTATCCATGCAATCTATGCTAGCTTGTTGTTGAAGGCTGTCTACAGCTGCTGCTGTTTATGTTGTGTTTAAAGTCATGTTTGACAGCAGGATACAGTGCTGTTTTTAGGAAGAAAGGATAAAATAGTATGTGTCCTTGTATGTCCGTAGAGCATTGTTCAGTATCACAGAAGAGTGAAGTATGTGTAGTGGAACTCTGATGAACGTGCACTCAGAGTAAAAGACCACTTCTATTTGTTCACGGTCTTGAAATAAATTATTTGAGCCTGGGAGCGAACAACCTCTTCGTGATGAAAGCCTTCATCATTTTTACCAAATTCCGTAGTACCACCTCAAATCCATCGACTTTGCCCCTTTGTGGAATTCTTAAGTTGACTGTTCACAATCTAGTTGACTATGATGTTTGAATTATGTGCATTTCTCAAATATTTGTTTACTAGCTATCGTATTATTGTAAGAGCATGTTTGACACTTTTGGAGTGTGCTTATAATAACAGATACTCACTTCAAACAAGCATAGGTCCAATAGTCCACTAGGAACAAATCATAACATGCGCCTCTTCACATGTATGATCTTTGAAAGTGTTGAGTGGAACGCCACTGCTGGTGAATGTTACTCATAGACATTGGTTGTCTGCATAGTCAGACTTTCTGGCTATCTATTCGAGACTCAACACAATGTTTGATAATCATACCTGTGCCCTTTACTATCTCTCTCCCCCTCCCTCTCTCTCTCTCTCTCTCTCTCTCTCTCTCTCTCTCTCTCTCTCTCTATCACTCTCTCTCTCCCCTCCCTCTCTCTCTCTCTCTCTCTCTCTCTCTCTCTCTCTCTCCCTCTCTCCCTCTCCCTCTCCCTCTCCCTCTCTCTCTCTCTCTCTCTCTCTCTCTCTCTCTCTCTCTCTAGGTTTCGTCTACGCTACAGCACTGTCAGTGACTGCTACTATCTTCATTGGGACAACACAGTATGCCCTCAACTCGCTCGCATACAAGGACTAGAAAATGGCGTCGAAGAGATATCAGGAATTCAAAGAGTGGAGGAAGAAGAAAAAGGAAAAGTGAGCAAGACCACAAAATGATAGCAGGATGTATAATTTTAATGTTTGGGGTCCAAATTTGTCATGCTTAAGCTTATGTCTGTTGGATTGTGTCATAGGCAACTAACACGTGCCCCTTTCCTTTTTTTAAAGTTTTATAGCAGGAAACTGCTGGTAGCCAGTCTGAATTAGTTTCTGGTTAGTAGTTCTTACTGAGGTTAGGAAGGAAAGCTTAATTTTCTGAACTGACAATACGGCTTTGTCATGGTCTTAGTGTCTTTGTGAGCTTATATGGGGCTAGCAGTTGAGGTGTTGAAGTATTTGTGAATAAGATTTGATGGAATGAAACAAGTGTTGATTTAAGTGATAATTCTTTTGTTTTGTGATGCAGATGTTTTGTCACTCACTCACTCGCTCACTCACCCATTCACTCGCTCTCTCTCACTCATTCACTCACCCATTCACTCAATCACTCGCTTACTCACTCACCTGAGTAGCCATGCGCAATGACACAGTACTGAAAAGAATCCACTTCAACCTACTTAGAACGTTCAGTGAGGTAAACTATAGTACGATAATGCTTCACTGACCTACTCATGTTACCAGATAATGTGAGACAATATCATATGAATGAGGTCAATCAATGCAACCATATGCTACTATAATCCGATATACTATAGGTCGCTGGGTCACCACTGCACCACAGAATGTGGTGTTCTTTTACCACACTATGATATCACAAAAATGCAGATATTTGTCCACGGATGATTGAAGTTGATAATTTGAATATTAACATTCAACATTTCAAAAATCAATTTTTTTTTCAAAACTGTTGACATCCTATGCTTATCAGTTACAGTGTCACTTTTTCCTTACAGGCATTTTTGACGAGTTGCAACTCGGAGGACAAAGTAAATAGCACTGTACTCAGTCTCGCGGGAGGCAAGATTCAGTGGAGTGTCGATTTCAGTGGGTGTGGTCTTGCTGTGAAGAGTGCCAGTATCAGAGCCGTAATGGAGGAGAAGAAAGGAGTGCGAGTGTCTGTCGCTGGGAACAACTCTGAATCACACCATATCGACAGCTTTCCAAATGGTGGTAAGAATTGTACCAGTAGCTACAGTAGGCCCTCACTAATCTGAACAGCCTTGTACCAGTAGCTACAGTAGACCCTCACTAATCTGAACAGCCTTGTACCAGTAGCTACAATAGACCCTCACTAATCTGAACAGCCTTGTACCAATAGCTACAGTAGACCCTCACTAATCTGAACAGCCTTGTACCAGTAGCTACAGTAGGCCCTCACTAATCTGAACAGCCTTGTACCAGTAGCTACAGTAGACCCTCACTAATCTGAACAACCTTGTACCAGTGTGTCCAAGCATAAACTATTCTGTTTTGATATGTTATGTAATCCTACATTCCTAATGCATAGTGCATTAATGTCTCACTTACTTTCTGATGCGTGCTTGACTCGATGGAATCCTAGATAGTCATCTTGTACGTTATTTTGTGTACAGTGCTTTCGATTTTGTGCGTAGTCATTCAGTCGCTATCTTGTCATTTCGTTTCCTAATGCTGTTTGCAAATACGCATGTACTTCATTAAAGTAATTCCAATGTTTATATGCTCTAATTAGAGCACATGGCTTCCCTGGTCACTTGATTGTAGCTCATCTTTGAAGTGGTGTGTCAGCGTGTTCTCTCATGGTAGTGAACACATGCTCGCTGACACATGACGCACAGAACTTATTTGTACTTGACTGACCACATCATCACATGGAACGTTAGACAAGCTATGGACTATAGCTAGCTATATGCAATCCATTGTTGATCACTGTCACATACATGCACGCGGAAGAGGTTTTAGTTGAGCTCTGCAAAGAGACACTTCTAGAACTAGGATGCCTTATATAGTAAGCAGTGTCTTGCTACCTCATGGAGCTATAAGAGCTATGAGGCCGTACACAGCTTAGTGGGCAGTGGAGATAAAAACACACTTGCTCATGTCTCCATTTCCTATAAGCTCATACTAAGCTAAAACCACATGTATAGCCTAATTTAGTTAGCTCAAAACAATGCCTTAGCAGCCGCAGACAGAATTCCCCTTTTCACTGACAGTCATGAGTTTCCGTTGCTATACCTACACCAAGCACACAGCACCTTTCTCACATGCTATGCACCACCAAACCTGGTCGAATCTCCCTTAGTTTCAGTTCCCGGCTTTGTTTATCATTGGCTTCTTGTTAATAGCCTGTAAAAGGAATACTGGTCTAGACTGTTACACATCACATGTCTGTAAATACACCAATCCATTTGTCTAGCATCTGGTGTTTTTGGTTTTGTAATGTATCAGTTTTGTGGGCACAACATGTTTATAAGCTGATATAACATTGTGCATATTTTGTCTAAATTTGATAGCATCATGCATCAAAATTTACATTCAAAAAACTTGACTGGAGGTCTGACTAGTTTTTGTGACTAAGTACATTTTTTCCTAAACCAAAAGTGCATTTTCAAGTTCAAACATTTTATTTCTGTTCTATAGATTATGCCGAAGTGAAGTGGCTGTACGGCAGCAGAAAACTGACGCTCACCGCCTATTTGCCGGCTCCCTCTGACCCCGCCCTTTTCTTGTCGACTGACCTGGACGACTCGAGTTTCTGTCCGCTGGACATCAAGCTGAATCTGATGGTGAGCGCTATTGACTGGTTTGTATAACTGGTTTGACGAGTTTCTTGAACAGTGTTATCGGCCGGATAATTGGGTATATTCCGGTGAGATCCTGCTAGGTATGAAGTTTAGTGAAACTGGTGCTGCAGAAAGCTTGAAGAAACGTGAAGACATTGCTGTAGATTGTGGTCTTATGGGCGGACAACTGCAGGTACATTAAACACTCGTAATTAAGTGAGAATGTGAGTGGGTGGGTTAGTGAGCGAGTAGCTAGACACATACTATGACATCTTGTGGTGTAATGTTGATATTGAATGATATTATAAGTGTTCCTTGCATCTGGTCTACAGCAGACATTAATCCTTTTGTTGGGTGATTTAGGGAATTCATCACTGTGCAGCATGTAATTATTGTTTATTATGGTAGTGACTAAGCTACACATTACATCATCGTCCTGTCAACAGCCATGTTAGCCGCCATGGTGACTATAGTCTGTAACTAGCACTACTCTTCCCAAGAAATATGACTTTAACACCAGTAGACATTAATCTGTTAATTCCAGCATAGTAATGCACTTTGTACTATTGTAATTTTAAGGTATCTTAAAATGGAATGTTTCATAGTACTTCCTGTTTCTCATGGTGCTTCCTGTTTTTGGTGTGTAGTAATTTACTAGCTAGTATGTAGTTGCATGACAGTGGTGACAGTTAATAGTAGCTTGCAGAATTTAGTGTCCTTTCAATTTTATGGTTGCGATTTTTAGTGTCCTTTCAATTTTATGGTAGAGACGTCCTTTCAATTTTATGGTTGCTATTAATAGATTATTGGATGATATCATGCTATTAATAGAAATACTATCTCTCCAGGTACATGTGGTTGAAGGAGCTGGATTGGTGAAAGGAAGCTCTGGAAAACCGTACAACGCTTCCGTGAGATGGTGAGTCATAAACTTAAATAACTACCATACCATAATAGCTAATTTATTTCGTGGGGTTATATCTTTGTTTTGCACACTTGAGGCAGAATTTTTAGTTGCTTAAGCAAATCACCCCTGGTTGCCTTTTCTTGAATTGATCCCAATAATTCCTTTCCGGATTTTGTAACACTGAACCTGATCGTGTGGTTGAAGTATTATAAATTCTCATAAAGTGCATAATATTCTCGCAATAATTATGTTAGACTAAATTTTGTACGTACAAATTTTGTTCTGGTAGAACCATAACTTAACTAAAGTTACCAGATAATAATGGTAATAATATACCGCTTCTTTGTCACTTCCTTCCACTTTTATTTAAAAATATGCGAAAATGTGAGAAGTGAAGTATCGTGGTATCCTGTTCTGTCTTTTCACATGACATACTTCCTTTCACCATTGATGGCTACATCCCACTCATTTGATATTATTCTATAACCTAATGTTTCTCATTGAATTAGCATTTCCTTGTGTCTTATTTCATGCACACTTCATGGTTATCCTTCCTGCATTCCAATATAATGAGTGATACTTCCTACTCAACCCAATGCATTATGGCAGGAAAGGACACACTTGAGTAAAGGATATAGAGCTCATAGTGGTGCTGTCATTTCTAAGAAAGCTGCCTTGTCTGTATTTAGCTTGTGCCACGCCCACTGATCTTTGCACAGCATCTGTTTACACACTAGTGCATCAATGAAATGCTGATTTAGAAATTTTGTTCTTATTCGATGTCATGTTGCGATACAATGTATTATGCTAGCACTGCAGCGCAGACCACTGTGTCACATTGTAACTTGGCTTAATGCTGTGTCTGCATTTGACAGTACACATACGAAGTCCGTACTAAAATATTTTTTAATGATTTTTTGCAATCAACGTTATTCTTGTACTATAGACGTCATGCAAAAATGTTGCTGCTGTAAATTTCTGCATGATTCCACAACATTGTGCAACTATACATGTAAAAATTATAAATTCACTGTTTTTTTTGCTGCAGTCAACTTCTTCCTGACCCTACCAATTCCATGTCAAGACAAACCGCTCCCAAGCATAGTGGGTACCCGACTTGGACTAAAGAATTCATTTTTGCCGGTATCGACAAAGCTGACGTACAAAATGGCGGACTTGAAGTCACCATTTGCGACCATCACACCATTCGTTCCGACACAGTCATGAGTGGTGTGAGACTGTGCGTGCCTCAGCACACTCCGCTCATCGATCGAGCAGTGTCGCCATATCCGTTCTCACCGTGCTCATCTCGAAGTGTTTCTCCCGATCTGACTCTCTCACCGTCTCATCCCTCCAATCCATTCTCACCCTCTCCTTCTCCCTCACCAACTCCTTCACCTGCTGTCTCCTACAACGACCTGACTGATATAGGTAAGAAAAGCATACCAACCTTAAGCATTATGTTTCAAAGTGGAAAAGTCAAACACCTCTTCGTAATCTTGTATGCATTCTGTATACCATTAGGGCCTGTAATTTGACTGCACAAATTCACTTATTCACTTAATTTTTTAAATAAATTTTTGTGAATTTAGTTTTGTTATTATACTGCTCACAAATTTAAATCCACACAAGTATGTTGCCTTTCTCACAGAGTCTAACAATTGTTTTTTTTCGGCATATCAATGACCTTTAATTGTTTTCTACAGGAAGGACATCTCATTGTCCAGCTCATCTCACTGACTCACTTCTCTATCCCTGTGAGTACCCTGGTTCTCCTCTCCGCACTACCTTCAAGCGAGCATCGATGCCGCACACTCTAAGTTGTCACATGAACTCTCCTAGTGGGGTCCGCAAAGTACCAATATTCACTCTCCCTCGTGGAAGAAATTCGCCGGCCCCTTCACCAATTTTGTCAAGAAAGAACAAGAGTCCGCGATCCTCTCCCAGTCGATTGTCAAAGTGCAAACTCAGTAATGGTAGTAACAGCAGTAGCGGACTCATGCACGATTGGATGGATGCTGAAGGGTGTGAGCTATCTCACTGGAAGAGCGTCGTGGACTCTCCTGGAAACTGGGTTTACTGCTGGCATCTTCTCCGACAAGACTTTACCCCTGCACATCACCGAGACTGACTTTCTCCTTTCTGCTCTCGTCTTGTTTGTTTTATATTTTCCTGTCTACTCAATCTCTATAATATATTGTACAGTATAAGCCATCACTTCATTTTATGTGTTTTCAGAACACCAGTGCATTGTTCAAACTTTCAAATACGTGAACAATTAAAATATCTCAACACACTTTTTCTGTCTCGGCTTGCATGCACAATAATGTAACTAGCCTTGTCCTCCTAGCTGGATAGCTTTGCAACTTGCAGATTTGTGAATGTAGTGTTATGTTACGCTACAGTGAATATTAAACTTATACCAGGAGTGCTCCTGCTTATAGCATAACTTCAAAATCTTGCATTCATGAATGTCTCATATTCTATAAACAGCCAACAGCATGTGATCACGTGTACGAGCCTCATACATACAATAATCAGAATACTGCATGGTGCATAAATATACACATACTACAAGTAACAAGAACAGTTGGCACAAGCAGGTCAGTACAATGTAAATTTCACGTCATCGTCGATTATGTGTGAAGTATATATAATGCTGATAAAATTTGACTCTGGATGGCAGTATCGATTAATAATTATAGGGTTTTGGTTAAGAGTCAGAGAATTTGTTTAATATTTTTAATTTGGGACGCCCTTAGTATTAGGTCTCAGTCATACCTAAGCTTAAATTTCCAATATGCATTTACGTCATTCTGTGCATTGAACATTTAAAAAGTAAAGCAGATTTCACGCTACATTTGTATATTGTACATTTATATATGTACATTTGTATATTGTACATTTGTATATGGTGATGAAATGAAGTAAAAACAGTTGTACCCAACAATTATATGGTTGCCACACTTATGAGACATTCAGCATGAGACATGTACAGTATGTAAAATTGATAAAGAATGCATGTATTGTTATGGAAGTTGGTTACATGGTTAAACTGAATCCAAAGGTGATTTTACAGAGTCGTCGTCACTCTTGCAAATGTGCATTTGATCAAAACGGGACAGTGATGTTGGTCGTCTTGCATTGGAATGGGCCGGTCTGTTCCAAAATATTTTTTTCCAGAACTGTCGCACTTCTTTCAGTCTGACTGCTCTGATCATGAAGAAAATCGGTCCTTGCAGTACATCAATAATGAGCACAACCACAGTCATCAATTCATTCCACGTTACTGCTCCTACAGCTATAACTAGCCAGGGCAGACCAAGAAATGTGAAAAGCAAAATCAAAATTCCGAGGCTCTTCTTGAGCTCAGAAGTTGATGTCGTCAATGATTCCTCCTTTCTGCAGCTTCGATGACACATGACGATAGCTATTGCAGCAAAGACGATCCACGTAAACAGCTGCACCACAACCACTGGAGTAGCCATCGCTAAAGATATCCCAACTGGAAAATATGGCACGCACCTATAAATTGCAAGAAAACAATTTGACATCATTTTTAAGTTGTGAAACCCAGGTGAAACCTATAAGTTAATTTTTTTTCATTAATTTTTTTCTTTTCTTCTCCTCTTTTTCTTTCATTTCCTTGGTTATTAACTCTATCGTAAAAATTTAGCAATTGTTTTGTATTTATTGTTAGACTTAAGTGTATTCTCAGTGCACTATTATTGTTTTAAACAATAATTACATATTATTTATGAAGAATGCACATTTTAAAGGACATAATATAGTGACCCAGCCCAGCTATGTTCCATGAATAATATTATTTAGAGGATTCAGTTTAAGCTACTGCTTACACATTGCTGGAATAATGTAAGTAGATTAGACTGTGCAAGAAGAAGCCACTTATCAAGAGTGGAGTTACTATAGATGAGAGAAATATCATTTGTTAGTCAATTGTTCTACTTACTCCATGATACGAGCGTTGCCTTTATGACGTAATACTCAATTGTTGAGAAAACCATGACAATTTTCTGAAACAAATTGACGGCCTCGGCAGCAAAGAGAAACATCAACACATTGACAGAGTAACTAAAGAGGGTAGCATGAACAGAGCAGATCTCTGCAGGCATACGCTGATATCTGTCATAAGTGCCCTCTCTGTCGTGATAGAGAAGCAATGTGGTGTGATGGATGAGAAGCGCTACAGTCATGTTGATCACCATTTTTCCTGCCACTGATGTGCGTAGGTTTCTGTGGTAATTGTAGTAAGACATTTCCATAGCATTGTACGTGCTGTAACATGCGTGTTGGCGGTAGCTAGCACAAAGTAGCAGGGACTGAGCAATACATTTACTGTACACCTTTTCATGTGGTGTGTTTATTATAATAATACTGAATACAACCGAATGTAGAGGTACATGAACAAGGCATGTTAGCACTTTGGCTAACAGAGCTCGTTTCCACCTGTTTACTCAAATGACCTCACTACCCCAGCACTACTAGTTGGATATTACGAGCTCGCCCACGCACATAAATGAGAGCTCCCGTACTTGTTCTCTCAGTACTGACTTCGCTGTCAAGGCTTTAGTGCGCACCCACAACGTTAACTGAAGAACTCGCGCGGGTTTAATTATCAGTGATCAAACAGCAAAAGACAAGTAACAGCGAAATAAAACGATAAGGGCTCACTGCGAGCCGTTAGACATGCAACTGAAATCACAGATACGTAAATAATTATGCCGAAATACAAGCATTTAACTCACCGAATTGCTACATATGATATGAGTGTGAGTGATAAAAGAACTAAAGAGATCACATTTAGCACAAATCCAGATATTGACAAAGTCATTTTTATGACGACCTGCATTAGTAGCAAACACGCGAAACCGACTATGACGGTAACAACAAAGATCTCAAGTTTAGCACTCACCATTACAGACACTCCGTCAGCGTCTTGGTCATCAGATTGATTGCTATTCATTGTGATATTTTCCATCGTGAGAGAAGCAGTATACTGAGCTGGTTGTCACGGCCGATAAATATATGAACCCGTCTGAATTATGTGCGACCAATAATTAGGGTTTTTACGGTAATTGTAATTATAAACCCGTCTGAATTCTGTGCGACCAATAATTAGGGTTTTTACGGTAATTGTAATTATAAACCCGTCTGAATTCTGTGCGACGCCGTCACAAAATTCACTCGCGGAATTTCTTCTATCCTGCATGCACATCCCGCCCTCTCTCCTCACTTAACCACCATTTTGTGTCAAAGAAATGACTGCTTGAATAGGGAAGATGATGTTTTACAACGCTTCGACTCGGTAAAGGACCTCCATATACATGTATATTGCGATAAAACGTGAAGCAGTTATGAATTTACACAAAGTTTCATTCTTACATAATCTGTAGGTTGATCCGATCCGGGGATGACTGCTACAATTTTTATCATGAAATAGCTCTCGGCATTATATCTTCGCCGCACTGACATGATGGTACAGGCTCAAATGCGGACCGGACCGGACCGCGCGGACCAGCTCACGTGATCATTGGCCGTTCGACAGCCTGCTGAGCTGAGCCGGTCGTATCGCAGAGCGGACGACACGTCACTGACGTGATGGAAGTTAGTGATCTGCTGCTTGCATGCTTCCATAGTTCTGCTGCTTGCATGCTACCATGGTTCTGTTGCTTGCATGCTACCATGGTTCTGCTGCTTGCATGCTACCATGGTTCTGCTGCTTGCATGCTTAATTCTGCTGCTTGCATGTTTCCATGATACTGTTTTGATGCTTCCATAGATCTACTGCATGCATACGTGCTGTCGTAATTATGCATATGCTAATTGCATGCTAGCATACATGCTACTGCACTGAGGCATCTGCACCTTTGCTGCTTTATTTTTTATTATTATTCCACTGACTCTACTGTTTACATTTCTTTGGTTATCTGTCTTTGTTCCATTTGTGTGTCCTGTTTTTCACTGGTTGGCCTTTGTATTAGCTTTCGCTAGTTGGTCACACCTGCCTTTGGCAAAGATTAAAAAAAGAATAAAATGCCAAACTGACCTGATGATACAAGTAAGCATAAGACAAAAATAAGTAATACAGGAGTACAGACACTTAATTCAGCAGATCTCAACATCTGTTCCCCAAGGCATAGTGTAGTTCTTCATTCTGTCAACAT
This sequence comes from Haliclona indistincta, assembly GCA_964017065.1. Taxonomy (NCBI): domain Eukaryota; kingdom Metazoa; phylum Porifera; class Demospongiae; order Haplosclerida; family Chalinidae; genus Haliclona; species Haliclona indistincta. The sequence goes on along the minus strand of OZ024786.1, from coordinate 14,563,600 downwards.
GTTTCACTACAGTAGATGGGTGGCACAATGGAACGAAAGGTTTGGGGTTCTTCTCAATAACATCCACGATCAATGAATGTTCTTACAGATCGGTGATTTTCTTCTGTTCCTACATGCACAAAGATGAAAGAGAAACTTCATAACAGGCAGTTGCCATCACCAATAATAGCATGCCTGCAACGTGAATGGTCATGCAAAAAGTTGTCCACTGCACATGAGCTTAGAGTGTGTGCAACAGATAGTGAGCTCTGTGTAGCTGCTGCACTGTTAAGACCAGAGATGATCTTTGGCACATGAGCAGCCTGAGACTGCATGAATAAGTTGAATTGCATGTTTGAGGACCACCGAATGTTCTCGTGGCCTTGCAATGATGCGCAATTACTATACATCCATGGGTGTAAGCAGCCCTGGCACTGCAAGCACCTTCCTCCCAAATTTAGTATAATTATAAGTTGCTCCATTACTGCAGATGCAGGTTTATTTACGCTGCTTGCCAGTACTGTTTCTTTGTGCTGTAACACTGTTACTTAGTGTTGCTATACTGCTGCCTTGTCACTGTGTTGCAACAGCACTGCTACAGTATCTGGCTTGTTGAATATCTAACTTCAGAAGCTGACATCAATGATTATTAATAATTAGTGCATGTACACTTATTGAAACTGTGATGTCATAATGGTCAGTAGCTTGAAATTTTCAGCACGGCGAGGCGCGCTATGCGCAAACTTGCCGCGCGCCGCTGGCAAATGATCACGTGAGCTGGTCCGCGCGGTCCGGTCCGGTCCGCATTTGAGCCCCTACCTGACATGATGGCATCGTAGCGGCATTTCATTGTACAGTAGTAGCCCATGTATTACTAGTTATAGACTTGGAACGTAAAAGCTAAGTTAAGTGTTTCTCCCGTGCAGCTATATAGCGCTTCTGGCTGATAAAGGCCAGGCGTTGGACACAAAATGGCGGATGTACGTATATACGTCGCGGGCGATCTGGGCGTGACGTCGGGTAACGATCAATTTTGAAATCCACTTGCGCCAATTGCCATCTCGCAGAACGTCAATAGTATAAAATTGTGCAAGGCCTCTACCTCGATGGTATTTTTATTCTGCCGCTGCATTCCTCATAGAGCTTTGAACCACACCAAAAGTGGGTAACTATAATTATCCACACAATATCCACTATTCAAAAATAGTGACGAGTAGAAAATTTCAAAAAACATTTCTAACCAAATTACATTCATAATCACAATAACATAATAATCATAATAACGTTTTCAATGAATAAACGAATATATGGGCACTGAGGTGTAAGAAGAAAAAGGAAAAATAATAGTAATAATATGTTAATGCTAATAAAATGCAGATGTAATAACAAAAAATAATTACAACAAAGAAACAACAACAAAAACACTGACAATGAAATCAGAAGGATTTAGTGACAGAAGATTTGCATCATTTGAATTCCCCTACCAATCAACAAGGAGCTAACATGGAATGGTAACACTTACCGTCTCCTTGAACTTGCTGATGTTCTGACTCTTCGATCCTGAAGGAAACATCTCAAACTTTTCATCCTTATAAGATTTACCGTATGCATGGTCAGTCCCGGCCTATTTCTTCCTAGCACCATATCGTGAATGATCAAACCACTTTTTTCCTCAATCTATGAACCACCTCATGCTACAAACAAAATTAGGGTGTATTAGCTTTCTTTTTTTTCTATACCACAATATTGGAAAATTGCCCAACTGGTACCATAATAATTATTTTGCTCCTCATTCTGGTCTTAATTTTGCTCTTCGTTTAGCTTCTTCTTTTTGTTTTCTCCTAATAATTATAACTTATACTTAGTCCTTTTGTTAATTATTAGATTTTGTAGCTATCATTATGTTCCCGCACCAGTACCCAGCCTTTGTTACTATTGCATTAAAACATGCTAGGTAATACATCAGTACTAGTATTCCTACATCAATGCCTGTAAATAAGGTTCGTGTACAAGTATTCATGGATCAAATGCATGCGCAGTTGTGAATCTTTAAAATATAGAATAGCATTTTTTATCAGTGTACAATACATCAACTTAATTATACTTGCTCTGTTACGATAATATTATCCAACATAATCATTGATGATGTTTTCAATAGTCGTCTCCAGAATTGCCTCACTTCTTTCAATCTGGCTACTCTGATCACAAACAAAGCCGGCCCTTGCAGTGCGTCAATTATTATAACAATGCTGGTAACTATTTCATTATCAATCAGTGCTCCAGCAACAATCACCACCCATGGTAGCCCCAGAAAAATAAAGAGCAATACCACGACACTCAATTTTTTCTTTAATTCAGATGAGTCTGGCATTTTCTTGTCATCTTGGCGACTTTTCCGATAGCACATGACTGATGCTATCACGGCAAAGACAATCCAAGTAAAGAGTTGTGATATCAGTGGAGGAGCATATAGTACAATAGCCAGAGTAAGAGACAATGTAGCACACCTATATACAAAAAGCAGTCGAAAGAAAATTAAGGTAGATTGTGCACGCAAAATTTCATGACTTTCAGTGTACCAATGAAATAGCTTTACTATAATGTAGCTAAAGTATAAGCTTATAATCACTGTGTGCTATACAGCATTACATCATTACAGAATCATTGTGTGCAATGCAGCACGTGTATGTACTTGCATGGAGTCAGAGCTAAGCCTAATTAGATTAATGGTTGAACTAAATGAAATAACGTGTCCTGTAAAGTCATATAACTGCCTTTGATGTGCATAAATATTTGACAGAGCATTTCTAGTGATGCATGAACTTGAGACAAATTAAGCAAAGCTGTGTGTAACAAATATTATTTGTAATCAACTCAAGGTTTGATTCACTTACGTAAATCTTGAGTAATACAGATAGACAAATCCTTGTAAAAGTCCGTACAAGAACAATGGAGTGACTATATATAGGAGGGAAGTAAACACCATTATCTGACTTATCTATTTCTTACTCCATGCAATGGCAGTTGCCTTTATTACATAGTGATCAATCTCTGAGAATATGAGAACTATTATCACAAACATGTTGACAGCCTCTGCGGCAAAGAGAAACATCAAAACAGTCGCAAAATAAGCATACAATCCGGTATAGACAGAGCAGATGTTGGCGGTGTACAAAGTCTGCGACAGGGCTGAGCTTAGGCTTGCTACACTGTATGGAGCCAGCGTCACATGATGGATTAAGAGGGCTACAGCAATGTTGATTACCATCTTGCCTGCGACAGTACTACGTAGTTTTCTGTGGCAGACAAAAATTTATGATGCTGTAACAGATATGGGCTGTACTTACCTGATTGCAACATATGATATGATTGTTAATACCAATAGAAATATTGAAACTAAAATGAGTATCAATCCTAGTATTGAAAGGATTTTCACAGCAACCTATAGTGTCATAGCATGCATGGATAACGCTACAAAACGTTCACAATTATTGGTCAACTTACTGAATCTTCAGGAGATGGATTACTGCGATTAAAATCGCTACTGTTTTCCATCGTCTGTAGCCTAGTGTGAATAGGTTTGACAATGAGTGTCGACCGCGGTGTGGCAAATAAAACGCAGCGTTTGTACGAACTTGCGCAACGTCACGTAAGCAACTCCTCCTAGCGACTACAATACAGTCGTTTGCGAAGATCTTGCATAACGGAAGCGAAAGCATAATAAAATTATTACGTTAACCAATCAAACTTGCATGTAAGCGTGACTAACTGAAGCTGTACACGTGACGAAAAGTGAATTTGATTGGCCAGCGTCACACTTCCGCTTTTGCCTCGTTTCTGCCAAGATCTTCCCTGTAGAGCGGTTTGAAGTAACTGACCTGCTTCAACGAAAAAACAACAACAAGAAGTTAATTTTGTTATTGTTAGAGTAACGATGGGCTATTTCGGAACGTTTTAGCATACCGTACTGTTCGCATGAAACGTACCGTACTGTTCGCATGAACATCTCGAATGTTGATCACCACTATTGTTTCTAGAAAAATAAGTACGTAAGTTTTTATGTAAAAGTATCAATATCAATAGTCAAGCATGACTTACCTGATTGCTACAAATGCAACACCATCGTCATTTATTGGCTATGACCTGCCTGGTTACAAGCAATAGCACTAAAAATGCTAACACAAAGTATGCTGCCAAAATAACAAAAATGATAAGTACATTAACTCACAGGAAATTAGGTACATTTTGGTCTGATACTATTAATATTTTAAAAGACCAAAAGTTAGACAACATCTTAACTGTAAAGAAATAAGCGGAGAATTGATTAGTTTTAGATGTATAACTGGCGATACTCAGGGAATGGAGATTACTAAAGGCACAACAGAAATCAATATGAGTACTAGTCCTAGTCTAAAAGGAACTTGAAAGGAAGCTAGCTGCCTGGTTGAATGAACACATGAAGAGTTTTATCTCGCGCATTCGCGAAAATTTTCTCTCGCGAAAATTTCCCACTATCTAGTATTTTAAAAAAATAATGAATTTATAAACCTAAATGTACTTAATTTCCTATAACTTAATGTACTTAACATTTTTTGTTATTTTGGCAGCATACTATGTGTTAGCATTTTTAGTGCTATTGCTTGTAACCAGGCAGGTCATAGCCAATAAATGACGATGGTGTTCAAAGGCAAGCTACTTGATACATCCTCAACGATTATTCACGACATACTTCCTACAAATCCCGTCTGATCAATACCAAGCTACTTCCACTGATGTATTGGTTGGAATTACAAGATGTCTTATTTCTTGTGAAGTGCCTCCAAGGCACCACAGACAATTTCAACATTCAGGACTTTATCCCAGCTCCCTCAAGTTCTCACCGCCCTACAAGAGCATCCCAGTCTGGAAAATTCAAACACAAACTTTGTCGCACTGTAACTTAAAAAATACAGTCACATAAAAAATTATTATAAAAAGAGTTCACTAATTAAAAATAGTCTATAAAAGGTATTGAATGAAGGTACAACAAAACATACAGTCACTAACTCTTAATATTGTAAGTACTAATTTCAGTCATGCTAAGCATCGATGAGTTTCTAGTTCGTGCAGGCTTGCAACAGCACAGCACTCTTCTCCAGAATTGACGCACCTCTTTCAGTCTGACTGCTCTGATCAAAAACAAAGCCGGCCCTTGCAGTGCATCGGTTATGATTGCAACATACCAAATAACTTGAAATCCAAAATTGAAAGCTAACACTGTTACCACAAATAACCACGGCAGTCCAAGAAAAGTGAACAAAAGAACCAGTACACCGAGATTCTTCTTCAATTCAGATCGGGTTGTTGTATTATGTTTTTCTTTCTTTCGGCAGCTTCTGTAACACACGACAGAAGATATCACAGCAAAGACGATCCAAATGAAGAACTGGGACAAATACATTGGTGCATAAAGGGCTAGAAAAATTCCAATCCTCAATCTTAGCGAGTCAGGCCTACAAAACACAATTATAAAACAATAATAAGATTATGTATAACAATTGTACATGCGGTTTCAGCTGTTTGTAATATAATCGGCTATACAGGTCATTCAAAAGTGCCTGCCAGTAGTGAAATTAAAATTCATGTACCATACATGTTATTTCATTATGCATATCTAGTTGTGTGATCATATTCATGTCAAATTAATATTATCATGTAAAATTAATAATACTATAATTATAGCAGCAGCTTGTACAGTATTACAAGCTTTTGTTTGCAGCTTGTATTTCATGTTTTATAGCTGCCAAGTTATACACAGATGCAGCAAAGTGTGAACATGACTACAATAGCAAACTCTGCCTAACTGCTACTTGGAGCAATTTATGTTAGTACCATGAAAATTAATAAGAATATACTTCAACATGATTAAAATTAATCATGCACTTAACTTACGTTAAACTGAAGTTGGAAATATATAAGTACATAAAACTGTACAAGAATCCAGTCAAAAACAGCGGAGTTACTAAAAAATAAAAATAATAATAGTAACAGTACACAACTTAGTTCCTTACTCCATGCTATGATAGTTGCCTTGGTAACGTAGTGATCAATTTCCGAAAAGACAAGGACTATTTTCACAAACAAGTTGACTGTCTCCGCAGCGAAGAGCAACATCAGCACCGTAGCAAAGTAGCCAAATGATACGATATAGAAAGTCCTCAGCACTATTGGTAAGTACTTGAACAGATTCACAGCATCATAGGTAAATATAGCATCAGCAAACAACATGGTATGATGAGCAAGAAGCACTACAGTTATGTTGATCACCATCTTGCCAGCCACTGATGTTCGTAGATTTCTGAAAATTGCACAGAATATCTTTCACATTCTCAGTTGGTTTTACTTGTTGCAAAGACTTACTTGATTACCACATATGATATGATGGTAATTGTTAAAAGAGTGATAGAGATGGCACAGAGCAGTATACCAACAATTTTAAGTGCATGGACAGTAACCTGCAAACAGCGAAGGGTAAGTATAATCAATTAAGTGACTTCACTAAATTTCATACATGCTACCATGCAACTCACTTGTAAACTGACAAGATCACTGTCGCTGTTATTCCCGCTACTGTTTTCCATAATTTAGTGAAGCTAGCTGGAAGCATACGACTTTTAGCTATGCATACAGACTTCAAGTTACAAGGCTAACTTTTCCGCCGTGGACTCGCCGACGGTCACTGGCAAGACCATAAATGCGAGTGTGAAATGAGCTATCGAGTAACTCAGTGCGCACTGTGTGTCAGTGCCAGAATCGCGATCTATACTATAGTGTGTGATTTATTGACCAAACATCTCAGTACCGAAAATATAGCGAGTTGGGTAATTCGAAAGTACCGTTTTGTGGTTATCATGCAATTTCAATTGTTCATGAATGCCATTAAGATTTTGGTTCAGGACATACATGATCTACTACAGCACTTGAAGCAGTGGGCCTGAGGTCAGGCTTCCTTTAAATGTTTGGTCGTCATTGGCTCACTTTCGAATATAGCCACCAATTCAGTTGAGAACCCAACCATTCTCATGATGGATCTATTTTACAACGGAAATATAATGATGTTCATTCTACAGCTCAAGTGGGCACTGGTCTCGCGCATCACCAAACGATTCGTAACACCTGCCCGGATCGACTGGGACGACTGAGTGTAGCGATCTCCGTATACCGCACAACCGCGTGGCCTTGCTTGCCGTCTTCGTCCAAGCACGCTCTGTGGAAGGATAAAGATTCCGCGAGGATAGGCACCAGCGTTGGCGAGCTACAGACGCACAAGCAAGGGCTACTTTGCCGAAAAAGATGGCCACTACTAGTGCAAGCTGCTCTCAGGATGCAGTTGCTGTGTGTCTGGAAGACGGAGATATTGAGGGAGCTACTTTGGAGGAACCCTTGGAAGCCAAGACAATCCCACAACTACGCTGGTGGCTTGTGTGTCACGGGAGGTAGCAGGCTAAGTAGCCCTTGCTTGTGCGTCTGTAGCTCGCCAACGCCGGTGCCTATCCTCTTGGAATCTTTATCTTTCCACAGAGCATGCTTGGACGAAGACGGCAAGTAAGGCCACGCGGTTGTGCGGTATACGGAGATCGCTACACAGACGCTAAAAGTATCGCTATATTTCTAATAAGCGCCATATAAATTCGTGTATAAACGCCAGCCATTACGTAATCATCTCGCACTCCAGGCTAGCCCGGAAGCCAATTTACCAGTCATTAACGCTAATGAAATTCTTTAGGCTCTTATTGGAATGGCCTAATTGAAGTATTTTCGAAGGTTGCGTGAAGTGGGAGGAGCCTTCTAGCCACGCGTACGTATCTCTTTGGGCATCGCCTACCTAATACAATGTACATCAACGGCAAATGAGAAGATCTTGACAATACTTGTCCTTAGTGCTGCAGTTTGCACTAATACAGTGAAGTGTTTGAGTCCAGGCAGTATTCGTAAGTGCAATATGCATCAGCTTGAACTGATTTTCATCTCGAGAGCCTGAGTACGGCGCTTATCATGAGTACGTCATCCAACATTCTTGAACACAATTCATTTGAAAATTTGTTCGAAGCCGGTTCCGCTGGTCTTCTCCAGTCGGTCAAATTGAACCAGAATTTCATCAGTGCATGCCGTTTATTTTGGAATTGCTGAATGTGCGTATCGCCGGCGCGTGGTGATGCGGCACTAACTACATGTAATTGAGAATCATCCGGTAAGTTGCCGTTTTTGAGTGCAGCAAAAAATGCAGCTTCTGAATTTTATTGATACTAATCTCATCATGTAATCTAATTCATAATTGTGGTCACCTGTGCAATGGTGTTTACCATTCTACAGCAGCCACAATCAGAGCCAGCTGCGGCGTCTTGACAGATCATTTTGCAATAAATTGTGCAGCCATCTTGCCTATAACCGGACCATTTCCAGTACTTGATCCAACATTCTAACCTTCTGAGGCCGGCGATTTTTTCGCTGATGTAGGGATACTTGGGACTTTTACAAGCATTATTCCATCTTGTTCCTTTACTTTTGTAATCATCATTCCGTCTTGTTCCTTTACTTTTGTAATCATCATTCCGTCTTGTTCCTTTACTTTTGCAAGCATCATCCATACACTCTTCAGTTTTTTTATTAGGTCTTTTTACTTTACTCGTAAGAACAATATCATACTGATGTGTCACCATACTGTTTCACTAATAAACTAAAGAGTATTTTATAATAGTCTATAGAAAGTATTGAATGAAGGTACAACACAACATACAATCACAAACTCTAAATATTATAAGTACAATTTTCTGTCATGCTAAGCATCGATGACACAAGTTTCTAGTTTGTGCAGGCTTGGAACACAGCACTCGTCTCCAGAATTGTCGCACCTCTTTCAATCTGACTGCTCTAATCAAAAACAAAGCCGGCCCTTGCAGCACATCAAATATGAATGCAACATAAAAAGTAACACCAAATCTATTATAAATTATAAATAATGTTACCACAAATAACCAGGGCAGTCCTAGAAAAGTGAACAGAAGAACCAATACACCAAGATTCTTCCTCAATTCAGTTGTATTATGTTCTTTCCTACGGCAGCTTCTGTAACACATGACAGAAGCTATCACCGCAAAAACAATCCAAATGAAGAACTGTGACACATACACTGGTGCATAAAGGCTTAGAATTAATCCAATCACCAAGCCTATTGCGTCAGACCTACAATAGACAAAGTAATAAACACGTACAGTTCATGATGTTCAAAAATTCTAAACAGGGCCAGAGGCCCTGTTTAGAATGACCATCTCAACGATCCTTAGCTAGGGCCGAAGGCCCTAGCTGTTTGGGTTTAGTTGTCAAACGAGTCAACTTAGTAGTCTTGTCCCCAGACACTCTCCTTCCGCTATAGACCATATTAGGCGCTAACAGGCGCGAAATTTTGAACCGCCACTTTGACGGTATATTGTGCTGCAAATAACAACAAGACATTCGTTTCCTTGCGCGCCTGGCTGGCTACTTTCCACTTGCAAGCGATAGAATATTGCAAAGCATGGTTATAGGTTTACAAAAGAACGTTTCTGCCACAATCTCGGTCAAGAAAGCGAAGTTAGCAAGCAGTTTGACTGCCAGAAACTGGTCCTGTTTTGCTGCTATTCTGTATCAGCCACGCTATTGTTGAGTGGACTGTTCGTTCAAGGTCGTTATCCAATATTGTTTACTACCATAATGTAGTTGCATGTTGACGTAGTGAGCCAGTAAAATCAAGCAAATTTTCAGTAAATTATTAGGCTCAATATCCTGCTTTGCCGGCTGTTCGAGAGATAGAAACGCGCGTTTTCAAGCTTTAAGTAATTAATAGTTATATCACCCCTACGAGGGAATTATCCGATTTACAATCACGAGCACGAGGGCGCGAAGAGCCCGAGTGCGAGTGACTGTAAACGGATAATTCACGAGTATACGGGGTGATATTATTATTATAATTGAAAAAACACACCACATAAGGTGTACATGTAGATTTAAAATTAATGTTAATCAGTAGCAATTGTCCTTGGCATTAAGTCAATAGAAGAGCTTCCCTGACAAATGTTAACAGTGCTTGATGACAGCAGGAAATCTCTTAGTACTATAGCACATCTCTCGTCATCAGTGGAATATTCTTTTAAATAAGTACGACCACAGAAAATATTGTGTCCAGAGAAAGTATAAGCCAAATCTTCATTAAAGATCAGTTTGACCAAAGTGTTGGAGTTGTTTTTTGCATTTTTGATCAATTTAAGCGATCTTGAAGAAACCAAGTTATAAATACTTTGGACTCTAGCACATCGATGCAGGATACCGGTATGCGTTCTAGGAGGTAATCTCCAGATACGCTGCAGACAGTTGTTTAATACAACCTCTAAACTCCTTAGACCAGGAGAAGAAATATTCCAAAGTTCGCAACCATATAGAGCTAGACAATATGATGAAAACAGATATGTCATAGGAATCGATCCGATATTTGGAAAAGTATAACTGATATAACTGATTTATTTCCGTTGCTTCCGGTGGCCGCACCGTTGCTAAATGACGTCAGTAAAACCGCATGGCCACGAGGTAGCTGAGGTCGAGGTCATGGTAGGATCTGCTGTGTAGTGTAGTGACAGCGACCGTAAGGAGAGCGAAGCAAAATATAGAAAACAGGAAAGAAACTACTTATCGTCGTTTTGTGTGAGTCTAGCGCTTCGATCGTGCTATCAAGGGGCGAGTTATGCTACGTGTCGCCGCGGAGACTCGTTACACTACGATGTTCTAGGTGTGCTAAGCTGAAAGAACACTTCTTTAGCCCATAGGATCTTTGTTGAATACGCTTTCGTGCACAAAACTTCGTTTTTTGCCAGCAGTCCGTGACCTTTGCACCGAGGGACCATATCAAACATCAAAGGATAATATAGTCCTCATGACGTAATCATATGGCACTGTAGTGCGTTTTAAACCACGGGCGGCACCTTTGATACACCCACGCAACGGGATAATATATAATAAGTCATACGAGTAATATACTCTCGCTTGTGTGCGCGCAAAGCACCTAGCTAAGCACGCAAAAAGAAGATACCTTGTGTGTTACCTGCAGGACAATACGGCCGTCAATGTGGTGGCGCATACACGGTCGTCTCCGTTGTTGTACGGGCGCGGGCTGGGAAACGATTACGGTGTAATGTAGCGAGAATGCCCCAAAAGTGTACTCAAACCCCAGATACCGGGGTATAGTCTGAGCACGCGCACTAGTACCCTTGCAGTGTGTATAAACCCCAATTTTCGCAGTTTAGTTTCGCTGCGTTAGTTCAGTCCGCGTTGCGAAAATTTGGCAGGGAACGAGGCTATCATTGCTACAAACAAGCCTTTATAGTTGACACCAATGGTACAGGTTGGTGTCAATAGCGTTTTGGTGGCCATTATTGACAACCAACGATTGGTGTCAATAGACACAGCCTTTTTCGTATTGCGTCAGTGACTCGCCAGCCGAGATAAATTTAATACGTAAGTACAGTTAGTCGCTGCGTTGTTTTTGTCGAGCCTCTGGCGGTCTGTCAAGGTAAGTCATCGCGGTAAACTTGGTATGCAAGCAGTAGCTCTAGTAGTACTGCTGTGCAGCTAGTGATGTGTTTGTAGCTGCTTTATGAAAATCTAGCCCATAGCAACGGCGCCGCCTTATCTTCACCAAGCTATTCAAAGGACACACCACTATAACTATGCTAGATTTACTGTTACGAAGCAAGTTGAAGATACTTGGTAGGACTAGGTAGCAAAGAGACTTCCCAGCGCCTGTGGGAAGAGAAACAAACACGACTCGCCCCACTAAAAAATTGACCACGACCTCTTCCTGTTCAGCCGACAAACACGAATATCCCAACTGTTCGGCGCTCTTCAATATTGATCCCATGCATTCCTAGTCAGGCGTAGCCACACCCATCGCGTGCGTTCCTTCGGATGGGTCAGGAGACATTAGTATGCTTGAGTTGTACACTTTGCGACTATAGTTGCAATCCAATCAGATTGCAGCTAGCTTTGCGTCACGTCCGGGTGGGCGGTTACCTTAATGACTGTCGCGTGACCTTACCTGGGACTACTTCTAGCCAAACCCAGACCTCAGTTATTACATCGTGGTTATTAAAATATCAACACGTGATTAACAATATTCATATCGTAACTATTGCGTAGCGCTACATTCCTGAACGACAACTAGAGTATACTAATGTCTCCTGACTCATCCGAAGGAACGCACGCGATGGGTGTGGCTACGCCTGACTAATGCATTCCTTGAGTAAGTCATGATCACTGAATGCAACTTGCAAGTGGTCGTCGCGTGCAGGTCATGTTATGGGAAATACCGTATGCAATCTGATTGGTATCATTTTCGCAATTCTTAGAATGAAACCGCGTCACTGAACCAGGAATTTGCCTTCATTTAACCAGACCAGGCCCTCTGCCAAGCATAGCGGAAGGGGAGTGGTCTGGGTACGAGACTAGAACTTAGTGAATCTCATATCCTGTAACCCGAAGTAGGTGTAGTTTCTCTACAAGCTATGATAGCAGTTGTACATGTAGTATAAGAAGCTTTTGTTTACAGCTTGTATTTCATGTTTTAGCCAGCAAGTTATACACAAGTGTAGCACAGTGTGAACATGTCTACAACAGCTAACTGCTACTTGGAGCAATGTATCATGTTAGTACCAAGAAATATATACTTCAGTCAACATGATTAAATCATGCACTTAACTTACTCTGGAAAAGATGATAAGTACATAAAACTGAATAGGAATCCGTTCCAAAACAGTGGAGTTACTAAAAAAATAATAATAATTATTAATAATAAAATACACAACTTAGTTCCTTACTCCATGCTATGATAGTTGCCTTGGTAACGTAGTGATCAATTTCCGAAAAGACGAGGACAATTCTCACAAACAAGTTGACTGTCTCCGCAGCGAAGAGCAACATCAGCACCGTAGCAAAGTAGCCAAATGATACGAGATAGAAAGTCCACAGCTGCATTGTTGGTAAGTACACAGCATCAAAGGTGAATATAACACCAGCAAACAGCATGGTATGGTGAGCTAGAAGCACTACAGTTATGTTGATGACCATCTTGCCAGCTACTGATGTCCGTAAATTTCTAAAATTTAATATCTTTCACATAATTATTGATTTGGTTGCAAGGACTCACTTGATTGCCACATATGATATGATGGTAATTATTAAAAGAGTGATAGAAATGGCACAGAGCACTATAATAACAATATTAAGTGCACGGACAGGAACCTGCAAACAGCAGTGAGTTTATAATGTTTATAATGATAAACAAGTGACTTCACTAAATCTATAATACATGCTACTATGCAACTCACTTGTGAACTGAAAAGATCACTGTCGTTGTTATTCCCACTACTGTTTTTCATAACTTAGTCTGCCGGGCGCTAGCTGAAGGAAGCACACAACTTTTGGCTATGCATACAGACTTTACGTATGTTTTCCGTTGACTGGCGTCACTGGCAAAATCGCTGATAAATGCAAGAGTGGATCAACTATCGAGAAACTCAGTGCGTACTGTGCGGCAGTGCCACAATCGCAATCTATACATGGTTTCTAAAGTAATAATTGCGCGCGCGTCACGATGGGCTGCGTCGCGCTGGGCTACGTCACCAGCCACGCCTCCCTAGGTGGGCAGAAGAGAAAAAATGTATGGGAAATCGACTTTGAGTGATTATATTGCATCTTTAGAGCTAGCTACAACCGAAACAGAGGTATTCAGAGAATCCTTATTTTGTTCCGACGCAGCCGTTTTTGACACAATTGGTGCACTGAATCATGCACACAGCAACTCGCGATCGTAACCACGGTTAGGTCTGTATTGTATCGGCTGTTGCACCACGAAACGAAAAGCGGAGTAGATGTGAGGATGTTTAATACACTTGAGTAGCAGTGAATTTGATTGGTCAGCAACTAATTCCGCTTTTCGCTTCGTGATTCAAGGTCTCTGCAAAGTCTGACAGCTTGCCCACCATGTACAGTGCTAGTCTGGCCGCTGCCCCTCCCGCCTATAGTGCGTGATTTATTGCGCAGAAATCTACCGAAAATGTAGTGAGTTGGCCAATTCGAAAGTATATATCATGCATTTACATGCCCGTGAATGCAATTGCGTGAATTCATGAATTTCGTTAAGAATTTGGTTCAGGCATTCAGGATCTACTACATTTATCCATACTAAATCAACTCTATTTATAATCTTGGTCTTTGACAAGAAACTGAAACCCGGTCTGGTTATTTTATAATCAGTTGCAATTTTGCAGCTGCTGCAGCTAACTGAAATGTTGTAAAAAATACAACGCTACTTAATATTCCTGGTAAGTGACCACTTAATAATTTATTAATAACACAAGTTATAACGGTTATTGTACAGGAAATGAGATGCAGGTGGCATTCAAGTACCGTGAAACCACCGCCTTTGACGGGCATGGAATCGGAATCTTCAACTTTACAAGTTTCCGGTCTCGGTGCTTTGGCGGAAGATCAAAGGATCCGGCGACTGAACAACTCCTTTTTTAAGAGACAGACATGAATTGTGTGGATGATAATAATATTTTTGTTGTGTACACAGAATGCAAGTACAATCAATAAGCATGAGCTCTTGTTATAGTGGGTTTCAGTTAATGCTCTTCTCAGCATTAACTGAACATGACTCGTGCTGATACTTTTGCAAGCACTATTCTCATTCACCCATCATGTACCGTTTTGTATGGGCAAGATGCTGCCCGAACACGGACGGCCCGCGTGGAAATGCAATTGCTCACGAGAGCTAAGCAATTTAGACAACTGATGCATTTTAGACAAAATTTCAAAAAAAAACGCCTTTCACGGATCAAGGATAGCAGCACCAACCTATCACCGATTAACCCCAGGGACGAACCCTGGAAGGTATGGCAGATTGCTATCAGAGCCAACAACTCAGGCAGCTGTGTGCCGCCAGCCGCCTTCACAGTCATTAATGGGGAGGAATTCACACTGATCCCAGGCGCTCCTTCTTGCGAAGGGTGTGAACCCACGACTCTGATAGCACTCTGAAAGTGCATAGTTCAACTCCTATATATACCCCAGAATTGAGAGTTCCTGCCATTAGTGGGCCTCGCATTGCCGGAAAATACGGTCAATAATTGGCCGTATATTTCCCCGTAAATTAACGCAGGGAAATGTATGGCGGACCAAGAAAATGCCGCGCGCGGTAGTATAACCAACGAGCAACAGGATTCCTTAGTTCAACGGTGATTCCTTAGTGACGGTGATTCCCTACAACATCAAACAGTATCACCATGACAGCATGCTGTTGCATATGCCGGTACCTTCATGGGCACGCTTGCTCTTCTATATGAGCCTTGCTAGGTCTTCATTTTGCACTCTGTACTTTTTGCCCCTTTTCCGAATGTCTTTCTTATAAGCGTCGTTCCAAATCGTGATGCTATTTCTGTAAATAGAAATTGTTGACAGCTTGTACAATTTTGATTATTTAGAGCTATAGTCAAAATATAGGTTCCATAGCTTGCTTACACGATTTCTCCGGACCTGCGCTGCTATATCCCGCTGTGAAATTCTAACCTATCAGGTTCTAGGCAGTCAACTGTGGACAGCTTTGCCTTTGGAGAAGTCCAGATCGCCAGCAACGGTAAACAAAGTAAGAAAATCACGTGATAACTCGCGAACGAAGCTTTAGAACCAAAATTCAGATCCGAGTAAATGTTATTATTATTATTATTATTATTATTATTATTGAAAAACACACCACATAAGGTGTACATGTAGATTTAAAATTAATGTTAATCAGTAGCAATTGTTCTTAACATTAAATCAATAGAAGAGGCTCCCTGACAAATGTTAACAGTGCTTGATGACAGCAGGAAATCTCTTAATACTATAGCACATCTCTCGTCATCGGTGGAATATTCTTTTAAATAAGTTCGACCACAGAAAATATTGTGTCCAGAGAAAGTATAAGCCAAATCTTCGTTAAAGATCAGTTTTACCAAAGTGTTTGAGTTGTTTTTTGCATTTTTGATAAATTTAAGCGATCTTGAAGAAACCAAGTTATAAATACTTTGGACTCTAGCACATCGATGCAGGATACCGGTATGCGTTCTACGAGGTAATCTCCAGATACGCCGCAGACAGTTGTTTAATACAACCTCTAAACTCCTTAGACCAGGAGAAGAAATATTCCAAAGTTCGCAACCATACAGAGCTAGACAATATGATGAAAACAGATAAGTCATAGGAATCGGTCCGATATTTGGAAAAGTAGAAAATAAGCTATTAGCAGCCCTGGATAAATAACGAGATTTTAGCAGAATATCTTCATCGTCACAGAGATTATACTTTAGCTTGTTACCCAAGTGCACGACAGTATTAGAAAATTGGAGAGGCGAGTCACAGAAAAGGAAATTAGAATTAATATTGTCAAAATCAGATACACCCAAACGAAAATTAATAAGCTGAGTCTTGAGAGGATTGAAATGTAGACCAAGACAACTACCATGTGATTCACAAGTAGCAAGAAGGGTGCGTAATGCAGAGGCAGAAGGTGCCAAAAGCACTATATCATCTGCGTATGCAAGGGCGCCTGCATAATGGCTATTCCAAAAACAACCAACTCCAGTAGACTCAAGCTTTAAAAGCAGCTCATCTAGATAAATAGAAAACAATACAGGTGACAAAACACCACCCTGGCGAACTCCATTGGATACTGTGAAAAGAGAAGAGAGAGCATTTCTCCACCTCACAGATAAATTTTGCGTAGAGTACCAAGAACTTAGCAAACGAACCACAGGCAAGGGAAGACCACGTGACACAAGCAGATCAAACAAGATGTCATGTCTGACAAGATCAAATGCCTTGGAAGCATCAAGAAAACATGCGAATACAGGAGATCCATTGTGGATGTATTTAGCAACTATCTGCTTAAGAACTCCAGTACAGAGAGCAGTTGAAGAACCATTTTTAAAACCAAATTGGAAATCACTGGTGACTAAAAAGTGAGAGTAATCCAATAAGATACACCACTCAAGGATCTTACTAAGGGTGGACGCCAGAGCAATAGGCCTATAAGAATCTGAGGAAGAAGGATTTTTACCAGGTTTGGGAATAGGCACAAGTACACAATTAACAAGTTGTGCAGGAAGAAAGCCATGGCGCAACAAAACAGAGAAAAAGTTAGCAAGTGGTTCAGCAATTACAGGGGCCGCAATAATAAAGTGATTGGAAACCAGGCTAGAGTCATCTTTCTTATCTCTTTTTAAGTGCTGGATAGCGTCTAAGACAGTCTCAAAGGAGAAGGCAGAAAAAATAGGATTATCTAAGGACTGACCAAGTGAACCAGAATTGAAAGAATGACACGCATGTTTGTTTAAAGTGATGTACATCAGATCCGAGTAAATATCGAGTTCTGCTTGTGTTGCTTGTTTCAGCGCTTAGTTTTCAGTGAGCGACGAGAAATGCTTGCAACAGACAGAGTGACTGACAGACAGGACGATCACAGTATACCTCGTTAGCTCCGCCCTCGGCATAATAACACTTTTAGCGAGACGTTTCAAATTGAATGATTGAATGTCACCCACCATGCAGGTGCAGCTGTGCAATGTTAAGTGTCATACGCGATAATCATGTTTTCCTTGTGACTGAGTGATGGATGCACATATACAATCACGTAGCAATTCAAAATTAGCTAGCTAATTTCATTGTGGTTCATCGATCGTTATAATTCAATACATAAGAATTCTTACTAACGTATTATTATTGTATTGGTATGCTGCATGCATGGTAATAAGTTTCTTCACTAATGAAGCACCTAAGGTGCAGATGCCTCGGTGGAATGTCACATTATCCACAAACACAACAATCCAGAATTCCACAAACACAGCAACTTCATACAGGAATTCTGTACAGCAATCACAATGCAGTGCTTTAGTTATGCAATCAGAAGCCAATCAGTGCTGACCACAATTCAACTGGGCGTGTCTACAATTTTCTGTACAGCCCATGCATACTAGATAGCTTCCATAGCTTGCTCGCACAATTTCTCAGGACCTGTGCTGCTATCCTGTAGTGAAATTCTAACCTATAAGCTCCTTGGTAGTCAACTGTGGATAGCTTTGCCTTGAGATCGCCAGCAACAGCTCGATGGCGAGCCGGTGAGCAAATTGCGCCATAACTCACGAACAAAGCTTCGTATAACGTTTTCACATGTTCTAGAGCGAGATAATACCGTGTACTACTTGCATTGCTAGTTTCAGAGCTTAACTTTCAGCGTGCGCTACAAAACTAAGCCATGCAGCCGTGAGCAATTCACGCTGTAACTTACGCACTAAGCTTTAAAATCAAACTTCTGAAAATTCAAATCCGAGCAAGTATCGATTTCTACCCGTGTTGCTTGTTTCAGCGATTGGTTTTAAGCGAGCTACGAGAAATCGTTGCGACGGAATGACTGACTGACTGACTGACTGACTGACTGACTGACTGACTGACTGACTGACTGACTGACTGACTGACTGACTGACAGAATGACACCACGACTACTGTATGCCTCGTGGCTCCGCCCACCGAGGCATAATAATAATACTCTATGAGCTATCTCTAGCTCCCAGTCCTTTAGGAAACTCAAGAAGAAATTAGAGCTACCGACATTGCAAATTAACAAAGCCTACAAAGTGCAACATTAAATTGAAAGCTAATTACGCGTATAAAACCATCATTTTAACCCATCATTTATACAGCGAGACGTATTCAACATTCTTAGACAATAATGCATTTTTAATGAAGCTAGCCATTTAACTGATTTTCAACTCGAGAGCCTGAGTAAAAATATTCGTTGAACTTGAATTTGTTCTAAGCTAGCTGGTTCCGCTGGTCAGTTTTATCCGGTCTGTCAAATTGAACTCACGCATGCTCGTGTATTTAACCAAATCAAGCACTGGATTGCAATTGCTGAATTGGCATATCGCCGGCACATGCCGATGCAAACTAGCTGAGAATCATCCGGCAAGTTGTCGTTTTTGAGTGCAGCACTAAAGAATGCAGCTTCTGAATTCTAAATTTTGTTGATGTTTATCTCATTATGTACTCTAGGGTGTAAACTGTTACATGCAGTGGTCGCCTGTGAAATGGTGTTCACCATTCTACAGCAGCCACGATCCAACATCACGCATAAATCAAATTCTTGGTGCATGCTAAGAATCGGCAAACCATGCATGTGACCACACACAGTTATGTTTATTTTTCTGTCGATTGTTTATTATTCTACATAATTTTGTAGCAATTAAAGTATGCACCAGTCACTACAGTGGTTTATTACTCCTTGCAAGGAAGATTTTGAGTTTAAAGCATCACCTTGCAGTCACTAATGTGTCAAGTTACTGGTATTTATTCACACAATGGAGCATGCATATGTTCAAAGACTTAACAGTATTTTAATGCATTGGTGCTCCACGCTTTACGGTCTATGCTCTACGGTTTACGCTTTATCCTTGCAAGAAGTAATAAAACCACTGTATTTAAATAAAAATAATTATCGTTTTCTTAATGGCATGCTAGTCTGACTGCTAGTTCGCTTATTTGACAAATTAAATATGTACAGTACAGATGCTGCGGGTTACTTTTATCACAGCAAAATTAATCGTTTACTTCGCATGAATTTACATGCATCGGTCATGCATATAGTAAGGTTGACGTACCATGCAATGAAAATATTAGTAGCTATTATTTTTAAACCACATGCATAGCTGTTTCATCCTTGTTATGAATATCCGCCAAGTTCTAATGATAGTATTGACAATGCTATAGTATAATTATT
The DNA here is from genome assembly GCA_964017065.1 of Haliclona indistincta. Classification (NCBI taxonomy): domain Eukaryota; kingdom Metazoa; phylum Porifera; class Demospongiae; order Haplosclerida; family Chalinidae; genus Haliclona; species Haliclona indistincta. The sequence continues at coordinate 14,543,745 of OZ024786.1, read as the reverse complement.
GTAATTGCCATTGTCTATATGAATTTAATTTTTCAATGCATACCATGACTCAATACAATACCTACAGTGATGAAGTCCAACATCCAGTCATGGACGTCCATTAATTCTCGCGGTGGTAGAATTCGTGTGCAAATTTAGTTTCAGCTATTATTATAGTGATATTCAGTTTCAACATAAGCAGATAGCGTGAAACAGCTAGGAACTTGATAATTTTGCACGAGGGCAGTGCTCGTATCCAGCTCTGCAGTCAGTAGTGATCTGATAGACAGTAGTGACGCCCGGCCGTATATCGTGACAGCAAACCGCGGGCACACACTGAATTATGTATTAAGCGATTTTAGCTGATCATTGATTAATCATTTGCTCTGGTGTTGCTGCTAACAACGCTGCCAGTCACCTATGCACGTATACGCTCTCTCATTTGTGACCGACGCGTCCCACGCATTCAAGCCGGAAACGTGACGTGATGAGAGTATTCTGCGTCACAAAGCCTATACTTCGCGCTAGCTCAGTCAGCCTGGCTACCGTGCAGTGAGTACCGCTGACTACCCTCCCGGAATCGGTTAGCGGTTTCGATTTGTAGTACAATCCAGTGAGACTTTACTACTGAGGCGCATATAGCCTCGGTATATTGCCGGTACTGGCATGGAAAAATCAAACCAAAGCTCCTTGTTAATTTGTGTAAGTTCATCAGTCAGCTGCAACATTTTTGCACATTCATGGTTTTAGTTTGCATGTATATATCAGGTTGTCTCGCAGGCTTTCTCAGTGTTAAGTGTTGTGCTTATTGTGATTTCAATAATACTTTTAAACATTAACAAACCCTCGGCGTCTACGCTCCATAGTTGGGGATTGCAGCAGGATTTTACAACTAGTACCAACTTGCTTAGCTTATAGGTTGTAGCTATATCATTAGTGTACAGTGATCGCTGATCTCTGCAGCTCGATGGACAGAATGAAAACATCATTGCACGTTCAAATCTCAATAATACATTGATTCATAACAAAATGAGCACCGTTGCAAACATTGTAGAGATAGCTCCTTAGTTATGGTTTGCAGAAAGAGCTTTGCAGCTAAAGCAAACCTGAAACTGCACTGCTAACCAAAGTGCTGACCACAACCGAGACAAGGTGTGTCAAGTGGGCGTGACCGTGAACACTGAGTTCGAGTAGGTAGCCATTGCTCTTCGCTTTGATAGGCTTTTTCTTAAGATGTCTACGCACCCCCAGAGCTGTCCTACAGTTTAGATGGAATCTACAAGTACCTAGGTAGTCAACTATGGGCGCTTTTGTCGTCAGAGAGGTGAAAGACGGCCGTCAAGGTGAGCCAGCCATACATAACTCGAGAACGAAAGCACTTTAGCAAAATCCACGAGTCAGATTGCAAGCCATTGTCATACTAAGCCTGTTCATACCTTTACCGAGTTTCAGAAGTGAGCGATGGTCTCTGCAGCTCATTGGACAGACAGAATGAACGAACGAACTACGCTCCATAGACCATAGTTGGGGATTGCAGCAGGAGTTTACCACTAGTGCCAACCTGCAGCTTAGCTTATAGGCTGTAGCTATATTGTAACTGCACTGCTAACTAGTTATGGCTTTCAGAAGGAGCTTTGCAGGCTTGCAGCTAAAGACAACCTGCTTACTATTGAAACTGTACTGGTAAACAGAAGACAGCAAAGTGCCGACCACAAGGACAAGGTGTGCCAAGTGGGCGTGACCGTGAACACGAGTAGGTATAGCCATTGCTCTTGGCTTTGATAGGCTTTTTCTTGAGACGTCTACGCACCCCCAGAGCTATCCTACAGTTTAGATGGAATCTACAAGTACCTAGGTAGTCAACTATGGGCGCTTTTGTCGTCAGAGAGGTCAAAGACGGCCGTCAAGGTGACTGAGCCAGCCATAACTCGAGAACGAAAGCACTTTAGCAAAATCCACGAGTCAGATTGCAAGCCATTGTCATGCTAAGCCTGTTCGTACCTTTACCGAGTTTCAGAAGTGAGCGATGGTCTCTGCAGCTCATTGGACAGACAGAATGAATGAACGAACGAACGAATGAACAGATTTCACGAAACCCTCGGCGTGTTGCACATTGTAGAGTTAGCTCCTTAGTTTTGGTTTGCAGAAGGAGCTTTGCAGCTAAAGCCAACCTGTTAGCTATTGAAACTGCACTGCTAACCAGAAGACAGCAAAGTGCTGACCACAACCGAGACAAGGTGTGTCAAGTGGGCGTGACTCGACCGTGAACACTGAGTAGGTAGCCATTGCTCTTGGCTTTGATAAGCTTTTTCTTGAGATGTCTACGCACCCCCAGAGCTGTCCTGCTGTTTAGATGGAATCTACAAGTACCTAGGTAGTCAACTATGGGCGCGTTTGTTGTCAGAGAAGTCTAAGATGGCCGTCAGGTCATGCAAGGTGAGCCAGCCATACATAACTCGAGAACGAAAGCAGTTTAGCAAAATCCACGAGTCACATTGCAAGCCATTGTCATGCTAAGCCTGTTTATACCTTCACCGAGTTTCAGAAGTGAACGATGGTCTCTGCAGCTCGATGGACAGAATGAACGAACGAACGAACGACCGAACGAACGAATGACAAACGAAGTACCGTAACCCTCGCGCATATGCGCCGAGGGTTAATGAACGAATTTCACGAACCCTCGGCGTGTTGCAAATGTTGTAGAGTTAGCACTAAGCTCCCTAGTTGGGGATTGCAGCAGGAGTTTGCAGCTAGTGCCAACCTGCTTAGCTTATACGTATGCTGTAGCTATATTGAAACTACTGCTAACCAGAAGACATACCACTTGCTAGGCGTGACCATGCATGAACACAATTACCGAGTTTCAGAAGTGAGCGATGGTCTCTGCAGCTCGATGGACAGAACGAACGAATGAAGCACATTGTAGAGTTAGCTCCTTGGTTATGGTTTGCATGCAGAAGGAGCTTTGCAGCTAAAGCCAGCCTGCTTGCTAATGAAACTGCACTGCTAACCAGAAGACAGCAGAGTGCTGACCACAAGGACAAGGTGTGACAAGTGGGCGTGACCGTGAACACTGAGTAGGTAGCCATTGCTCTTGGCTTTGATAGGCTTTTTCTTGAGATGTCTACGCACCCCCAGAGCTTTCCTGAAGTTTAGATGGAATCTACAAGTACCTAGGTAGTCAACAGTGGGCGCTTTTGCCGTCAGAGAGGTCCAAGATGGCTGTCAAGGTGAGCCAGCCATACATAACTCGAGAACGAAAGCACTTTAGCAAAATCCACGAGTCACATTGCAAGCCATTGTCATGCTAAGCCTGTTCATGCCTTTACCGAGTTTCAGAAGTGAGCGATGGTCTCTGTAGCTCGATGGACAGAACGAATGAATGAACGAACGAACGACAGAGCAAGTACCGTAACCCTCGCGCATGCGCCGAGGGTTAATGACAGAGCAAGTACCGTAACCCTCGCGCATGCGCCGAGGGTTAATAATGACAATCACATCTTATGTGGCAATTCGGTTAGTGACAAAGTATAACTCAGTGTATGATATCCTATAACAATAATTATATTCACGCAGAAACTTACGACAGTCTGTAGCAGGAAAGATGGTTATCAATATTGCTGTGGCTCTACTTTCTCATCAAATTGTACTGCTTGTATACAGTTTCACAGGAGTATTTGATGATAGCAACTTGCTTGCATTGTACTACACATTGCTTGCCTACTTTGCGACTGTTTTGATGATTCTCTTTGCTGCGGAGAGTGTAAATTTGTTTATGAAAATGGCCCTAGTTTTCTCAGAAATCAACAACTATGTCATGAAGGCAACGATCATAGCATGGAGTAAGAATACATAATATTATTTGTATGACATTATTTCCACTGTTGTCCTTGTAGTAACACCATTAATTTTGTACGGACTATTGTACACCTCTACCTACTTGCTGTTTTCACCAGATACTATTGCGTAAGTCAGCATCGCATTGCATGCTTTATATAAGTATGCAGAAGGCATTGTAACAATGTGTTTTTGTCATTCTGATAGACGTGATCGATTCAGTTTGTCAGTTGCAGTTGTATTGGCCTTGTATGCACCAATGTGTGTGTTGCAGTTGTTCACTTGGATCGTCTTTGCTATTATAATGAGTGCCATGTGCTACCGAAGCTGCCACAAAGACAACAGGAACAATGCACAATACTTTCAATTCAAGAAAAATTTAGGCATCTTGGTTTTGTTATTTATTTTTCTTGGACTTCCCTGGCTGTTCATTGTCGCAGGATCACTTGTGAATGAAGTCATTTTCGAAGTCCAAATTGGACACGCCTTGACTATCATTTATGCTCTGCAAGGACCAGTTCTGTTTGCAATCAGAGTAGCTAGACTGAAAGAAGTACGACGATTCTGGAAACGAGTGCTTTTCTGCCAATTCTATAGAGGCTCACAGTAGTATAAGTATTATAATGTTTTTAATAGAGTGATGTGCAAGTAAATTATTGTTACTCATGTTTTTTTGTCATAATTTATAATCTAGCTGCAGTGCACTGATAATCATTGTGAGATACAAAATCAACTGACAAAAAGTGTCATCTTCGAGCAGCACTTTGTGCGGCATGTACATGTATATAAAGGATAATCAGCGCTGGCGAAAGGTGCAAGCAAGGGAGAGGGTCTAAACTATTAAAGCCTGCCTTATTTTAATTGTAAAAATGGAAATCTGAATCCTTACCTTTTAATCAGCACGAATGAGCTTGTTTTCTTACTGTGTGAACTGGATGCAGTCACTAAAAAGCTACAGAATTCACAAGACAATGAATTGCCATTGTGATTTGACACAGGAGCACATGTGAGTCAAGCACTTGACCACTGAATGCATTGTTAGAAGTCGAGACCATGATAACCCGAGACTGACAGACTGTGATAATAACATTGATTACAATGTGAGGCCAGGACTCCTTTAAATATTTGTTCTCCGATTCATTGGCTCTCTGCCAAAGTTCGAATGTAGCCACCAATTCAGTTGGGAACCCAACCATTCCCGTGATGGATCGATGGCATTTATTTTACAACGGAATAGAATGGTGGGCATTCTACGGCTCAGATGGGCACTATTGTCTAGCACGCCACCAAACGACTCGTAAAACCTGCCCGGATCGACTGGGACGACTGAGTGATCGAACCAATCAGATTGCAGTATTTTCGAATGTTACGTGAAGTGGGAGGAGCCTTCTAGCCGCGCGCACGTATCTCCTTGGGCATAATACATCAACGGCAACAGAGAAATATATTATGTCTTGACGATACTTGCCCTTAGTGCTGAGCTATACTAGTTGTATACACGTGGCTTCTTCGCGATTGTACTGCGTGTGCGCCGCTTGTTGCGCTTCGCCGGTCAGCCTTCGCCCTTCGCTTAAAAAGGTTTGTACCTGTATACTGTTTGCGAGAGAGCCTGAGTACCGCTTATGTACGTCATCCTACATTCCTGAACATAACGGCTAAACTCGTTAAAAAACTATTCGATTAATTATCCAGTCCGTCAATAAGCATGCCGCTTTGGACTGACCGCTGGACGGCGTGTATTAAACGCAATGAGAGTTGCTAGCAACCGTCCAGGCCATACACAGTACCTCTGATTACCAGGGTAACACACTTGATCAATACACTATCTTTAGTGATCTTGTTGCTATAATAGGTGTTTGTGAAAAAGCACGCCCATATTTGGTGCAAGCAAAGGAGGGTATGAGACGACTACAAGATCTTGTACCAACCAGTGCCTACTATAAGTGAGTGAGCTACTTATCCCGGCACCACTCACTAGCTGATGCAATAGATAGACTCTCTCGCTCATTTATTCATAATCACTCACGTTTTGAGTTTTACAAGCTACAGTGGAACCCTTCTGAGAGGACACCCTCATCCCTCTATAATTGGCACTTACTAAATCTCAAATACAATCCACATACTGTATAATAAACACCTGACCAGAGGACACCCTCTCTATTTTGTTGGTCACAATGGTGTCCGCTTTAGAGAGGTTCCGCTGTATTAAAGCATTAAGTATTTCAGGTTGTCCACTGTGTTCTCGACCATTATTTTTAGGACTGACTCATAAGTTGCATGCTCACTCATAAGTTGCATGCCCCCTTGATTTACTACTTAGTCTACAGTACCGGCCAGTACCAGTTGATAGGTAACTGGGCGTTAAATTAGGCTGGAATTCTGTTAGCTATTATCAATTCACTTTTGCTATGTCAGCTGTAGCCGAAGCATCATCTGTCAATTCACTATCACGCATGCTATATCAGTGCTAGCTAGGTTTCAATGTACAGTTAACTTTACATCAGTTCATGCAAGCCGGTTCTCGCCTTGCTTTGGGCTATTATATCACCCTGATCAGTGACAGTTTGGTGGATTTTATATACTAATCTTAGTAGAGTTGTCAAGAGCTCTTTTAATATAATTATTGACGATCATTATTACAAGCATGTCGAATTTTTTCCATTGCTCTAGCTGTTGCTTGAAAGATGACAATCAATAAAATTATATTGCAGTATCTTCATTAACTTTTTGTAATAATGAACTGTGCAATGCTAAACATTACTTGTGGTATTTCACTGAATCAGCTTCGACTTCACTGAATGAATGGAATGCGGTGACAATGGTCAAACGTGCACGTTTACGTACTGTAACGCAATACGAATGAATGATTACCGGGATACCGTATTATGCTCTAATACATGTACACCGTACATAATCAAAATAATTATTATCATTCCGTAAAGAAACGCCCGAAGCGAGGCCCGAAGAGCAGGTTTCCCTTTTCGGGGCATACCAGACGCGTCACAGGAGGATTTTGAGCGCCTCGGGTCCTCTTTGGCGAGTAGGAGGCGATCACCAGCTAGAGAACACCTGAGGTAAGCGTGCGAGCGAGTAGTCGAACGTGTGCGCCTGTCTCTGTGTGTGTGGTCTCGCGCTCCACTTCAGCTGAGTCATTCGATCTCTCTGTGTCTGTTTGCAGGTGACATGGCTACCGCTCTAGGCCCTGAACCAACTGCCCCTGCTGGCAAGGTACAAACATAGTCTCCACACCACTGTTTTAGTGATAGAGTCAGCTGGATTATACATGCTCTCCAGCTGATGGACATTGTATATTATAGTGACCATTAATTTTACACCTACTTATAATGTGTTGCTAGCTTCAGGTATTATCTGTCATCTTGCAATGCTGAAGTGAAAGGGTTGAGTGTCACCTTTGAGCCGCAATGTGTTCAGTCTCTGTAGGCGCTGTTGTCTTTATTCACACGATGGAGGATGATCAGAGACTGAACACATTAGTGCATGAAGGTGACAATCTACACTTTCGCTTCAGCGTTGCAATAGTTTTTAAGTTTCTCAATAATGTGTTATCTTGGGAGAAGCGAAGGGAACACAGCTATGCCTCTGTGTGTTTGTGTTATTGTTTTCAGACCAAATTGTGCGTGTTGATTGTGGGCTACTTTTTACTAGTATTTTGGTTGAGCTGTTACGGTACATTTCACAAAGCTATGCAACACATACTTTTAGACAAATCATTAATTTCTCTCCCTCTACGCCCTCTCACTTCCTCTCTCTCTCTCTTTCTCTCTCTCTCTCTCTCTTCATTGTATCTCTGCCGCCCTCCCTCCCCCTCTTTCTTTCTCCCTCCCTCCTCCCCTTCTCTCTCCCTCTCCCTCTCTTCATCCCTCCCTCTCTCTCCCTCTCTCTCTCCCTCTCTCTCCCTCTCTCTCTCCCTCTCTTCATCCCTCCCTCTCTCTCCTTCCCCTCCTCACTCACTCTCTCTTCATCCCTCCCTCCCTCTCTCTCTCTCTCTCTCTCTCTCTCTCTCTCTCTCTCTCTCTCTCTCTCTCTCTCTCTCTCTCTCTCTCTCTCTCTCTCTCTCTCTCTCTCTCTCTCTCTCTCTCTCTCTCTCTCTCTCTCTCTCTCTCTCTCTCTCTCTCTCTCTCTCTCTCTCTCTCAGGGTGCAGCAGGTCCAGGGGCAAAGCCATACAAGCAAAAGGTCGGCCATTTAAGAGTTGATCAACAAGGAGAAGTATCATACAAGAAGGTGACAATAAAACAGCTGTTTGTCATTGGTTGTCATGGTAACACGATTCTCACCTACAGACACCATCCAGCACTCTCATGGCTTCACTTCAACTAGGACTGACACAATCGGTATGACCTGCCCCTCCATGCACTATCTGTGATGATGTGTCTCACTGTATTCTATCATGATCTCGGCACAAGTTGTTAATAGTTTGTGTGTTGGCTTGTTAACAACTGATTGACAGTTTGTCTTGCTTTGTCAGCTTGCTATATCACTTACCCACTTATTCTCTCTCCTCCCTCCCTTCCATCTCTTTCTCCCTCCCTCCCTTCCTCTCTCTCTCTCTCTCCTCCTCTTCTCTCCACCTCCCTCTCTCCCTCTCTCCCTCTCTCTCTCTCTCTCTCCCTCTCTCTCTCCCTCCCTCCTCCTCTTCCTTCCTCCCTCCCCCTCTCTCCACCTCCCTCTTCCCCTCCCTCTTCCCCTCTCTCTCTCCACCTCCCTTCCTCTCCCTCTCCCTCCCTCCTTCTCACTCAGATTGGTAGCATTGAGCCCAAGCCGCGTCGAGACATTTTAATGACAGATTTCGATGTGATCCAAACAGTTGAATTTCCAGGGTAATCACATAATAAAATACACACACTAAATACACTCATCAGTATTACAAAAAATTGATTTTGAAATTGATATCAATTGTGGAGAATTTGTTGTTTTGAGGTTTGTTTTTCGATCAAATTGTCACTAGATAAACCAGCGGGTCTAAGACTTGCCGTCAGTGTTTTTCTCATGTGCATATCATGTGTTGCACTGTACACAATGTTGCTGAACACTATCGCTACATACATGTATCTTTGGTACCTGGAGGCTCAATACACTGCTCGCTATGTACACGGTCTTGGTGCTTGTGCTTGTAGTGCACAGAACCTTGTCCTTCATTATCCACAGCAGAGGACAAAAGTAGTTTCCATTCTGTACTTGTGGTGCAATGTACTACAACACTTTGGTATCATTAGAATCTTGAGCATTTCAGCAAGAGTTTGAATTTTTCACATCTCTTCACAACAAATGTTACAATAAGCATTCTCAGTGTTTATTTAAACCCCTGTCCTCCTGTAGAGGACAACTAGTTTCCATTCTGTGCTTGTGCTATGAAATTTAGAATCTTGAATTGCATGAGTGTTTCAAGAGCTTGAAGTCTTCACATCTCTTCACCAATAAATGTTGCAACGACAAAACTGCTTTCTTATTGTTTATTTAAATCCCTAAAATGAGCCCCATTCAAACTCATTTTACTATTCACTGGTGTCTGGATCAAAAGAGCTAGTCTGGGGTTATAGGGGTTAAGATATCTTGCTCTTCCTCCACTGACCTCATTCCCACTGTGTGGTTTCGTTTGTCTACCAGTCAGCCTAGCCACAATATGAGCTGTTATGAAGCTGTTACCGTGGTTACGGGACTGCTCCGATTGAGATTGATTCCTTTTGATATTAACACACACACTGTAAACATCAACAAACACTTGCCTCTCTCTCCCTCCCTCTCTCTCTCTCTCTCTCTCCCTCTCTCCCTCTCTCCCTCCCTCCCTTCCTCTCTCTGCCTCTCTCTCCCTACCTCCCTCTCTCTCTCTCCCTCTCTCTCTCTCTCCCTCCCTCCCTTCCTCTCTCTCCTTCCCCCTCCCTCTCTCCAGTGAGGGTAGTCGTGACACTCCTGCTCACAAGTTCAAAGACTTCACATTTAAGACCTACTCACCGGTCGCATTCCGCTTCTTCAGAGAAGGATTTCAAATCAAAGCTGAAGACTACCTGGTATGCTATTGAAACACACGAAATGACAGATAGACACGGAAACAGATATACATATACAACTGTTTCAGGCGATACTAGTCTAGAACGATAGTGTACAGCATAGTGATCTTAAGCCTGCTCTAACTATGAAAAGCTGAAGGACTACATTTAGCTATAGACATCAGTGTATCAGTTCTTGCTTGTAAACACACATACATGTATGTACTTAGTGCTTGAATTTTGAAGGATTCAGATTTGTAGGTACAATACTAGTCATAAGTCAAAATTTTTAAAAGTTCTTATCAAACATGATTGCTTTCTTTGTTTTTCAAAGGTCGCTCTCTGTCATCAACCGATGAGAGAGCTCTCCAATCCTGGAGCGAGTGGGTCACTGTTTTATCTATCGGCAGATGATGAGTTTATTATCAAAACTGTTCAGAGAAAAGAGGCAAAGTTTTTACAGAAATTACTACCGGGATATTACCTTGTGAGTTTATGGTGTTAGTGAGTGAGTGAGTGGGTGAGTGAGTGAGTGAGTGAGTGGGTGGGTGGGTGAGTGAGTGAGTGAGTGAGTGGGTGGGTGAGTGAGTGAGTGAGAGAGAGAGAGAGTGAGTGAGTGGGTGCGTGTTTGAGTGAGTGAGTGAGTGAAGTGAAGTGAAGTGAGTGGATGAGTCTCTCTTTTTCTCCACCCCTCCCACCATCCCTCCCTCTCTCCCTTCTCTCTTTGTAGAATATTACACAGAACAAGAAGACTCTACTACCTAAGTTCTTTGGTCTCTATCAATACAAGGTACTTACTAGGGTGTCTGTTTGTAAACACAATATTAATATACTGTATCATGTGCTGTATCCATACAATAACAGTTAGTATTGAATATGAGAGTGCTGTAACATCTCAGTTGATAATGATCTCAGCAACTGTGTGTACTATGAAGGAATCATAATTCTGTTCAGCTGAAGTGACGATTGTAACGATACTGTGTTCTTTGACGTAAAAATGTCAGTTAAAATTTTGGACAATTTTTTGCTATTTTTGAAGAATGAAAGGCTTGAACCTAAGAATGCTATTTTGAAAATTATCAAGTTTGAATGGCTGTAGTGATATTGGTAAAATGTCCAGTTCATTCTCAGCAAAATGGTGTAATCGAATGTGTCGTAGCATGTTCGGTTACTGAGATATGATCACTTGAAAAAGTTGACCTTTAGTGATGCACTTTTCAATATTAAGATTTTTCTCTCCCTTCCCATTCTTTCCCTCCATCTCCTCCTTCCCTCTCTCTCTTTCTCGCTCTCTCTCTCTCTCTCTCTCCCTCCCTCAATCCTCTCTCCCTCCCTCATCCTCTCTCCCTCCCTCCCTTGATGCTCTCTCTGTCCCTCTCTCTCTCTCCTCTGCAGTGTGGTAGTACCAAGATCCGTATTGTAGTGATGAACAATCTACTACCCTCCTCCGTCAAATACCATCTGAAGTTCGACCTCAAGGGCTCTACGTACAAGAGAAAAGCATCGTCCAGTGAACTAGCTAAGAGCAGTCCGACGTATAAAGACCTGGATTTTATCAACATAAATCCTGATGTAAGTTCTGGAATTTAGTTATACAGACAACAGTGACTACAGAGACTGAACACATTAGTGCATGAAGGTGACACTTTACACTCTTCGCTTCGGCATTGCTCTTTTTATGCCTTGGTGGGCGGAGCCACAAGGCATACCCTAGTTTGCTTGTGTGTCTGTCTATTATTCTGTCATTTATTTCAGCTTTGCAGTGCACGCTGAAAGTACGCTCTGAAACTAGCGACACAAGTAGACCGTGATAATTATCTTGCTTTTCAACATGCGAAAGCTGTGTGCTCTAGTTATGGCGTGATTTGCTTACCTCGTGTTCGATGGCCGTTGCTGGCGATCTTGAGTTCTCCGTAGACAAAACTATCCACTTTAGAAGCTGATAGGTTAGAATTTACTACAGGATAGCAGCACAGGTCCAGAGAAATTGTGTAAGCAAGCTACATGTATGAACACTGTCTCGCTTGTGCTGGAGATTATAGACACGTCCAGTTGTAGTTGAATTAGTGGTCAGCGCTGATTGGTTCTGATTGATGTACAGAAATGTATAACAGCTATAGTTAAATGTGTATGTGAAATGGTGGTATTCCACCGAGGCATCTGCACCTTTGGTGCTCCATTTCATTCATGAATTGAGCTTACTCTTTTCTTTCCATTCTCTCTCTCCCTTCCTCACTCTCTCCCCTCCCCCCTCTCTCTCTCTCTCTCTCTCTCTCTCCCTCTCTCTCTCCCTCCCTCTCTCTCTCTCTCTCTCTCTCTTCCCTCCCTCCCTCCCTCTCTCTTTATCTCTCTCTCTCTCTCTCTCTCTCTCTCTCGCAGGGTATCACGCTGGGACCAGAAAAGTTTGACATCGTCACTCGAACTCTACTCAGAGATTGTCAAGTGCTGGAGAGCTTTGGTATAATGGACTTCTCACTATTATTAGGAGTACATAATATCGATGAAGCTTTGAGAGATAGAGTGAGTATTGTACACACGTACAGTTAGTAGTGGGTACAGAGATTTCGTCTCCTTGTGCAAAGCTTAAGTGAAAAGTGTATTTAGAGTGTCAAGTGAAAAGTGTAGAGTGTCACCTTCATGCACTAATGTGTTCAGTCTCTGTAGTCACTGTTGTCTTTATTCACACGATGGAGGATGATCAGAGACTGGACACATTAGTGCATGAAGGTGTTATCAGTGCTAGGCTTGTAGTGGTGTCAGCATTTCTTAGGTTCAACTGTAGCCGAGGAAATCCATATTTCCTGTCCCTAGCTCTTGTGTCAGATATTTAATTTCTTCTGCTTTTAGCTTTGAACGCAAAAACATCTCTTTAGTATATTTTAACCCTCTAAAAGCTGCTTTTAACACCAAATTTCTCTCCAATAAAAAGATTGCTATATGTAACTCTGAAGTTAGTGTTGACTTGTGTTTGAAGTTCCATTCGTTTCTCTCTAGACTAGTGAGTCCACAAGTCCAGCAGCTGATAGGACGGAGTCAGAGCCACACTTCACACTCCCTCTTCCTTCTCGTATCGAGGCCAGGAAGAACTTCAGCATTATCTCAATGGAGGATATCCCACTGGTGCTGGACAGCGATGAACAGCCAGTCTCAATGGCGCACTATCCGTAAGCAAATGCACACACTATGAAGCGAAAGGGTGTCAGTAAAAGTGTTTGGGTTTTGAAAATGACGATGTAATCAGTTAACCACATACATGTAGTCGTGACTATTTTTGTTTCGGACCTTTACAAGAAACGTACGATGAGGAGTTCTTAGGAGTTCATTACCTAAGAGCATGCAACCATCAATACATTTTATGTCCTTTTGGATGGTGTTGGGCATTGATTTAAAGTTTACCTATACAAAGTGATGATTATCATTACTGCTGTTGTGAATACCATTACACAACTGTGAATATCATTAGCATAGCAGCCCTAATGCTTTCTACTGTATCAACTTGTGATGTAGAAAATGTCCAATGCTGTCCAACAGAGCATATTGATGGTTGCATACTCTTAGGTATTGAACTATTGGTATGACCATGATGGAGTTAAATATGTTATTGTGTGCGTGACAATTATACAGCTCTGTACGTTTGCACACATCCGTATGACTTGTACTAAAACTGCCTTATTAGGTAGTTCTTGCAGCACACAAAACGGCAAAAAGATATTGTATTGTGCTATTTGAAGTTGTTATATACTCCACCCTTTCTTCAAAGACACCGCCAGTGGAACAAATCGGATGTTCCATTAAAACCAGTGCCCAAGAGTGTAACAAACGAATTGTTACACGGCAAATTCCCAATGCAAATGTATGCACTGGGAGCTCAGAGTGGTACAACTGTATTGTACCACTCATGGGCGGGTCTGGCGGCAACCATGAATAAATCACATGGCGCATAGCAGGACAGTGGTGCCCGCATTGCCAACAATTTAGGTAAGGCGCATGACAGCAGCCCTAATACCGCAAGGTGAAGAGCTGTATCGCGCGCACCTTATATGCAAAAAAAATCACGCTCGCGCTAGTGGGACTAGCGCGAGTATAATAAAAAAACAATTAATGTATGTCTCCTCGTGTAACATCGGATTTGTCCGCACTCGCTTCCGGTCTCGATGTAAAAATAGACCACTCAGGTTACGCCTTCGTGGTCTATTTTTACATCTCGACCGCAAGCTCGTGCGTACAAATCCGATGTTACACGCGGAGCCATACGTTAACTATTACTTGTACACTACTTGGAAGTTGGAAGTTGGATTCTCTTGGCAACACATTCAATAGCATTTAGAGGCACCTGGGAATTTAATGGAGAAAACATATTTATTACATAGTACGTCATCTTTCACCAATCAGATCGCTCTATTCGAGGGCATTAATGTAGGTTATTGACCACACGTAGCGTCTTCTATAGCAACAGACCGCATCTTTGCGAGTTTGAAAAATTCGCGATGTTATTACGCTCACCGTGATGAACTATGTAATATTGCCCTACACAACTCGGGCATTAACCGACATTAATGACCTCGGGAAAGTCGGTTGCCCTCGTACAGTCTCGGGCAACTGACTTTCCCGCGGTCATTAATGTCGGTTAATGCCGTCGCGTGAGGGCAATGACTAATACTAACAATCTCGTGTGATAGAGTCTTGCACATTTTGATGTGTTGTGTTCTCTTCATAGTGAGGGTTATATTCAAGGACGAACAGAGCAAGGAGACCGGGTGCTGCTGTATCTAGGAGTGATTGATATACTGCAGAGCTACAAACTCAAGAAGAGATTAGAGCACAGTCTGAAGGCTATCATCACAGATGGGGTAAGTGATTGGGTGGATGGTGGGTGTGGTCTGATGCTTGCTGTGTCTCACTGACCACTAGAGGGACTGCCCACACCTGCAGTGGGAGACACAGTTACAGCGCTTTAAATAGATCTTGCAACGCCACGGTCAAAGCGGAAGTAATATGTTGACCAATCAAACACGGCTGGTCACGTGTGGGCCAACATCAGAGAATTGAAGCACGTGTTCGATTGGTCAACGTAAGAAAACGTGTTACTTCCGCTTTGACTGTGGCGTTGCAAGATCTATTCAAAGCGCTGTAGTACTCCAGTGAGCTCCTGCCTGGGCTTCATTGCACTGCTTGCTTGGTGCATAGGTGTCCTGGTGACCCTCTGTTGTCACCAGTGACCCTCTGTGAGGTAGATAGACACTGCTTAGTGCATAGGTGTCCTGGGTCTACCAGTGACCCTCTGTGAGGTAGATAGACACTGCTTAGTGCACAGGTGTCCTGGCTCTACCAGTGACCCTCTGTGAGGTAGATAGACACTGCTTAGTGCACAGGTGTCCTGGCTCTACCAGTGACCCTCTGTGAGGCAGCTAGACACTGCTTAGTGCACAGGTGTCCTGGCTCTACCAGTGACCCTCTGTGAGGCAGCTAGACACTGCTTAGTGCACAGGAGTCCTGGCTCTACCAGTGACCCTCTGTGAGGCAGCTAGACACTGCTTAATGCACAGGTGTCCTTGCTCTACCAGTGACCCTCTGTGAGGCAGCTCGACACTGCTTAATGCACAAATGTACCAGCTGCTGTTGACTGTGTGTCTCTCTTCATCACAGGACACAGTATCAGTCCACAATCCTAGCTACTATTCTCAGCGATTTCAAACATTCGTCAAAAGTGTTGTTTTCAGAAGAGAAAAAGGTTTGTCAAAATTATAACATTAGCTAAAAGTACATGCATGAATAAACAAACAAGTCTGTAAGTTTTTAGGCCTCATTTACTCCCCTCCCTCCTCTCTCTCTCCCTCCTCTCTCCATTCCTCTCTCTCTCCTCTCTCTCTCTCCCTCTCTCCCCTTTCCCTCCCTCCCCTTTCCCTCCCTCCCTCTCTCCCTCCCTCCTCTCTTCCTCCCTCCCTCCTTTCCTCATTCCTCCTCATCTCTCACTCACTCTCTCTCCCTCTCACTCATTTCTCCTTCCCTCTTCCTCTCTCTTTTTTTCACTACAGTCAAGATCAGACCAAGAAGAAACTCTCATCTTGTTTCAAGAGGCACCAGAAAGCAAGCAGCCGTCTCTATGTCAGCTTCTAGTCGACCTACTCAGAAAAAGAAAGACCTTCTCGATGGTGTCCAGCGTCCTAGTAGCTTCTCCCATGAATCTCCTTCCCACCGTCCCAAGCTTGTTGCGTCTGCTTCAGACACGCAAACCGCTCCTAGAACCAGCACAGAGGCGGAGCCTCTTGATCTTGCCCCGCCCACTCATTCAAGCTTAGTCCACACCTATTCGACCTCTCCTCCTCATTTGAACAATACTAGAGCGGACGAAACTGTCGTCAGAAGTGAAGGAGGGCTCACAATGAGTGTGAACAAGTCTGATATGACCTTTGACCTCGGAGCAGCCGAGAGCGATTTTAGTAACACCATTGACGGCACCAGTACTCCAGTCGAGGGGGCGGAGCCTGAAAGTGGGCGTGGTCAGGAAGTAGTGGAGACCGTTGTATCAGTGATAGTGGGAGAGAGTGAAGGAGATGGTGAACTAGTGGCTTCATCCGAGGGTTTGTAGCTGTTAACTGCTGTCTCTGTGTTTGTGAGTGTCAAGCAACAATAATAAATTATTCTATACTAGCATATTACCATCACATGACTTAATATAGTTTGTGTTTTATTGTAACGTGAAATAAATAATAAATTTATTGACTGAAATAAATGTATCTTAAAAGCAATTGCAAGAAAGAAAAACAAGAAGATCAAGCCTTCAAGGAATTAAACTAATGCATAGTATCATGGAGTTCCTGTAGCACAGCCCACATTCACTCGACCAATTCTCTGACCTGTGGCTGGAGCATGACGTGTTCCTCTTTCCACTGTATAGACATCTGAATATAGCTACTGGTCCATAGTTAGTTGATAGCCTACTAATACAAATATGTGAGCTCAGTGTGTTCCCTCTCAGGTTTCCAGTGCATGGTAGTTCTCAGCTGATGCTGAGCATCCAGCGGTAATGATATTGTAGCCTCTGTGCTGCGTACATTTATGACCTTAAAGGTATAAGTTTACGGCCCATGACAAAATTGTCTAAGGCAAAACTCTAAGGCGGACACTGACATAATAATTATTGTCCATTACAGAGAAGGTGTCCTAGCTGGTTAGGGGATTATTATACAATTATATTTGGGATCCAGTAAGTGTCCATTATAGAGGAATGAGAGGTGTCCTCTAAGAGGGGTTCCACCGTATACATACCTACAACTAAAACAAGTACCATAACCCTCGCGCATACGCTGAGGGTTAATGATATATTATTGCCTAAACTATTCATGATGATGTACATGATGATCTAATAATCATACTAATGAATGAGATCATACAAGCAGTACTGCACTTTGCTTCAAACCACCAGCACCAGATCTGTAGCTTTACAGTGACCATCGAGACTCCAGTATATTCATCTATAATATATCTCTTCTTCAACGGTTTGCCCTAGCTATTATGCATATCAATGTGATTGTATATTTCTTTTGATTACTGCCACAATGGACAAAGTTTCCCAGAGTGAAACTTGGTGAAATGGATCTGACCATGCAAAGACACGTCAAATGATTTAATGTGTTACAACATACCAGCAGCTTCCACGGATGTTAAACTGGTATATATTAAGCCATACGGAGATCTGGATGCATATTGATCTTGATTTATTCGGAACCACCTCGTACACTACAAATCGATCCACTAACTAAGTTTATTATGTGAGCAAATGCAATAAAGCTGCTTATTTTTGAACGCGGATTTTATTTTCATATTTTATGTACCAACTTGGAGCTACATCTAGCTACATGAATACTGCTTGAGAAATTGATTTCTAAATAATATAGCCAGCTCAATAAATTCGGCTACAATTTTTGCTTCTTTTACTGGAAATTCGGTGGTAGTTTCTTTTAACATGAGAATTTGTTTTGACTGACAGTTCCTGACATCACTTGACGTTATATAATAATAGAGGAACGATTTGAGGGTCGACATTATTATTTTTGGCAAGGATTCAAATTTAATGTTTGGTGAAGAATTTAATTGGCACCCAGTTTGTGTTCCACAACTGTACTTGAAGCAAGAGCAGATTTTAGTGAAGTTAACTATGATGAAAGCTTGGTGGTTCACCAATATTTCACCCACCAAAATTACCCGCTGTAAGCTACCAATTATACAACTAGCATTGATCAACTCATGTTAAATAATCTTGTTTTGGAATGCAGAATATGCTAGTAATGTCATTAATATAATCTACTATATGAACTGGAATTTAATAAAATTAATCTGGAATTTAATAAACTACATAATCAGCTTGCGGCGATCAAGTGTCATTTTAGTGACAATAGTCCATTCGTTCATCATTTACGCAGTCACTGTGTCTATATAGCATTTAGTGACCTGAACTTAACCAATCCAATCACTGGATTCATAACACTATAGTATAAGCACTGATATGTTCCACAACACTTGTAGTACATTATCTTGTTCTGGCAGAATATACGGGTAGCACACATTGTTCATGAGCATTCATCACATCCAGTATTATTATGTGCACAAATATGGAGTTTGACACATGTCAATGTTTCCTTCTTTGATTACGGTATGTTATTGTGTGTTGCCAAAATTGATAGTGAGCTATGGCTACTAAACTAGTCAGTCTATTGATCAGCTCTTACCTGCTGTTGGCTGGTGACTATCATGTAGTGAGTGGGTTCACTCCAGTCACCTACTCTTCTCAGAGTTCTACTGCAGAATGTGGTCACAGTGACCCTCTACAAGATGACCAGTTGATGGAAGCACTCAGCAAGATCCATCAGGAGCTAGGTCCTCCAGGATGCAACACTCCTCAAAACAGATCTTGTCAGGAGATTCTCTACTGCTTCCCATCAGCTCCCTCAGGCTACCACGAGATACGTGTTCCCAATGGCTCACTAGTACAGGTCTACTGTGACATGGAGGGGACCAACTGTGGAGGACAAGGAGGCTGGATGAGAGTGGCCCATGTTAATATGTCACATGATGTTGCCAGTTGCCCTCAAGGACTGACACAGAAGAACATGTCAGGACTGACTCTCTGTGGACAGAATGCTACTGGTTGTCAAGGAACATTGCTTTCTGCACTAGGTCTCAGTTACTCACGAGTGTGTGGCCAGCTACGAGGATACCAGTTTGGTTCAACTGATGCATTCTATAATTACGTAGTTAACCCTTCTCTTGGTCTTATAGATCCTTATGTTGATGGGGCATCCATCATCTATGGCACTGAACACATCTGGACATACGCTACTGCAGGACTAGATAACATAATCAATAAAAGGTCATGTCCCTGCAATACTGGTAGCACTGCTCAGGTTCCTCCTTACGTTGGCAGTGACTACTACTGTGAATCTGGCGACAATGGTACCGGTATTGCTCAAAATTTAAATTTCTTTCCCAATGATCCTCTGTGGGATGGGCAGCGGTGTGATGGTTTGGAGGCTCCTTGCTGTACTCACCCCAACATGCCGTGGTTCGTCAAGACACTCGGTGAAACCACCACTGAGGATATTCAGCTGAGACTGTGTGTTAATGAAGGAAAAAGTGATGAGGAAACTCTACTGGAGGTGATCGAACTGTATGTCAACTAACATTTTTGATCACGATTAATTTGATTACAAACTACTTTCATAAATTTTAATGCTAACTGTTTGCACATTTAGAAAAAAAATTTTGAGGACTTAATAACAGATTTTGATTGCCCAATAATTATTTAGACACAAATTCGCAGAAGTTCCAGAAGCATCGAATAATTGGAGGTGTAGCAACGAGCACGTATTTCTAAATGAGCATGCATGCATCTGCAGCTCTGTTTCATGAAGAGGCATTATCACGTTGGGCAGTTGACTGATTGTGATGAAGAACTAAAGAACTTGCCAAAATTTGAAGGTTTAGGAACTTATTTCAACGAGGTGCCGAAAAAAGGTGCTGAATTTCAGATTAGTATTTCTAATGTATGTTATGGTTAGTATTAGTGATGGTTAGTATTAGTGATGGTTAGTATTAGTGATGGTTAGTATTAGTGATGGTTAGTATTAGTGATGGTTAGTATTAGTGATGGTTAGTATTAGTGATGGTTAGTGATGGTTAGTATTAGTGATGGTTAGTGATGGTTAGTATTAGTGATGGTTAGTATTAGTGATGGTTAGTATTAGTGATGGTTAGTATTAGTGATGGTTAGTATTAGTGATGGTTAGTATTAGTGATGGTTAGTATTAGTGATGGTTAGTATTAGTGATGGTTAGTATTTGTGATGGTTAGTATTAGTGATGGTTAGTGATGGTTAGTATTAGTGATGGTTAGTGTTAGTGATGGTTAGTGTTAGTGATGGTTAGTATTAGTGATGGTTAGTGATGGTTAGTATTAGTGATGGTTAGTGTTAGTGATGGTTAGTGTTAGTGATGGTTAGTATTAGTGATGGTTAGTATTAGTGATGGTTAGTATTAGTGATGGTTAGTATTAGTGATGGTTAGTATTAGTGATGGTTAGTATTAGTGATGGTTAGTATTAGTGATGGTTAGCATTAGTGATGGTTAGTATTTGTGATGGTTAGTATTAGTGATGGTTAGTATTAGTGATGGTTAGTATTAGTGATGGTTAGTATTAGTGATGGTCAGTATTAGTGATGGTTAGTATTAGTGATGGTTAGTATTAGTGATGGTTAGTGATGGTTAGTATTAGTGATGGTTAGTATTAGTGATGGTTAGTGATGGTTAGTATTAGTGATGGTTTGTATTAGTGATGGTTAGTGATGGTTAGTATTAGTGATGGTTAGTGTTAGTGATGGTTAGTGTTAGTGATGGTTAGTATTAGTGATGGTTAGTATTAGTGATGGTCAGTATTAGTGATGGTTAGTATTAGTGATGGTTAATGATGGTTAGTATTAGTGATGATTAGTATTAGTGATGGTTAGTGATGGTTAGTATTAGTGATGGTTAGTGTTAGTGATGGTTAGTGTTAGTGATGGTTAGTATTAGTGATGGTTAGTATTAGTGATGGTTAGTATTAGTGATGGTTAGTATTAGTGATGGTTAGTATTAGTGATGGTTAGTATTAGTGATGGTTAGTATTAGTGATGGTTAGTATTTGTGATGGTTAGTATTAGTGATGGTTAGTATTAGTGATGGTTAGTATTAGTGATGGTTAGTATTAGTGATGGTTAGTATTAGTGATGGTTAGCATTAGTGATGGTCAGTATTAGTGATGGTTAGTAATGGTTAGTATTAGTGATGGTTAGTGTTAGTGATGGTTAGTGATGGTTAGTATTAGTGATGGTCAGTATTAGTGATGGTTAGTAATGGTTAGTATTAGTGATGGTTAGTATTAGTGATGGTTAGTATTAGTGATGGTCAGTATTAGTGATGGTTAGTATTATAGTGATGGTTAGTATTGTGTTATTGATGGTTAGTGTTAGTGATGGTTAGTATTAGTGATGGTTAGTATTAGTGATGGTTAGTATTAGTGATGGTTAGTATTAGTGATGGTTAGTATTAGTGATGGTTAGTATTAGTGATGGTTAGTATTATAGTGATGGTTAGTATTGTGTTATTGATGGTTAGTGTTAGTGATGGTTAGTATTAGTGATGGTTAGTATTAGTGATGGTTAGTATTAGTGATGGTGAGTATTAGTGATGGTTAGTATTAGTGATGGTTAGTATTAGTGATGGTTAGTATTAGTGATGGTTATTATTAGTGATGGTTAGTATTAGTGATGGTTAGTATTAGTGATGGTTAGTATTAGTGATGGTTAATGATGGTTAGTATTAGTGATGATTAGTATTAGTGATGGTTAGTATTAGTGATGGTTAGTATTAGTGATGGTTAGTATTAGTGATGGTTAGTATTAGTGATGGTTAGTATTAGTGATGGTTAGTATTAGTGATGGTTAGTATTAGTGATGGTTAATGATGGTTAGTATTAGTGATGATTAGTATTAGTGATGGTTAGTGATGGTTAGTATTAGTGATGGTTAGTGTTAGTGATGGTTAGTGTTAGTGATGGTTAGTATTAGTGATGGTTAGTATTAGTGATGGTTAGTATTTGTGATGGTTAGTATTAGTGATGGTTAGTATTAGTGAGGGTTAGTATTAGTGATGGTTAGTATTAGTGATGGTTAGTATTAGTGATGGTTAGTATTTGTGATGGTTAGTATTAGTGATGGTTAGTATTAGTGATGGTTAGTATTAGTGATGGTTAGTATTAGTGATGGTTAGTATTAGTGATGGTTAATATTAGTGATGGTTAGTATTAGTGATGGTTAGTATTAGTGATGGTTAGTATTGGTGATGGTTAGTATTAGTGATGGTTAGTATTAGTGATGGTTAGTATTAGTGATGGTTAGCATTAGTGATGGTTAGTATTAGTGATGGTTAGCATTAGTGATGGTCAGTATTAGTGATGGTTAGTAATGGTTAGTATTAGTGATGGTTAGTATTAGTGATGGTTAGTATTAGTGATGGATAGTATTAGTGATGGTTAGTATTAGTGATGGTTAGTATTAGTGATGGTCAGTATTAGTGATGGTTAGTATTAGTGATGGTTAGTATTAGTGATGGTTAGTATTAGTGATGGTTAGTATTAGTGATGGTTAGTATTAGTGATGGTTAGTATTATAGTGATGGTTAGTATTGTGTTATTGATGGTTAGTGTTAGTGATGGTTAGTATTAGTGATGGTTAGTATTAGTGATGGTTAGTGTTAGTGATGGTTAGTATTAGTGATGGTTAGTATTATAGTGATGGTTAGTATTGTGTTATTGATGGTTAGTGTTAGTGATGGTTAGTGTTAGTGATGGTTAGTATTAGTGATGGTTAGTGTTAGTGATGGTTAGTATTAGTGATGGTTAGTATTATAGTGATGGTTAGTATTGTGTTATTGATGGTTAGTATTAGTGATGGTTAGTATCAGTGATGGTTAGTATTAGTGATGGTTAGTATTAGTGATGGATAGTGTTAGTGATGGTTAGTGTTATTGATGGTTAGTGTTATTGATGGTTAGTGTTATTGATGGTTAGTATTAGTGATGGTTAGTGTTAGTGATGGTTAGTGTTAGTGATGGTTAGTGTTAGTGATGGTTAGTGTTAGTGATGGTTAGTATTAGTGATGGTTAGTATTAGTGATGGTCAGTATTAGTGATGGTTAGTATTAGTGATGGTTAATGATGGTTAGTATTAGTGATGATTAGTATTAGTGATGGTTAGTGATGGTTAGTATTAGTGATGGTTAGTGTTAGTGATGGTTAGTGTTAGTAATGGTTAGTATTAGTGATGGTTAGTATTAGTGATGGTTAGTATTAGTGATGGTTAGTATTAGTGATGGTTAGTATTAGTGATGGTTAGTATTAGTGATGGTTAGTATTAGTGATGGTTAGTATTAGTGATGGTTAGTATTAGTGATGGTTAGTATTAGTGATGGTTAGTATTAGTGATGGTTAGTATTTGTGATGGTTAGTATTAGTGATGGTTAGTATTAGTGATGGTCAGTATTAGTGATGGTTAGTATTAGTGATGGTTAATGATGGTTAGTATTAGTGATGATTAGTATTAGTGATGGTTAGTGATGGTTAGTATTAGTGATGGTTAGTGTTAGTGATGGTTAGTGTTAGTAATGGTTAGTATTAGTGATGGTTAGTATTAGTGATGGTTAGTATTAGTGATGGTTAGTATTAGTGATGGTTAGTATTAGTGATGGTTAGTATTAGTGATGGTTAGTATTAGTGATGGTTAGTATTAGTGATGGTTAGTATTAGTGATGGTTAGTATTAGTGATGGTTAGTATTAGTGATGGTTAGCATTAGTGATGGTCAGTATTAGTGATGGTTAGTAATGGTTAGTATTAGTGATGGATAGTATTAGTGATGGTTAGTATTAGTGATGGTTAGTATTAGTGATGGTTAGTATTAGTGATGGTCAGTATTAGTGATGGTTAGTATTAGTGATGGTTAGTATTAGTGATGGTTAGTATTAGTGATGGTTAGTATTAGTGATGGTTAGTATTAGTGATGGTTAGTATTATAGTGATGGTTAGTATTGTGTTATTGATGGTTAGTGTTAGTGATGGTTAGTATTAGTGATGGTTAGTATTAGTGATGGTTAGTGTTAGTGATGGTTAGTATTAGTGATGGTTAGTATTAGTGATGGTTAGTATTATAGTGATGGTTAGTATTGTGTTATTGATGGTTAGTGTTAGTGATGGTTAGTATTAGTGATGGTTAGTATTAGTGATGGTTAGTGTTAGTGATGGTTAGTATTAGTGATGGTTAGTATTATAGTGATGGTTAGTATTGTGTTATTGATGGATAGTGTTAGTGATGGTTAGTATTAGTGATGGTTAGTATTAGTGATGGTTAGTATTAGTGATGGTTAGTGTTAGTGATGGTTAGTATTAGTGATGGTTAGTATTATAGTGATGGTTAGTATTGTGTTATTGATGGTTAGTATTAGTGATGGTTAGTATCAGTGATGGTTAGTATTAGTGATGGTTAGTATTAGTGATGGATAGTGTTAGTGATGGTTAGTGTTATTGATGGTTAGTGTTATTGATGGTTAGTGTTATTGATGGTTAGTGTTATTGATGGTTAGTGTTATTGATGGTTAGTGTTATTGATTGTTAGTGTTATTGATGGTTAGTGTTATTGATGGTTAGTGTTATTGATGGCTAGTGTTAGTGATCGATGGCTAGTATTAGTGACTCATTAGCTAGGTAGTGAGGACAAGCTTTCAAATTGTGTCTTGTGGAGCCTATAGCTAGCTCTACTGAGCTCATTCAAGCTTATTAGTCCAAGCCTAACCGCTATCTCACCTCTTCATTTGAACATTGCAAGAGCAGATAAAGCTTTCGTCAGAAGCAAAGGAGGGCTCAGTACTATGAGTATGAACAAGCTCCGATGTCACTATAGACCTCAGAGCAACTGAGAGCGATTTTAGTAACATGGTACCAGTTAGTACTCCTGTGGGTGAAGGAGCAGAGCCTGAAAGTGGGTGTGGTTAGGAAGTAGTGGAACTGAGACTGTTGTATCAGTGATAGCGGGAGAGAGTGAGGGAGATGGTGAACTAGTGGCTTCATGCGAGAGTTAGTAGCTGTTACCTGCTTTCTCTGCGTTCATTAGCGTCAAGAAACAATAACAAATTATTCTACAATATCATATTACCATCAAAGATTTGAGTTTTATTTTAACATGAAATAATAATGGCAGTTGCTAAGAGAAATCCATGAACAACAGTAACTCTAATAAAATAGTTATAGAGAAAGTGGCGACTTGGTTGAAAAAACAGTGGATAGCAGGACTGGAGTACTCATATCGATCGATTTGAACTGGATAACACTGTAGATTATTCACACATGGTAATATAAGGCACATGTACTCATGCATAACTCACAATCAGTTGCGGATCCTGTCAGCTATTCTGTGCTCTCCCATTCTCTGCAGTGTAGCTCTCAACACACTCCATGAAGGGACTCCTCTCTGTGAGACGTTGTCTTGCTGCTGTAACCAAGCTACCATCATCTTCAGCTTGCACTGCGAGATTTTCCCTCGTTGCTCTTCACCAATCCTCTCTAATGTGGGGTAGCACAGGCCCAGCTTTAGACCGAGGGTCATCCAGTCATTGAGATCACTCACAACCTCCAACACATCACACAGGTCATTAACACCTGTAATGAGTACATAATAACAGGGACACTCTCCTCATCATTGTGGTGTGACTCACTGAGTGTTCTAGAGAGGCAACCACTAACACCAGCAGCAGCTGTGGGTAGCTGTGTAGCAGTTTCTGTGCAGTGACTGATGATATCCTCCTCCTTTAGCTCAGCTACCTCCTGTACACACCAGAGAAACATACCATCACCTGCTACAGTACAGCTTGCACACCGCAACTGACAACTCACCAGAAGGTTTCTGCCGGCAAATATGCTGTGCTTGTTGACACACTCCCTCAGCTCCTTGTGGTCTCGTGGCTTCTGCTGGGGCTGCTGGCAGTACCTGAGTACCTCCTGGAGGACGGGATCTGAAACAGGCTGGCTAGCCATGCTTTGCTTGAAGAGCTGGCACACAGAGGAGGGTTGCAAGAGGTAGTAAGGCTCAAACGACAGAGCTTCGTCTGTTGGGTACTTTTTCATTCCATTCTTACGATCTAAAATAAATTTATGCTCTGCTTTGCGAACAAGCATTGCTCTAGCTACTGATTGTAAATCAAACAGGTCGGTATCGGGCAAGGCATCAAAGGGATAGCGGTCGAGTAGAGAGGGAGAGATGAGACATTCACATGTGCTCACAACACTGCACAGCTGCTGTTGGAGGTCAAGTATCATCCTGATGACACTGCTGCAGGTCTCTGCTGCCTCTCTGCTCTTCTCAGATACCAGCACAATGACCCATCGATTACGATCTACAATCTCTACTATAGTGGACACTCCAGAGCCACTATTCCAGATGATTCCATTTTGCCACACCTCACACTGTCGCTCAAGACCACTCAGAGAGGAGGAGGGTGGAAGATGCTTGCTGGCCAGAGGAAACATGAAGGCAAGTCGAAGGAGAAGAACATGTAAGAAACGATTGCTGAAAAACTGGTGAGGGTCACTGCACCCCAGACACCAGCCAAACCTTGGGGAGGGGAGGTCACCTGGTCGATGCTCTTTAACAAGACTCGGAAAGTAGAGATGGCTGGCTCCTGATAGAGAAGATAATAAAGTAGCTTTGTTTGTCTCAAGGTTAGTGCCTTGAAGTGCTGAGGGGTCCACTGGATGACAGAATTCCATATTCTCGAGACAGCCCACCAGCATCTCTGAGCTGTACTGTGGGAACAGCTCCTCAAGGGTCGCGATGGGCACTATACCAGTGTTGCTGGCAACTTGACGATACTGCTTGAAATGTTCAGGAGCAAATAGTGTTCCATTGACCTCTCTCAGCAAGGCATCTTTCTCCACCACCACCCAGCTGGACTGGGGATGCTCCTGGTTCGGCACAAACAAGATGAGGCCTTTGTGACTGAGGGAGGTAATTAAATCTGTAAGCGAAGTAGAATCAAATGAGAATTCTTCCTCTGAAGCAAGGGCGGAGCTCAGCTCTTGAAGTGTACAGCTTGCCTTCCCGAGATTTGTACGAAGAAAAGCGTACAATATGTGACAGTACAAACTCATACTGGGCTGAGATGCTAGTATGGCTTGTTGGCTGGTTGAGAGGAGAGAGCTGAACTGGCGTGCTTCTATGGTTTTTGACTCTCGGCAGTCCATGCTTACAAATCCTCCATATGTCAGCTGCTTCGCTCTGCTCTTTGCTACGCTCTCCACTAGTGAGCCCTTCTCCTTTAGCTCTTGTGATGACTTGACCAGGTCAGCATGGCTGCCAACAATGATGACGTGTGATGATCCCTGGGCTGAGCTGCAGGCGTTCTCTATGAAACTCTTCCAGTAGCGTATGGACTCACTGATCTTCTCCATACACTGGCTCAGGTCTACGATACAAACAAAAATAGCGACAGAATTCCTCATGATGCGTTCCAGTACAGCAGCATGACTAGAGTAGTACTCTTGTTGTCCTGCGAAATCGTATATTACCATGTTACCAACGTCCTTCACCTTGCTCTCAACATGGAGAGGTATGATTCCAGCAGTGAGGCATTCTACGTCAGTAACACGACCTGATGAAAAAAAGCCAGATTTATTCGCTAAGAGGAGAATGAGTTGAGATGTGGTAGTCTTGCCTGCTCCACTGTATCCAGTTAGGATGAGTTTTGTGTATGTGTGCACGGGAAAGTCTCTCTTGAATTGTGGAAAAGATCGGAACAGTTTAAGTAGATCATAATTGCCTGAGTTGGCAGCATAGTACATCGGCGTCCTACCATCATTATCCCTAGCCAGTGGGTCTACTTTACCTGTGGATAGTAGATATTGCACAATGTGGGTGATTCCGTCCATACAAGCATAGTGAAGTGGAGTTCGTTTCAATTCGTCTTTACTCATTGGATCACAGTGTCGTTCATTAATGAGGTACTGGACAATGTTTAGGTGACCATATTGACAACCCCAGTGAAGTGGTGTTTTGTTCGATTTGTTTTTACTCATTGGATCACAGTGTTGTTCATTGATGAGGTACTGGACAATGTCTAGGTGACCATTGTCACAAGCATAGTGAAGCGGTGTATTTTTAAAATAATTTGTGGTGTTTGGGTTACAGTGTTGCTCATTAATGAGGTACTGGACAATGTTTAGGTGACCATTGCGACAAGCTTCGTGAAGTGGTGTATTGTTCCATTTGTCTTTACTCATTGGATCATAGTGCTGTTCATTGATGAGGTACTGGACAAGGTCGAGGTTACTACTACTACATGCATAATTAAGTAGATCTGCTCGATCTCGTTCTATTTCCGAGTCTAAATGTTCATTGAAAATGTACTGAACAATGTTTAGGCGACCATATTCACAAGCATAGTAGAGTGGTGTATTTATCCAATAATCTATACTCCTTGGGCCCTCACATGCCCAGTGTCGTTCGTTGATGAGGTACTTTACCACCTCCAGGTGACCGCCTGCATAGCCATAGTGCAGTGGAGTACGTTGCGAGCAGTCTGTAAAGTAGGTGTAACACTTGTACTTTGTTATTAAGTCAAAGACTACATCCATCCAGCCGTGGAGAGCTGCCAGGTGGAGCAGAGAAGAGTGAAAAACATATAAGTCGCTACCATTGACGCTTATAGTGTCCTTATACATCCTGAGTTTATGTGGTTGTCGCATTTGTGGTAGCAGTCGCTCAGCAACTCGTTTATCTCCTCGTTTGAACGCCTCTATGCATTCTCTCTCCAATAATTGTTCCATTCCACTTGCTGCGTTCAGTTGGTAACGCCCTCCTGGTGATCAGGTGATATCGATGAATATCATTATTACTTTAGTCAATAATCTATTGCACATACAGTCCAACCTCGATTATCCGGACCTCGATTATCCGTACCCTCGATTATCCGGACTAGCTGGAGGAGCCTGTTTTCGGATAATTAGATATTTGGTATGTACAAAATTCTATGAATATAATTAGCGCTTATATATATTGTCACTCGTTATGAATATAATTAACGGCCACGCTGCTGTTTGCTCGTTTAAGCCATACAGTTCTGTAGCCAAGCGGTCTGGTTTATTTCACCTCCCCACGGTAGGAAACGATGTTTGCATAAACAAGAGAGTGCGATCTCAACGATCTAAGCCTCTACTGCCATCGTTCGGATGCTTGTGAACGGCCGCCATTTTGATTTTCGTTATCCGGCTATCCGGACGTCTAGAAATTTTCGGTGGCCAAAGCTGTCCGGATAATCGAGGTTGGACTGTAATAATAACACAATAAACACATGTATCAATTTGTCAAGTGGGTGTGGTCATAGTTCAAACATCTCGTCCTCAACTCTCTCTTGAGATGATCTAGTGTTCCTCTCAGCTGATGATGTCACTCTCTTCTCATATCGTGCTAATGGTCTACAACAAACAAACAACAAAATACTAAAGACATGTTACAGTGAGCTAGTACTGGACAGTAGACAGTTATCAGACTGCAACTGAGCATACACTGTTATAGTGATACACAGCTGAGACTAATAACAGAGATATCACAGAGATACATATTGCCACATGATTATTGATGGAAACTAGAATCATTTCAGTAACAAAATTATTCGAAAACACATTTTTCAAAATCATACACACATGTACCATCATGTTCAGTTGACAGCAGCTAAGAGGCATACACTACAACCAAGGACATTATCAAGCTGTGAGGCAGCAAGAGGGCTTGCAACTAGTACAAAGGGTGAATTTTTGCCGAGCGCCTTAGCGCGAGGCATGTAATCGCGGAGTACTGTGTCGCAATTGTATGTTTGTATATATGTCACGCTTAGGAATGCAATCAGTCCATACGGCGAGGCCCATACTGTAGTATTGTATGCGAGGGCCACGAGGGCAGCAATTGCAAGGCCCCGGGATTGCACGTTCTTTCATAACTACTCGACGTTCTTTCATAACTCAACTACAAAATGGACGACTCGCCTTCTCATCTCGCTCGAGGGGTCCGACACTCGTGAAATCTCGTACATGCACGGTTGAAATCACAAACTGAAATCTGAAATCTCAGTTGAAATCAGAAATCACAGTTTGAAATCTGAAATCGCTGTTTGAAATCAGAAATCACGGTTGAAATCTGAAATCGCAGTTTGAAATCAGAAATCACGAAAGAAATCTCCGGATATTTAGAAATCACTTCCGTATATTATCCGTGCACTATGACCATTATTATAATTGTTTGCTCCGCCCTATTGTCTTGCACCGCCCTCAATACCACGCCCCAAAATTGGTTTCAAGTTTCCCGTCCCTTAGCCTTAGTAGTTCTATGTTGTTTTGGCAGCTTGTTCAGTTTGCTGAACATTCGAGGTTATTGCTAATGATCAAAACGAACACCTAGCGATTGGAGTTTACATTTGTAGGAAGATTCGAGCAGAGAATCAGAAATTACTGGTTGAAGGCAAGCTGAATATTTGAGGGCTGAAGCGTGCGTAGGATAGCCGCCTAGCCTCTCTACAGTGTTCTGGACTCTTGTTACAAAGAACTAACGCAGTACTTAGTATGCTAAATCTGCTGTGCCATCCTAGACTAGGGCGTGGTTACCCCGCCTTTTGACTGGACGCTGGCTATTCTCACCGAGTCGTTTACTACCTTGTGTGTCGTCAATGCTGTAGAGTAATTGATCAAACTTCGTCCGGTACCAATAATCGGCAATCCGTATGCCGAGAGAAAAAGGACTTTCCAGTTAGCGACTGTATGTTTCAAGAGCTGTTCATGTCCCTATAAAGTAGTGATAATTATAAGCGCTGGCCTTTCCCAGAGACGGAACTGTGATACAAAGGAAGACGCTGACGAATAGTATCAATCTTCGTCATACTGGGACTTAACTCCGTCTTTGTGATTTATTGCTAAGCCGCAGCTGGCGCTGCTAACAAAAACACTTGCATGCAACTCCCACTAGTTAGCTCTACAAGGAAGCACAACGGCGCCAAACTACAAGCGTCCTCTTTCCTGTAAGGCATGACGAATTTACGAACGAAAATTGCTGACTATGCAATTAATAACTATTATGTTTTAGGTCAAATATTAGAGAGAGGATTATAATTTTTAATGATTGAGGATTTGAAAGTGCTGAATAATAATTATTTCAGATCTTCCTGTTGACAACTGTAAAAAAATCAATAAAAATAATTGTAATTTCATTATTATGTACCTCCTCTTATTAACTTGCTCTTGTACAGTTTTAGATCTGAATCTGCATGTGTTTACAAGTACATGTATCAAGTTATATTTTGGTTAACAATTTCAACATACCAACAGGAGGTTTCATTTCTGAGTACGTGTAACACCAACAGAGCTGTCTGAATCTGACAAGCACATGTCAAAGGTTAACAATTTCAACATACCAATAGAAATCTTTGACTTCACTCCTCACTGAGTACGTGTAACACCACTAGAGCTGTCTGAGTCTGACAAACACATATCACATGATATTTTGGTTAACAATTATTGTCAAGAAGTCTTCGACTTCATTCCTCGCTGAGTATGTGTAACACCACGAGAGGTACATAAGAGGAGGTACATAATAATGAAATTATCCTTAAACAATCATGTTTATTGATTTGTTACAGTTGTCAACAGGAGGATCTGAACTATTGTTCGACACTGTCAAATCCTAAAAATTATAATCCTCTCACTAATATTTTTGACATAAAACTTAATTTTTATTAATTGCATAGTCAGCAATTTCCGTTCGTAAATTCGTCATGCCTTACAGGAA
This sequence comes from Haliclona indistincta, assembly GCA_964017065.1. Taxonomy (NCBI): domain Eukaryota; kingdom Metazoa; phylum Porifera; class Demospongiae; order Haplosclerida; family Chalinidae; genus Haliclona; species Haliclona indistincta. Next base: position 14,512,015 of record OZ024786.1, on the reverse strand, counting down.
AGAGGACGCTTGTAGTTTGGCGCCGTTGTGCTTCCTTGTAGAGCTAACTAGTGGGAGTTGCATGCAAGTGTTTTTGTTAGCAGCGCCAGCTGCGGCTTAGCAATAAATCACAAAGACGGAGTTAAGTCCCAGTATGACGAAGATTGATACTATTCGTCAGCGTCTTCCTTTGTATCACAGTTCCGTCTCTGGGAAAGGCCAGCGCTTATAATTATCACTACTTTATAGGGACATGAACAGCTCTTGAAACATACAGTCGCTAACTGGAAAGTCCTTTTTCTCTCGGCATACGGATTGCCGATTATTGGTACCGGACGAAGTTTGATCAATTACTCTAGTAAGGAGCATTTCTATGAGTTCAGTTTTGGAACTGTTGAAAAACAATAAAGAGAAAACGTTGGCTAAAGAGATGGAAGGTATGTAAACAACATTACACTACACTAGCTGTCATTATGAAATATCAAGTTCAAGCTGCGTTGCAACACACGCTCCAGCCTTGTGTGTTTAGATTTTTTTAACGAATGAAGCCATAAATTTCCCATACAATCGAAAATTTAAAGTAATAAGGAATGATATAATATGACTGGATGCAAAGTAAATATAAACATTAAATAGATTCGGAACTTGACAAGAAAATAGTTCAAAAGGAGACCCGACCTCAGTAAGGGCAAGGTGCATATTTGCAGTGTTGGCTAGGTCAGGAATAAATGTTGATCTTGAACCGCGAAGACAATGTATTGCTGAGTGTAGTAGGGCGAAACCAATCTGACATCTGATGAAAAGGGTAGTTTTGCTGTAGTGTTCATTTCGTTTGGCAGAGAGGAGAGAGGCTAATCTTTGAAAGAAAACAGATGCAGTAGGACCCATGCCACCAGCAGTGGTGAAGATGAGAGCGCGATTTGCAGTATGGCTGACAGCTTGCATGCAAGGAATACACAAGCACTTAAGAAAAAAATAAGTGCTTGAAGTCAAGGTCATGCATATGATTGCGTTCCTGAAGCCATACAATTACTTCACCCTGGCCCAACCTTAACGCTCAATGACTGGCACCACACTCCCAATATACCAGACACCTCTAGTATGTCTCTTGTGTGTCTGTCATGTCTCTTGTTTTTTTTTTATAGATGAATTAAGTACAGATCACCGTCCAATTGGTAATAAATCTATATTCTGCATGTGTGCATGACCTTATTGTCATTCCAGAGAAACCTTTGTTTGAATTGACAACAACATTCAGAAACAGCTATTCACCATTGCCATCACCAACAGAGGACTCAGAGAGACAAGCAGTGAAAGAGTTCGCCACAAAAGTTCAAGTGGTGATCCAGACATGCAATGATGCTGAGTACTATGCAGCTCTAGAGAAGCTCAAACCTCCTAATCAAGAATTCAGCAAACCAGTCAACTACCCACATAAATGGCTGACAATCGTTGTTGGCACTTTTGCTGGTCGTGATGCTGCCGTCATAAAGACAGAACAAGGAGCAAATTGCTTAGATGAACTTGAAGCTGTCTTCAAAAAAGATATGATCTTCCCAAGTGCTGAGTTGCTTCTTGGGTTAGGCATCTGCTACGGACTCAAGAAAAATGCTGCTAAATTTGCTGATGTTCTTGTTGGAAAAGAGATTGACGTAATAAAAGCACCCAAAATCAATCCTGATGGAACCATGGACCCGCGTGGCAAAGTCAAAGTGATACCAAAGTCACTACAAAAGCTTTTTTGTGAGGATGCCAAACTATGGGATGGTTTAACAGTCAGTGAAGAACCTAACAAGCGTATCGCCAAGGTGTTTGTTGGACGTCTTGCCAGTGCTTCAATCTTGATCAATAACCCTAGCATTCAAAAAGGATTGGAAACGCCTGACATAGGAGGAGAAATGGAAGCCTGGGCCCTGATTGAATGTGCTCCAGCTGAACAAGTTGAGTGTATAACCATCAAGGGAATCGCAGATTTTGCAGATGGCACTAAAGATAAAGTCTGGCAACTAACTGCAGCAATGGCAGCTGTTGAATATGCTCACCATAGATTATTGGCAAGAGATAAAGATTACTTTAAAATATAGAAAAACATGGTTTTAGACTTAATTTTTTGCAATTTGCCTTCATTTTGTTTTACAGACGTGATCTACTTATAATTATAGTTATTATACTAAGACTGGGTATTATTAACTATCCAAAGCTTTAGCTAGTTTGACTATGAGCAGCAGTATCACACCCACGGAGTCCAACCCTCGTACAGCTGACAGAGGTTATCAGGACTGGTAGCTTCTTCAATAATGAACTTGACCTGTACAAACAGCATCGTACATCATGTGACACACAACACATGATCATGCTGACCTGTTCAGACACATTCATACGATATCCAGGATCAGGATCACGACCATCAAGCTTAGCCTTCACTCTCCTCCACACACTAACAGCATATGAGTTCTGCTGCTGGAGAGCTTTAGAAAAAAGCAAAAATATTATGGTAACCACCACCACAAACACACATGACCATGTGCACACACCTTTCCCAGTTTGTTTGTCTATCATGAATCCCTGACTGGACTTGATAACTTCAAAGAAAGAACACAAACTTATAGTGAGTATGCTGGGATGTAGCTATCTACAGCTATTGTAGCCACTACCAAATTTAGAGCAGTCACAAATTTTCACTGACCTCTACTCTGCTGCTGTTCAGTAGGTTCACTGGTCTGACCTTGACTAGCTACACTGAGATTAGACCGACACATCGAGGAGACTATGAGAGAAGAGAAAAGACAATGAAGCGACGAATGTGCATGTATGCCACTCACAGCTGTCCAATGGTAGAGGATCATTCCATTTTAGTTTTGGCACTTGAAACAACTGTTCTGTGAATGACAGCAGTTGCCCTAGCAACCTGAGAATAGAGTATTCATACAAGTAGTCAACACATCATGAAAATGCCTAGTGCATAATGTACACACACCATTCAGCTAAGCTGCGTATATTGCCAGCATTGCCCTTCAGATTCTTAAACTCCTCCGCTTTAGTTCTACTCGGTCGTGAGGTGAGTGACATGTCAGCAGCTACAATACACAATAATATGGATCATAAGAGGTTAAATATTAAACTGACCAATCAGATCTTGTGTTGATTGTATGAAGCTTCGTGTCTCTTCTCCAAACTTGTTCTGATGACTAATGAATGCTCTTGGACCTGGTTTCAGCTGACCTGGAGTAGGTTGCTCCTCAAGCATAAGAGAAAAGAAAACGGAGTTACGAGAGGTATAAGATTGCATGTCCTAGCTCACCTTAGCAAGAGTAGTGAGGTGTTGCCATACCTCAACCAGTAACCTCCTGTGCTGACGATTGAGGGACCTCAGCTTATCAAGCTCAGACAAAACTGACTCCTTAGAGAGGAAGAGACAGGATAGAGTGAAAGAGGAGTAAGGTCTGGTGGCTGAACAAACCTTGTTCTTGGCTAGTTTAGTGTTAGCCATTTTCTTGTCAGCGGATATCTTGGAGCGTTCATTGCTCACTTGCTCTAGTCGTGTCTGAATCCAGGTCAGGTTCAGTGGACTACCATCAGTGGGTAACTGAGAGGATTGAATCATGAATAATAGTAACCATAATGAGTAATAGATAGTGAAATGATAGTTGACACAGCGAATAAATTATTGTTCTCACCTCAAGGTGTGGTCGGATGTCTGAGAGCTGAGACAACTGATCAGTACACAACTGTAGCTTGACCACTACTTCAGCACACCTGGGAATTGAACAATAATTATCAAACAGAGAATCCTTCAAATGAATGAAGTTTGAGGTCAATCAAAGCCTTATCAACCCCAAGCTCACTGAAAACAACATATATTCTACAGCACACACAATAATAAAGTGGTTTAGAGCACCTTTGTAAGTACTGAATGGTCTCTCTGTCGCTAGCTGTCTGAGCTGGTATTCTAGTGTGAGATGACTCGAGGTGTATCACTGCCTTAGCCATCTCCTCAACTTCTCCAAACAGTGCCTCTTCCTTCTCTAGCATAGCTTTGTGGTTATTACAGGTACGCTGGAACTCATCAATGGTAGTGTTGAGTGATGAGTTAGCCCCAGCTGCCCACTGGAGACGCTGAGATATACGGAACTGCTGACTGTGGATCTTCTCCACGACGTTAGTTATGGATGTAGCGAGCTGTTCAGAGAGCACCTGAAAGAACATAGATTGATGAATGAGTGAGTGAGTGGGTGAGTGAGTGCGCTGAGTGAGTGAGTGAAAGTGTCTCACCTTCTTGACAGTAGTGAGAAGTACTGATCGTTGCTGACCCACCCAGGGATAAGGAGCCTCAGGGACAATGAGAGACTCCTCATGTAACCACTGGTAAAAAAGGGAAAAAACAATTTAAATGCAGTTTCATGTCACTTATGTGAAGAGTATTACCTGAAATCTCATCGTCATGTTCTTGATTCTTGAAATGATCTGTTTACAGTTGTCCAGGTTGGTAGTGAGCCTCCTGTTACCATGGAAACCATAATCAACCACAAAACACAACTTGAAACCAAGAATTAACATGCAATTATCTACATGACCTCGAATTGCTCATGTGAATTATATAAATTAAGTTTATTGACCGTGTTATTGACTAATAAATATTGACCTGGTCTTGTCCCATTCTCTCCATGCTACATCATGATAAGAGAAGAGAGAGCGAGCATGTTGAACCACTGTGAGTGAGAGAGTAGTCTGGCATTTATCATTAGCCTAGTAGAGAAGAATAAGAAGATTTAACAGTGGTTCTTAAGTATACACTAAGATGGGCGCACCATTTTGCATATATCCTCGATGGTGATGGGTCTGTGGAGAGAGACTGTTATGCCCATGTACTCCACCACAGAGGAGACCAAGAGACAGGTCAGACTGAACGATGGCTGCCCCAGCACCTGACAGATGAGAGACTCTGAGATGTAATGACGGATAGGAGAGCTGAGGTTGTTGTCAGTTGGTATGTGTAGGGTGGGAGAGCGTCTACTGGGAGTACCGGGAGGACTCACAAGACCTGAGTAATCTGAGAGAGAGAAAGCACCTGTAACATCCCGCATTTTCACATACATGTATTGAAGTCGTATTTAACCAAGTAATTCAACCATCTAGTCTCACCTTCATGGCTTGTACTCTCTAGTCTGAAAGCCTTCAGCAGTGTACGGCATTCTGAACAGAAGTCAACTATAGCTAGAGCTTTTCGTATGAAGAACAGATCCTCAGTGAGAGAGACACCCACTGTAGTGCACTGAGAGGGGGAGAGAGAAGAAGGGAGGGAGAAAGGGAGGGAGGGAGGGAAAGAGGGGGGGAGAGAGAGGGAGAGGGAGGGAGTGTGCAGGGAGGGAGGGAGAGAGGAAGGGAGCGAGGAAGGAAGAGAGGGAGGAAAGGAGGGAGGGAGAGATAGAGGAATGGAGAGAGCATTTTAGTACAACAGATTGTGTAGACCAATGCTAAGATGAGCATAATATTTTTATTATCTTGTGACATGTAACACACCATTATTTCTTCAGTTTGTTTGAGTAGATCCACTGATCTCCACTCAGTGGTCACATCAATGTCCTCCACTATCTCTGTCATGTTCAGTGTGCACTGCTCACATGCATCAAACAAGTTATTGAGACCATTCAAAATAACTTGAGCTTGAGAAAGAGGAGCTGTCAGCTCAGGATTTTCTACAAGTGAAGAAAGAAAAGTGAGTGAGTGAGTGAGTGAGTGAGTGAGTGAGTGAGTGAGTGAGTGAGTGAGTGAGTGAGTGAGTAAGTGGGTGAGTGAGTGGGGCTCAGTTTACCTCCAGCTTCCTCTGAGGTCATCATGATGGCTGACAGTTTGTTCTTCATCTCCTCCACAGCACTGGTGGTGCTCATGTCAGCTGGGACATTCTTGATGGAGTACTGATGCAGCTGTTCATGCAGCTGGCGTAGAGCAGCAGAGAGAGGCAGATCAGGAAACATAGTCAGTTTAATACTCTCAACGCTGTCAAGCATCTCAGTGAAACTAGGGTCCTCACACACAATACAACGAGTGACCTCGGGCATTACAAGAGAGGTGAACTTGTTGACAAGATCCTGGAAGAAAAAAGAAGAGGTTATTTATTTGTGCCTTTCCCAAGCCCCTCTCAGACCACACCCACCTGCATGGAGCTGTATACACTATGTACTGCATGTACAGCTGTTATACAAGTACTCATCACTGATCTATCAGATACATCTCTACCCATTGACTGCAAGGGAGAGAAAATAGAAATCAATCACAAAGTTATTCGTATATGAATAATTATTTCTTGTTATTGCTGCAATTTTAGAAAAGCTCAGAAAGCACAAATCATGTTCTCTTCACTGTCTATATCAGCTATCAACATAAAATTTTGTCAGACAGTAAGTTGTCACTCAAATCTGGTCTTACAACATCAGTTAGTTGGTTCCTATCAGTTTTTACTTACAGAGAAGCAGAATTCTAGTAGTTTTGTCATCTGTGACACATTCCCACTCATGGTACACAGCTTGTCCATGAACCAGTCTCCTTCTCGTGAGGTGAGGTCACTGAGTCGCTCACGAGCAGCTCGAGCAGTCTGTTCCATATAGAGCCACCTTCGACTGAGCGGACACAGAGCAACAATAATAAAACTAGCCAGAGCATCAGGACCAGTCTCAGGATTATCTGGTGGAAAAATTGGTAAGATGGTGAAGCGTTTTTGTTCAGTTTTTAAATGTACCTAGACAGAATTTCTGCAGATTGTTGCTGGCGTCTTGTACCTGGGCATCTAGTTTCTTCATGTCAGTGGTACTCAGTGTCTTGATGCGCTCAGTCAACTATATTATTACAATATTACACAGTCACTGTACACTTAAATAAAGTATATATGGTATGCACCTTTTGCAAACGAGTGTGCTGGTCTTGAGTCTGTTTTCTGAGACGGTTGTCGACAGCCATTATCAGTCTGGTATTAGGAGGAGGACCCAGCCTTGCCTCAAATATCTCGACTGCCTTCAAGAGACTAGTGGGAGGAGACATTCATGTGAGTGATGTGACAGACCACATGATGATCATGTGATATGAGACGCACCTATCATGAGTTGGTTCATGTGTGCTGTTGATGATTGAGCTGAGACAATTTTCCCACAGGTAACTACGAGACTGCTCAAGATACTTGGTAGGGAACTGAGAGAGGGAGAGAGAGTGAGTGAGTGAATGAGTGAGTGAGTGTGTGGGTGAGTGAGTGAGTGAGAGAGTGAGTGATTACCTGTGATGTGATGGTGCGGTATTGTCCAAGAGCGTCTAGAGCGGCGGACATTACCATCCTCCTCCTGCGCAGCAAACCAATAAGCTCATCCTCCAACTGATCACACTAACATGACGAGAAAAAACACTCAATAACTTATCTGCTCACCCAAACACACAAATTTTCTCTTCTACAGATTATAGTACTGTACTCACTGATTCCACAGTGTGTCCTTGTCCCGTTGACTGCAAGAAGTCCACAGCTGGCTCATGTCCTGATGGACCTGCACAGATAGACACCATGAAATCACAATGACATCATCACATGACATTGCATTACCAAGGTCTAGAGGCTCTTGTATCAGAGCAGCTATTTTTGGTAGACCCTGGGATCTGTCGTGAGAGTGAAGCACACTGGACACCTCCTGTTGAGCGAGAGAGCATATTTTTCAAGAGTAGCAAAAGACGTATAGTCACATACCTTATATTTCATGTTCCATTCATGACTCTCCTCAAACTTCTCATGGATCACCATCTGCAGCTTCTTCAGCTCAGCCGACAGTCTGCTCTGCTCTGTGACCCTGTAAAAACAAGAACAAAATAGTATAAATTACTGGTAACCGTGTTGGAAAAGATCTACAGTATGTTGTTTGCACTAGAGAAGTGATGTTGCTTTACCTGTCCTGCATAGTGATGAGAGGGTGACTAGGAGTAGACATAGCCTCCTTCAGGATACCTGCTTCACGATCTAGCTTAGTTACTCTCTCTGTGAAGTTGATCAACAGCTCTCCAGTGCCAGCTATCTCACCAAGATGCTTCTCAAGAGCTAACAGCACTGAACACAAACTTTCACTGCAACGAAAGAAGAATAATAGTTGTCACATGAAAATCACATGATACACAGAAAGACGAGAAACAGAATACATAGACAGACACAGACCGGTTCCTCTGCCACATGGACTGAGACTCAGCCAGATTGTTGACCAGCATTCCCTCAGACACCTCCCACTCCATCTCTTTCCTGGTCTGTCTCACACCGAGCTCCTTGGAGGAGCGCAGGGCTAGTGGGAAGGCAGCGTCCTCACTCTGTGTCCAATCAATGAGTGGGTCATACACGAACGCCTCCAACAGTGTCAGGAGGGTCTCACGACCACGACGAAGAATACGCAATATATCCTCACACGAGATACGAAACAGACCCTGGAGAGCACAGGAAAATAATCAAACACACACTAGTACAAACACACAGCTAGCAACAAAAGTTGACAATTCCTCAAACAGTGTACTAGCTCACATCTACTCCAGTGAAGCCGAGAGCTGCTGCTATATTCTGTGTCATCCTGAATGGCACTCTCTCGGGTACCCTCAGACTCTTGCCTTTCTCAAAACACACATTGTAATCCACATGAACAACCTGAGAGAGAAGGAGAGAGGCAATGATTAGAGAAAACAAGTGAGAGTGAGAGAGAGCAGTGTCTGTCATACCTGTCCAGTGTTGAAGTCCACTAGCAGCTAGGTTGTCAAGGTGACGATCTCCCAGGCCGATGATGTAACCAATCATACACATGACAGCAGTAGAGCGGCAGTAGGTCTGTGTGATATTCCACCACTCAGAGGCACAAGAACTAGCACACCATAGCTCCCTAGAGAAGAGAGAGTGAGTGAGTGGGTGGGTGGGGGTGAGTGGGTGGGTGACATACTTTGACAGCAAGTCTCGTGGTGTTTCTTTCATGAGGTCAGTGAGAACCTTGAACTGGACGGCATTTCAGTGTCTTTTGTTTTGGTTTGGTTAGCCATATTTACTCAGCCAAAAGGGGTTGGGTTGTAGAGGACAGCACTGGCTTAAGACTTGAGCTAAGTAAGTACCAGGACCTTACTTACTAACACTGCACAGTGTTATCACATTGTAATGAACATTTCTGACTGCATTTCGTACTGCCTATTATTTGAGATTTTAACTTTCACAATTCCGCTAAACTTCATGAAATGAAGCACCATGGTGCAGATGCCTCGGTGGAATTGCATGCATACTGCACACTGGACATGCTTTGACCGTCAACACACAGCAACTACATACAGCTACTCCATCAGCAGATGATGATTGTAATAGATTTATAAAGTACAATGGTCATACAAGCTGGCAAAAATAACAGAAGCGAATAGTATGCCACCACAGTGTAAAAGAAATTAAAAAGATTTCTATCGAAATCAAAAGGATGTAGTGATGAAGAAATCTTCTACTGGTCCACAATGTAAACCAACAAGGAACAACCATGGAATGGTAACACGATTGACTTGCTAACAGACCATAGATCCCTACATCAGTGGCTGCTGTGGCTGACTATAGCTAGTTCAGCTAGTTGCTGTTGACTGACACATGACGTGCATTGAATTGAATTCAGCTTGAGACAAAAATATCGATCTTAAGTACAGCCACTGATGTAGGGATCTATGGTCTGTTAGCAAGTCAATCGTGTTACCATTCCATGGTTGTTCCTTGTTGGTTTACATTGTGGACCAGTAGAAGATTTCTTCATCACTACATCCTTTTGATTTCGATAGAAATCTTTTTAATTTCTTGTTTGTGTCCTTTTTTCTTTTTCAGTGAAGTGCAGTTCAATATTATGCATGTACTGAGCCGTCTTTGTTTTCACCATTAGTTTACTTTAACTGTTGTTGATGCCTTTTCTTATTACAGCTAAAAATTGATTGTCATATCAGCTCGCCTACGCATACATGCGTGCAGTGCGCACGAGCCCCGCCCACACTTGTTTGTAGACACGGAGGACAGGTTATAATAGTCTGGCAAGCGCAGAATAGTGATCCTACACGAGCTTGCCGTTCTTCGAAGACTCAAGACAAGTAAATTATGTGTTCTCTGTGATTGATACGGCGCGGCGATACTCAAGCTAGTGCTTGGTCACGTGCGCTAACAACTGCTTGGTCACGTGCGTATTGCGCAATCACAATAATGGCGTCTAACACTTAGCTGACAATGGATCACGATCGAGAAGTCGCGGAATTTATATTGCCCTTTCGCTAAAAACGAAGTTCGAAAGGCACCTGCCAGGAGAATTTCACGACTGTTCGTGGGTGTTTTGGTCTCGGCACTGCTCGCATAAAGGCGCTAGGCGCGCTGAAGAAAGAAGAAGAAGAAAGAAGAAGACGAAGATGACGAAACTCGATTTTCACCGTTTCCAGGTTCGTCACTTTAGTAACAATTCCGAGCGATCTCCTTGCTACTGTAAGATGGGGCAACGCTAGAGAGCAGATCTAAGTGATTTTGGACGTTTAAAATTCATCACAAGGCGGAATATCAGCGTTTGAACGCTAATACATTGTATGTAGCCGCCATCTTGTTTTCTCGTTCATCCCTACATAGGGAGTCACTACCGTGCCTCCCTAATAGTTAGCTGGGCATGCACAAAGCAGACATGCTTGTAGCAGCTAGCTTTTTTTGGTTTTGCTGGTTTTTGTTCGGACCCGCCATGCTATCTTGTAGTCCAGATCAAACCTACAGTCTGCTAGCCAGTTAACCATGGACACATTCGACTTCGGAGAAGTCCAGATCGCCAGCAACGGTAAACAAAGTAAGTAAATCACGTCATAACTCACGAACAAAGCTTTAATTCAAAAATCTAAGACCATCAAGTTCGAGCTATTAACGTGTTATGTCTATATTGCACTTACCACCACCTGATTCTTCGTCGTCTTTCAGAACTAGAGCGGTCAGACACACACACACACACAGACACGCACGATTACTGTATGCCTCGTGGCTCCGCCCACCGAGGCACATGCCTGCAGTACTACCTAAGCTAGACCTTTCATTGTAGTAACAATCAATATCACGAACACACACACACTATGACTTACACTCTTTAGTTCTCTGAATGCTGACTTGATAAGTGATAAGAATTCACCAGGTGTGTATAAAGTACTGTGG